>CM038708.1:40069894-40544894 GCA_021613375.1 Megaleporinus macrocephalus
ACTGTACACCAGTCTGTCAGCTGCTGTACCTCCTCCCTGTATGCTGACTCGTCGCCTTTGCTGATGAGACCCAGCACAGTTGTATCATCGGCGAACTTTATGATGCTGTTAGAACTGTGTTTCGCAACACAGTCATGAGTCAGCAGGGTGAACAACAGAGGACTCAGTACACTGCCCTGGGGTGCCCCAGTGTTCATGGTGATGGTGCTGGAGCTGCTGTTCCCGAACCGGACTAACTGGGGCCTCCCTGTCAGGAAGTCCAGGATCCAGTTGCACAGGGGGGTGTTGAGGCCCAGCAGGCTTAACTTCCTGGTGAGATTCTGTGGGATGATGGTGTTGAATGCTGAACTGAAGTCTATGAACAGCATTCTGACGTAGGTGTCCTTCTTCTCCAGGTGGGTAAGGGAGAGATGAAGGGTGGTGGTGATGGCATCGTCCGTGGAGCGGTTGGGACGATATGCAAATTGCAAGGGGTCCAATGAAGAGGGCAGTTGGGTTTTGATGTTCCTCATGACTAGCCTCTCGAAGCACTTCATGATGATGGGCGTGAGAGCTACGGGACGGTAGTCATTGAGGCAGGACACCGTGGACTTCTTCGGCACGGGGATGATGGTGGTGGTCTTGAGGCACGTTGGGACAGTGGAGCTGCGCAGGGAGACGTTGAAGATGTCCGTGAGAACATCTGTCAACTGGTCTGCACACTCTCTGAGCACTCTGCCAGGGATGTTGTCTGGTCCTGCAGCTTTCCGTGGGTTGACTCTGTGCAGAGTTTTCCTCACGTCCACTGCAGTCAGGCACAGCGCCTGCTCGTCTGGCTTGGGTGTGATCTTGCTCACCAACGTGTTGTTCTGTGCCTCAAACCGTGCATAAAAGTCGTTTAGGGCATCGGGGAGGAAGGCATCACTGTCACAGGACGGTGGCATTGTCCTGTAGTGTGTGATTTCCTGGATGCCCTGCCACATGCGCCGCGTGTCACCCGTGTCCTGGAAGTGGTTGTGGATCCTCTGGGCGTGAGCGCGCTTTGCCTCTCGGATGGCTCGTGACAATTTGGCTCTTGCTTTCCTTAGGGCCGCCTTGTCACCCACTCTGAAGGCCGAGTCGCGGGTCCTCAGTAGCGCACGCACCTCAGGAGTCATCCACGGCTTCTGGTTTGGGCATATGGTGATGGTCTTGGAGACAGTGACATCATCAATACACTTGCTGATGTAGCCAGTGACTGATGCTGTGTACTCCTCCAAGTTAACAGAGTCGCCTTCAGTCGCAGCCTCCCTGAACATGTCCCATGCAGTGCACTCAAAACAGTCCTGAAGGGCAGAGATGCTCCTGCCGGCCAGGTTTTCACCTGCTTCTGAACTGGTCTGGAGCGTCTGATGAGGGGTGTGTAAGCTGGAGTCAGATACACAGACATGTGGTCCGAGAACGCGAGGTGGGGGCGGGGCTCCGCCCGGTACGCGCTGGGTATGTTTGTGTAAACAAGGTCCAACGCGTTCGCTCCTCTCGTGGCAAAGTCCACATGCTGATGGAATTTAGGGAGGACTGACTGGAGATTAGCGTGGTTAAAATCTCCGGCGACAATGAACAGTGCGTCTGGGTGTCTGGTCTGCAGATCACTGACGCCCCCGTGCAGCTCCCACAGTGCCTCTTTAGCATTAGCGCTAGCGCTAGGCGGTATGTACACGGCGGCTATCAGCACGGCGGAGAATTCCCGTACTAAATAAAAAGGTCTGCACTTAACTATGATGAACTCCACCAGCGGAGAGCAGTGCTTGGCGACAGTCACAGCGTTGTTGCACCATTCTGTGCATATAGTACCATCCATATAGTAATTCATCCCAATATGGTAACTTGTGGCCTCAGTATAGCAATTTGTGTTCTCAATACAGTAACTTGTGGCCTCAGTATAACAATTCATGTACTTAATACAGTAACTTGTGGCCTCAGTATAGCAACCTATGATCCCCATATAGTAATTCATCCCCATATGGTAACTTGTGGCCTCAGTATAGCAATTTGTGTTCTCAATACAGTAACTTGTGGCCTCAGTATAGCAATTCATTTACTTAATAAAGTAACTTGTGGCCTCAGTATAGCAATTCATTTACTTAATAAAGTAACTTGTGGCCTCAGTATAGTAACCTATGATCTCCATATAGTAATTCATCCCCATATGGTAACGTGTGGCCTCAGTATAGCAATTTGTGTTCTCAATACAGTAACTTGTGGCCTCAGTATAGCAATTTCTGTTCTCAATACAGTAACTTGTGGCCTCGGTATAGCATCTCATGTACTTAATAAAGTAACTTGTGGACTCAGTATAGCATCTCATGTACTCAATAAAGTAACTTGTGGCCTCAGTATAGTAACATATGACCTCCATATAGTAATTCATCCCCACATAGTAACTTGTGGCCTCAGTATAGCAATTTGTATTCTCAATACAGTAACTTGTGGCCTCAGTATAGCAATTCATGTTCTCAATACAGTAACTTGTGGCCTCAGTATAGCAATTCATGTTCTCAATACAGTAACTTGTGGCCTCAGTATAGCAACCTATGATCTCCATATAGTAATTCATTCCCATATGGTAACGTGTGGCCTCAGTATAGCAATTTGCGTTCTCAATACAGTAAATTGTGGCCTCAGTATAGCAATTCATGTACTTAATACAGCAACTTGTGGCCTCAGTATAGTAACCTATGATCTCCATATAGTAATTCATCCCCATATGGTAACTTGTGGCCTCAGTATAGCAATTTGTGTTCTCAATACAGTAACTTGTGGCCTCAGTATAGCAATTCATGTACTTAATACAGTAACTTGTGGCCTCAGTATAGTAACCTATGATCTCCATATAGTAATTCATCCACATATGGTAACTTGTGGCCTCAGGATAGCAATTTGTGTTCTCAATACAGTAACTTGTGGCCTCAGTATAGCAATTTGTGTTCTCAATACAGTAACTTGTGGCCTCAGTATAGCAATTCATGTACTCAATACAGTAACTTGTGGCCTCAGTTTAGCAACCCATGAACTCCATATAGTAATTCATCCCCATATGGTAACGTGTGGCCTCAGTATAGCAATTTGTGTTCTCAATACAGTAACTTGTGGCCTCAGTATAGCAATTTATTTACTTAATACAGTAACTTGTGGCCTCAGTATAGCAACCTATGATCTCCATATAGTAATTCATCCCCATATGGTAACTTGTGGCCTCAGTATAGCAATTTGTGTTCTCAATACAGTAACTTGTGGCCTCAGTATAGCAATTTGTGTTCTCAATACAGTAACTTGTGGCCTCGGTATAGCATCTCATGTACTCAATAAAGTAACTTGTGGCCTCAGTATAGTAACCTATGACCTCCATATTGTAATTCATCCCCACATAGTAACTTGTGGCCTCAGTATAGCAATTTGTATTCTCAATACAGTAACTTGTGGCCTCAGTATAGCAATTCATGTTCTCAATACAGTAACATGTGGCCTCAGTATAGCAATTTCTGTTCTCAATACAGTAACTTGTGGCCTCGGTATAGCATCTCATGTACTCAATAAAGTAACTTGTGGCCTCAGTATAGTAACCTATGACCTCCATATAGTAATTCATCCCCACATAGTAACTTGTGGCCTCAGTATAGCAATTCATGTTCTCAATACAGTAACTTGTGGCCTCAGTATAGCAATTCATGTTCTCAATACAGTAACTTGTGGCCTCAGTATAGCAACCTATGATCTCCATATAGTAATTCATCCCCATATGGTAACGTGTGGCCTCAGTATAGCAATTTGTGTTCTCAATACAGTAAATTGTGGCCTCAGTATAGCAATTCATGTACTTAATACAGCAACTTGTGGCCTCAGTATAGTAACCTATGATCTCCATATAGTAATTCATCCCCATATGGTAACTTGCGCCCTCAGTATAGCAATTTGTGTTCTCAATACAGTAACTTGTGGCCTCAGTATAGCAATTCATGTACTTAATACAGTAACTTGTGGCCTCAGTATAGTAACCTATGATCTCCATATAGTAATTCATCCCCATATGGTAACTTGTGGCCTCAGTATAGCAATTTGTGTTCTCAATACAGTAACTTGTGGCCTCAGTATAGCAATTTGTGTTCTCAATACAGTAACTTGTGGCCTCAGTATAACAATTCATGTACTCAATACAGTAACTTGTGGCCTCAGTTTAGCAACCCATGAACTCCATATAGTAATTCATCCCCATATGGTAACGTGTGGCCTCAGTATAGCAATTTGTGTTCTCAATACAGTAACTTGTGGCCTCAGTATAGCAATTTATTTACTTAATAAAGTAACTTGTGGCCTCAGTATAGTAACCTATGATCTCCATATAGTAATTCATCCCCATATGGTAACATGTGGCCTCAGTATAGCAATTTGTGTTCTCAATACAGTAACTTGTGGCCTCAGTATAGCAATTTGTGTTCTCAATACAGTAACTTGTGGACTCAGTATAGCATCTCATGTACTCAATACAGTAACTTGTGGCCTCAGTATAGTAACCTATGACCTCCATATAGTAATTCATCCCCACATAGTAACTTGTGGCCTCAGTATATTAATTCATGTTCTCAGTACAGTAACCTGTGGCCTCAGTATAGCAACCTATGACCTCCATATAGTAACACATCCCCATCCAGTAACTTGTGGCCTCAGTAACAGTAACAGAATAGTAGATTTTGGGCTGCTGGGTTAAGGTTAGGGTTAGGTGTAAAAACTACTGCTGGCTATTGTTATTCATGCTCTGTCTACTCTAAAAGATCATGATGAACGTTTAGGGAGCATTTTAAAAACTTGACTTGTGGTCTCAGTACAGTAACTCGTGTAGCACTTGTGAATGTCTGTGGTCATGTGACCTGAGGAGCCCCACATGTCCAGCTCACCTGCACTTTCTTGGTGGCTCTCTCGGTTTCGGCGGACACAACGTTGTGTCCTTTGTGCTCCCAGAACATGCAGATGTAGCAGACGCAGAGTTTGTCGGTCTGACAGTAAAACTCCAGCAGCTTGTTGTGCTGTGAGCAGATCCTGTCCTGCAGTCTGCCCACCGCAGTGACCAGTCTGTGGGGTTTGAAGACGGGCGACTCGTAGTGGGGCTGAAGGTGCTGCTCGCAGTACGAGGCCAGACAGACCAGACACGACTTGGTGGCTTTGGACTTCCTTCCAGTGCAGACGTCGCACAGCACGTCCTCCGCTCCGGCTCCGGCTCCGGCTCCAGCGCACTCTGCCTCCGCCTGCGCCGAGCTGGGGGGCTTCCTCTCCTCCCGCAGCTTGTCCACCACCTCGGCCAGCACAGCGTTCTTGGCCAGTTTGGGCCTCGGCACGAATTTCTGCCGGCACTGAGGACAAACAGGAGCTCCAGCGCCGTCGCCTTTATCCCAACATCTGGCGATGCACGTCATGCAGTAGCTGTGACCGCACGGGATGGTGACCGGAGCTTTCATCAGGTCCAAGCAGATGGGACATTTAAACTTATCCGAATCGATGTAACTCCCGCCTTCTGCCATTTTAGTCTCAGAGCCGAGCCGCCGTTATTCTCTGTTCGCGTCCCACATACAAATCCTCTTCTTCTCGTGTTGTCTTTGAAAACCGTTACTGTTGACTGGAACGCTGCGAGTCGCAGTGCTGCCTCCTACAGGACAGATACAGTTCAACAACATTCAATACTGGTAGTGGGCTTGCATAGTAATTTTTTTTTAAATTATATATAAAATATTTTTAAAGTATATATGAAACTCTACTCTAAATACAGCTCATGTTGAGTTAGCTGTTTCTGTTTTGTCAGGGAAACAGTTCTGCCCTGTTAAAAGAAATGGCTAAAAAATATAAAAATAAACTTTGTTTTTAACCATTTTTTTATTATTAATGTTGTAAAATAGATGACAGTATTTTCCTAAAGCACTAAAGAAAGTGTACCTATAACTACAGAAAAGATTAGTGCAGTGGGATGTTAGCATTACTGCTACTGAGTGCTGATTGGTTAGCATTACTGCTAATGAGCGCTGATTAGTTATCATTACTGCTACCGAGTGCTGTCTAGTTAGCAGTACTGCTACTGAGCGCTGATTGGTTAGCATTACTGCTGCTGAGCACTGAATGGTTAGCATTACTGCTACTGAGCGCTGATTAGTCAGCATTACTGCTACTGAGTGCTGTTTAGTTAGCAGTACTGCTACTGAGCGCTGATTGGTTAGCATTACTGCTGCTGAGCACTGATTTGTTAGCATTACTGCTACTGAGTGCTGATTAGTTAACACTACTGCTACTGAGTGCTGTTTAGTTAGCAGTACTGCTACTGAGTGCTGATTGGTTAGCAATGTTATTGAGGGCTGATTGGTTAGGGCTACTGAGTGCTGATTGGTTAGCATTGCTGCTACTGAGAGCTGATTGGTTAGCATTTATTCCCCCCAACTCCACACACGGTTACAATCAGCATTAAAAATATCAGCCCCAAAATTTTGTTTTATGTTTATGTTGCAGACACGTTAGAGGTGCAGTTATGCTGCTTGTCATTCCTCTTTATTTAGACACCACAGATCTATCTCAATTTTTAAAACCTTCAGCCAAATTTTTGATTAAAGACCACCCAGCCGAAGTTCCCACAACAGCATTTCCAAACTTGCCCTATTTGCAAACCTGTCAACCCTTAACAGTGCCAAACCAAAATTGATTGTGACCTCAATTTAGTGATTAGTGTACTCAATGTATTATGTCATGGCTTCAATTTAGCAGTCTAGCATTATTCTGGGTTGCCAGGTTCAGCAAAAGTACCCAGCACATATTTGGCTTAGGTGAAAAGGTGAAAGCACACGATTCTACATGGCATGTCTTTACTCGAAACATGCTAGTAGAGCATAAATCTTACATTCATTTAAAATAAAAGAAAATATCCATAATAGATATTTTGGTGGCATTAATATGGAAATGTGTTTGTTTTGGCTACACAGTCTGTTACCACACATTACCTGAAAAAGAACTGCATTAATTTTTTTCTTCCATGTTGAGTGTATCTATAGTGTTGCTGGGAAAAGTGAGTGTAAGAAGTGAACGAGTGTGAGGTTAGAGATCTCCACCAGGTGGCTGCATCAGACTCTACAATGGTGATGAGACTTGCTTTACTGAACTGACTCTTTAAAACTGTCAAATCTTCAAACGTTCTGATCTTCTTTATGTAAAAGGACATTGGTGTGATGTGGCTGCTCACTGATGGAGTACGTACCGCACACACATGATGACAGGAGGTCTCGTTAAAGAGCTGAAGTTGAATAACAACTTCAGAGGTATGTGTGCATGTCAGTGGGGGAAATTTGAGGCTTTGCTTCTACGTGTTGCTCCTCTAATTAAAAAGGAGCCAATAAACTACAGGGAGAACACCCTCTGGTGATAAATGCATTGCCAGGATTTGGCTGTGCATCTCAACAACATCTACTACAAGAGGTGCAGTGAGGGAAGAGCATAGTTCGAGGTTCTTCATGGACAAAAAGACGACTATATACAGCTGCTGAAGGATACTTGTGGTCATTGTCCAGCCCTTTAGCTGTTCTCTTCTAGAATCATAATAACAATCTTTATTTATGGAGCACTTTTTATATTAGTCGCTTTTTATCATAGTTCCTTAAACATTCACATGTGGATTGTCCGCATGTCACTTGCCATATAAGCTTTTTTGTACTCTGCAACAAGTAAGATGAGATGTTCTGCCAAATCTGAATGCATAGAGATAATAGAACAGAAGTGATGTGCTCTGTTCACCTGGTTCTCTAGAGTATATGAGTTAAAACTGGAGTAATGTGCTCTGTTCTCCTAGATCTTCAGTGTGCCAGTAGAGCTCTGTTTGGTCACCCTCATTTTTAGTTCTTGTATGTAGGTAATTCTTCATATCGTCTTATTTAAAGCTACACTAGGTGAGTTTTAAGGGATTTGGAGACCTCTCTGGTAGAAAGGTGTAACTGCATGCAACATGAAGAGCATGCAGGTACACATTTCTAATCATGATAGACTAGGTCATAATTTATAGGAAAGTCATCATTTATGAGAAAGCAAGTCATAATTATGAAATAAGTATGAGATACTAAGCTATAATTAAGAGATGCTAAGTCATTGTTATGAGACAACCATCATTATTAGAAAGTCATAATTACAGGACACTAAGTCATAATAATGAAATGCTAAGTCATAAGTATGAGATACTAAGTCATAATTATGAGATGCTAAGTTATAATTATGAGATACCAAGTCATAAGTGTATAGTAGAGTGAGTATTAGACTAAGCACTCTCTCCACCAGCTACCAATTCAGACAGTATTAAGTCTAAACTGCTTTTAGGGAACTGAGCCTAGATTAACTGTAAGAGTGAAACACCTGAACATGGAGGGCGGGAATCTTTCCGGAGCAGTTCAGCCAACTGTGTAACTCCAGGTTCTAAAAGTGTTTTAGTGAATGATTTACTTATAAAGTGTTAATTAAAACGTTTTTTGGAATTATAATACACTTCAATAAACTGTTCATTAGTGCGGAGTTCTTACTGTCCCACTTCTTGGGTCACGTTAATGAACTACTTAATACAAGTTTTAAAATGATGTGCTTGTTATCATTACCATCAGTCATAATTTAATAATTATTTAGAAATCATTTAGTAATAATTATGAACCACTTAATACAATCTAAATAATAATTATAATTATTATAGCGCTGATTTATTGCTATATTATATTAGTTAAATATTTAGTAATGCTTATTACTCTCCTAAGAACTGGTAATAGATGCTTATTACATTCTTATGCACTGTTTTTTGCTACATTGCTTCAATATTTAGTATTGCTTATTAAGCACTAAATAGATAGATAGATAGATAGATAGATAGATAGATAGATAGATAGATAGATAGATACCGTCTTAAGCACCAATAATAGATGCTAATTACTTGCTTAAGCACTGGTAATAGATTCTTAATACTCTCTTAAGTGCTATTAATAGATGCTAATTACTCTCTTAAGCACCATAAATAGATGCTTATTACTCTTTTAAGCACAATTAATAGATGCTTATTACTCTCTTAAGCACTGTTTCTTTGCTACATTGCTTCAATATTTAGTATTGCTTATTACTCTCTTAAGCACTATTAATAGATGCTTATGACTCCCATAAGAACTGTTAACAGATGCTTATTAGTCTCTAAAGCACAGTTAATAGATGCTTATTACTTTCCTAAGAACTGTTAATATATGATTATTACTCTCTTAAGCTCTATTAATAGATGCTTATGACTCTCATAAGAACTGTTAACAGATGCATATTAGTCTCTTAAGCACAGTTAATATATGCTTATTACTTTCCTAAGAACTGTTAATATATGCTTATTAGTCTCTTAAGCATCAGGGTTTTTGCTACATAATTTATAATAATGCTGATTATGTTTTTAACATTACTTGAATGTTTAGTAATGTGTATTACTCTTTTAAACACCAATAACATGCATGCTCTTACTGTGCCTCAAGTTACTGGTACATCTTCTGAGGATTTGATTCAATGCACTATTGTCATCATAACTTCATCAGTCATCATCTTACATGAATAAGTTTTTCAGGTGTCACAAGGTGACTTACAACAGAACACACTCACATGTTATTTATTCTCCTCCTCACTCAGTAATGTTTCTTTCTTTCCTTTTTAACAAATTCTCATATAATGCAGCTCTAAAAGAGGAGAGCAAGAAGCTCCACAGATTTTTTATATTTCCCTGTAATGAAGTGGTTCAGATGGTGGGAGACTGGCTGGATATAAAATGGTTCATTGGATCATCTCCAGCAGCGTGAACTATTGTAATGGTCTCTTAACTGGACTTCCCAAAAAAGACCATTAAACAACTGCAGCTGCTGGAGGTTGAACAGGACCAGCAGATCAGACCACATCACTCCAGTATCCCTACACTGGAGAACCAAGATAACTAAATACATTACTCCAGTTCCAACATCTCTACACTGGAGAACCAAAATAACCAAATACATCACTCCAGTTCTAACATTTCTACAATGGCGAACCAGGAGAACAGAGCCCATCGCTCCAGTTCCAACATCTCTACACTAGACATCTAGGAGAACAGAGCACATTACTCCAGTTTTAACTTCTCTGCTCTGAAGAAACAGGTGAACAGAGCACATCACTTCAGTTCTAACATCTCTACCCTGAAGATCTAGGAGAACAGAGCACATTACTCCAATTTTAACTTATCTACTCTAGAGAACCATGTGAACAGAGCACAGCACTTTAGTTCTATCATCTCTACATTGGAGAACCAGGAGAACAGACCACATCACTCCAGTTCTAACATCTCTAGACCAGAGAACCAAAAAACAGAGCACATCACTCCAGTTTAAACATCTGTACACTGGAGAAACAAGAGAACCAAACACATCCCTTTGGTTCTAACATCACTCCACAGAAGAACCAAGAGAACTAAGCTCATGACTCAAGTTCTAAGTTTTCTACCCTGGAGAATCAGTAGGGACTGAGCTCATCATTCCAGTTCCAACATCTCTACACTGGTGAACCAAGAGAACCAAATACATCATTCCAGTTCTAACATCTCTACCCTGTAGATCTAGGAGAACAGATCACATTACTCTAGTTTAACTTATCTACTCTAGAGAACCATGTGCACAGAGCACATCACTTAAATTCTAACATCTCTAGACCGGAGAACCAGAAAACAGCACCTCCCTCAGGTTTTAACGTCTGTACACTGGAGAAACAAGAGGACCAAACACATTGCTCCAGTTCTAACCTCTCTACACAGAAGAACCAGAAGAACTAAGCTCTTGACTCCAGTTCTATCATCACTGGAGAACCATTTACACCCCCAACATGTATGTACATACAACCACAGCAGCAGCAGAAATGGTAAATTATGTGGTGAAATGTACCACTCCAGGCTGTGATGGGGATATCGGCACTTTTCATTCCCTTTTCAGATAAACTGAACTGTCAGCGAGCATGACTGATGTTTATCATTAACCCAGGAGGGAGTTGGCTTTTTATTCACCAGCTTTTTAATGGAATGTTCCGTTCCACCTTAAATGCTGTACAGGCGCCAGAATGTGGTGGAATAGAACATTCATAAAACAATGGAATGGAAACTTCAGACCCCACATCTTTAGTGTCTCAACACTTGTACAATATTCACTCAGCATTTAACACTAAAGATATTGAAGCGACGAGTAGTTCCACCTATATTAGCATCGCAACCCCAACAGTATCATGAATAATTTGTTGCGCTCTGCTCTGATTGGCTGGTTTACAGTGTGAGTTAGGTCCTCATACTGTTTAGTTAGTTATGCTGGTTCATGGAGCTTGGTAGTGGCTAATGTTACACTGAAGAGACTGAAGCAATGAGCAGTTCCACCTTTAGAACCATCGCAACCCCAACAGTAACCTGCTGTGCTGTGTCAGTTTATCACTGTTTCTGGTTAAAGCCGATTATCTTAAACTGAAAGTTTCACAGTAATAACTTTAATTTACTTTGTGTTGGAGATGGAAAGCAGGTACCTAGTACAGGTAACATTAGCTACTAGCAAGCTCCATGAACCAGCATAACTAACTAAACTGTATGAGGACTGAGCTTATTTACACAGAGGTTCATTTTTATTTTGTCTATTTCAACATGTTTTGTCTGTGTGATAATCGCGGTGTCTCACACTGTAAACCAGTCAATCAGAGCAGAGCTCAACAAATTATTCATGATCTCACCAACCAAGGCTAATAGCTTCATTCTAGGATCAAATCATAGAGTGTAAAACCATATACCCTTACTGTAGAACATCAGAGAACCTCACTGCAGTACTGTATGCCATCTTGTGTCATGATAAAGCCTGAAAGTATCACAGTATTGATTCTATTTGCCCAACCTGAGTGCCTGCATCAGGTCTCAGATGTTAATTCCCTATGTGCTGCATTGTTTTATTCATATTCCAGGTCACATGTTTTGACCGAGAACACAAGGAAGGCACCAACTTGTCATATAATGACTAAAAAGCGAGATATCAGAGTACGAACATTTGGCTTAATGGCATTCATGCATTTTTTATTGACTTTGAATGAGTGGCGTGCAAGAACAATGTTTTAGGCAGACATCAAATGCGGACTTTGAAGACATTAACTGGAGAGATGCTTCATTTGTCAGGCTTTTTCAGTCTCATTCCTCCGCCCGCTTCTTAGCGCTCAAATGTCGCTCCAAATATTTGAGTGACACTTGACTCAGAGCGCAGAGGACAAGATAAGAGTAATAGCACTGGAGCAGTGGTTTAATCCTGCTCATGTAGTGCCCTAGCCTTTTTCTTTCTTGTATTTTTCCTGCTCTAGCATCAACTTTACTCTCATGAAGGACTTGTGACTGAGCTAAAGAGCTAAATCGAGGTCTGGCTGTCCCTTTAGAAGCCCCAAGCAGGGTTATCATGAGTGACCCCAGCTTGGTAGCTGATGCAATTTAAAATTGGAGGCTAACTAATATCATAAGCGTAAATTACATTATATACATTTGTAAACAACGACTTTTTGTATTGCTGGTCTTGGGTTGTTCAGTGTTTAACACTGAAGAGACTGAAGCAATGAGCAGTTCCATCTTTATTAGCATCGCTTTGGGGTGCTCGTTTGAATTCTTAGTCATGAAGGGGTAGCGTTTTTACCCAGTCACACCCAGCCATCCAGCCCAGGCTGCTACCTAGCTGCGATGTAGTGTCGCGAAGGCATCTGGCCCAAAAAGCCTTGGACTGCTTATGCATGCAGCTGAACACCACTGGTACAGTCAGGCCCACCGCTGTGTTGTAGCATCATTCAAGCAGGCACCCCAACCAGTCGAATAGCTGTCATGTGGCTTCAATCAGGCATCTGTCCAGGCAACCTTATAGACTTGAGCACCCAGTCCAGACTGCATTTTAGCCACAATACACAGATGCTCAAGTTGCCGGTCTAGACTGCATCATAGCAGCAACACACTGTCACTCATGCAGCCGGTCCAGGCTGCCTCATAGCCGCAACACACTGTCACTCAAGCAGCTGGTCCAGACTGCATCATAGCCGTGATACACTGTCACTCAAGCAGCCAGCCCAGACTGCATCATAACTGCGATACACTGTCACTCATGCAGCCGGTCCAGACTGCATCATAGCCGCAACACACTGTCACTCATGTAGCCAGCCCAGACTGCCTCATAGCCGCAACAAACTGTCACTCATTTAGCCAATGCAGACTGCATCATAGCCACAACACACTGTCACTCATGCAGCCAGTCCAGACTGCATCATAGCTGCAACACACTGTCACTCATGCAGCCAGTCCAGACTGCATCATAGCCGCAACACACTGTCACTCATGCAGCCAGTCCAGACTGCATCATAGTTGCGATACACTGCCACTCATGCAGCCAGCCCAGACTGCATCATAGCTGCAACAAACTGTCACTCATGCAGCCAATGCAGACTGCGTCATAGCCACAACACACTGTCACTCATGCAGCCAGCCCAGACTGCCTCATAGCCACAATACACTGTCACTCATGCAGCCAGCCCAGATTGCCTCATAGCCGCAATACACTGTCACTCATGTAGCCAGTCCAGACTGCATCATAGCTGCGATACACTGTCACTCATTCAGCCAATCCAGACTGTATCATAGCCACAATACACTGTCACCCATGCAGACGGTCCAGACTACATCATAGCAGTGATACACTGTCACTCAAGCGGCCAGTCAAAGCTGCATCATAGCCACAATACTCTAATGGACCTATGATAGCAGAGCTAAATGGTACTTGTCACTGTGGTCGGAAAAAGCTGTAAGCATGGTGGCCATATTGAGAGCTAAGCGTAAAACTTTGGTAGCTGCTTTGCCTGCTTGCAGAACCTGATACTCCCTTACGCCATCGCATAGCTACGTCAACTGTTTTCATTGGAGCCTCTGACCAATTCAGACCAATATGATCACCGCAATTGCTGATAATGTTATGAAACTAAGAAGAAGTAAGTAAAGCATCATGTGTCTCTGTCTCTGTAGATGGTGCACTGGACATTAGCAATGTGGCACAGTTGCGTAATGTCATCCAGAGCGGGGTTAATGAGACATTCTTTCACTTTCACCACCTCCAAGAGGACAAAAGTGCTGCTACAATCACTGAGCTGTTTTTAGCTTTCCAAGAAGAAATAGACCGCAAAGCAATATTAGTGGCGCAGCGCTATGACAGAGATGCAGTCATGCCTCCGGGGCTTAACGGGGTGTGAGGACGAGTGAAAGCGGACATTCTACATTCACTGTGCTTTGTTATGCTCACAGTTTGAATCTGGTTGTGTAACGAAAGTTGGAGCGTGCAGGATTCTCTTTTTCTCTTAGCTGTCTGGCCTTTATTTCACACGATCTCCAAAGAGAAGACACCTGCTGGAGGAGTTCTGTAAGCGCAGACTGCCCCACGTTGCGCCAACACGAAGGAACCTCACCTCACGGCTGGTTTGTACCGCTTTTGAAAAGAAAAAGAAGCTCAAACAACTTTTTCAGCACATTGTTGACAACCCCATGCGGTTCGACCATGACGTGGTGTGTTGTGCTGACGGGTTTCTCACTCAGCTCTAGAGCTTTGGTTCAACTATCTTTGGAACATTCTACAACAAAGTCGTAGACCATTTCCTGGCAAAAGGGGATGGAATTTATGTTCAAATAGGCCTAGTGGACCAGCGGGTTTGCCCTTTGCTGTAATGTTTTGGCTGCCCGGCATACAGTATTCATACAAAATGAATGATCCTACGGATTTAAGGATTTTTTTAGAATGCGCAGGTCAGTGAGTTATGGGGAATAGTACAATGTTATGATCTTGGCTGAAGCTGGAAAAGTAGTAAAATACAGGCTATGCTTTTGTCATTTGTAGTCTCACCGTACTAGTCTTATACTATCTAGGCGATGTCATGTGTTTATCTGTCTTCCAGGCTTTGTTTCAGATTCCAAAAACTCTAGTAGTAATGTTGGCTCTTGGGGTTGGCTTGAATTTTGGTGATGTTGATTTTCTCACCGTACTAGTCCTAAACATTCTAGGCAACAATATGCGTTTATCTATCTTCGTTGCTTTGTGTTAGATCCCAAAGACTCTCCTGAAGTTGGCTCTTGAGGTTGGCTTGGATTGTGGTGAGGTTTATTGTCTCACTATAATAGTCTCATACTATGTAGGTGATGTCATGTGCTTGTCTGTCTTCTTGGCTTTGTTTCAGATCCTGAAGGCTACTAAAGTTGGCTCTTGGGGTTGGCTTGGATTGTGGTGATGTTGATTGTCTCACCGTACTAGTCTTATACTATCTAGGCGATGTCATGTGTTTATCTGTCTTCCAGGCTTTGTTTCAGATTCCAAAAACTCTAGTAGTAAAGTTGGCTCTTGGGGTTGGCTTGAATTTTGGTGATGTTGATTATCTCACCGTACTAGTCCTAAACATTCTAGGCAACAATATGCGTTTATCTATCTTCGTTGCTTTGTGTTAGATCCCAAAGACTCTCCTGAAGTTGGCTCTTGAGGTTGGCTTGGATTGTGGTGAGGTTTATTGTCTCACTATAATAGTCTCATACTATGTAGGTGATGTCATGTGCTTGTCTGTCTTCTTGGCTTTGTTTCAGATCCTGAAGACTTTACTAAAGTTAGCTCTTGGGGTTGGCTTGAATTGTGGTGATGTTGATTGTCTCACCATACTAGTCTTATACTATCTAGTCGACGACATGTTTTTGTCTGTCTTCTTGGTATTGTTTCAGATCCTGAAAACTCTAGTAAAGTTAGCCTTAGACTGTAAAAAAAATTATATCATTTAAATATATATTTTTAATATCCTTTTTATGACACCCGAAGCTATTCAGTAGTCTGTGACTACAAATTCAGACCAATAAAGCTCTAAAAGTGGTGTATTGGTCATGTTAGCATTGGTGGGCAAACTGTTTCTTTAAGACAGATCAGCCACATGAACGTGCCCCGCAGTGACCCTGCTATTCAGTCTCTGAGCAGGTACCTATTTCAGGGTGGACAGGGTCCGTGCAAATCTAAAAAGAGAACCAGGGAATGAAGCCATGGATGTGCATCACAGAGCTGCTTCAAAAGGGTTTTTTTTTCCCCATAGCCTTTACTCCAGGCTGAAAATGAGATTTTTGCCCATCCACTGTGATTCAGATAGCAGAAACTTTTAATGTACCAACAGATGCAGGCTTTTGATAAACAGAAATGCATAGTGATGCTGCAGAAGTACACTTACTAATACTGAAAACATCTACAATATATGGCCAAAAGTATGTGGACACCCTTACTGTTGAGTTATTTAACACACATTACTAAGAGGTGTACTTAAGCAAGAACATAGTCATGTGATCTCCATAGATAAACACTGGCAATACAATTGGTTGTACTGAAGACCTCAGTTATTTTAAACATGGCACTGGCATAGTTTATCACTTACGCCTGCTAGATCTGCCCTGGTCAACTGGAAGTGCTTTTACTGGGAAATGGAATTACTGTTACTCCAATGGTCTTGGAGTAACAACATAGTACCCCTCAATGTAGCTGGTCATATTAGCGGTGCCGCAAGATTGTTAATGCTGCAGCACACAAAGACATTTTATACATATTCATATGCTTTCAGCTTTATAGCAGCAGTTTGGGATAAACCTCCTTCCTGTTTCAGCATGATTGTGTTCCTGTGCACAAAACCAGATCCATAATCAACTGGCTTTGACATGTTTGGTGTGGAGGAACTCCAGTGGTCTGCACAGATGCCTGACCTCAGCAACCCACTGAATTCCTTTGGGATGAACTGAAACATGACCTTTTGCCAGAGTGCTTGGTTGGTTGATGGTCAGGTGTCCACATACCTTTGACCATTTAGTGCTATGAACGTACGTGTGATATAAGACATCAGACCACCACTGTAAACATCCCGCCGTTCATTAAAAGCCCCTTTTAGAGAACAGTATTGAGCTGTAGCTCGGAGAAGGTGAACCATGGATAACCCCTTGGGATAGCAAAGTGGGCTGCGGTCACATATTTCAAAATGTACTTTAAAATGTCTCCTAAATGTCCTAGTTGCTGCCCTGGTTCTGTATCCTGGTTCAGTATCCGAATGACCTATGGAAAGAAGCTCCTCCTTATCCTTTCTGGGTTCTCCTTCAGGGAGCGAAAACCGACCTCTTCCCCGACCTTTTCAAAGAGAAGAGTCCATTGTTGGGGTCCTACCCAATCTTCCTGGCCTTGGTCCAGCATCGCTCACAGTAGATGGTCAGTGGGTCAGGAAGCTTGGTCCGCTTCTCTGAACGTGCCACTCTCTCTGTAGAGTCCGTCTGTCCTACTTGGAACTGTTCCCAAACCAGGCTGTGATGTTTCCAGTGAGGATGCTTTCGATGACGCAGGTGTAGAAGTTCTGCAGCAAATGATGCAATCACAGCGCCTCCTGCTCCGTGTTGTGATGTTTTGTAACTCGGCACACAGCGCTTCTTTTAAAATGAATGAATTTGAAGGGAGATGTGCTGAGCAGGTTCGCCTCTAGAGATGCAGATATGAAAGCTTTACCACATCATTTCACAGAGAATGCGGCAACAACGGAAGCGTCAACTACAAACTTGAACGTGTTCACTTCAGGTTCGTGCATCGTCTCGCATGTCAATCTGCTGCCGACCCCCTGCTGACTCGAGACCCAAAGCGTCTGCTTATACCACCAGAAACAGCCCTGCTTTAAACAATCCTGTAACTATAAACTTTATGATAGTTTGCCTGCATCCATTGTTGTAAGTAACTTCTTTCCTTGCAGTCAAAATGAAGAGTGGGACCAGTTCAGAGTATGTCCCTGTTTCTTGAAGATACCGCCGTATGGACTTGATTTAAGTAAAGTCAGACCTAGACTGGGCAACTGCACAGTCTTATAGGCCTGCCTCTATGTTTCATCTTGCCCATGTGACCAACTTGTCAAGTCATGTTTGACTTCAAACAGCGCCGCACAGCCCGATCGCCAGCTGGCTCGGTGCGGTGCATGCCGGTTAGTTTTTTTGTCCGACATGAGTCAGTGCCAACGTAGCTTCACGATAACATACTATGTTAACATCTTGCGAGTGCAAAGCGGCTGCAGACTTCACATACAGTCGCCGCAGTTGCTCTACACTAACTGCCAGCCAAGAGACGACGGCTTGATGATGACAGAGCTTAATTCTCATTGGTCAGAAGCTCCACGGACACCTCTGACGTTTGACTCTATTAATTGTAAAACATATATCTCCTCTAAAACTAAGACTCCATATTTACACTTATACCATCATGTCTAGTAGCATGACAGTACATTTTCATGCAGTTTTCAACATATTTCCATCCATTATCTGCCTCTTAATCACGCTAGTCAGGGTCACGGGGGGCTGGAGCCAATCCCAGCATCATTGGGCGAGGGGTACACCATTGACAGTTCGCCAGTCAATCGCATGGCCAACACACATTCACGCACTCATATCTACGGGCAATTTAGAGTGACCTAACATGCATGTGTATGGACAGAGGGAGGAAATCGGCATACCCGGAGGAAACCCAGTCAAGCACAGGGAGAACATGCAAACTCCACACAGAACAGCCCGGACTGGGAATCGAACCCAGATCGTGTTGCTGTGAGGAGACAGTGCTAACCACTACACCACCGTACTAACCACTACATCACCGTACTAACCACTACATCACCGTACTAACAACTACACCACTGTACTAACCACTACACCACCGTACTAACCACTACATCACCGTACTAACCACTACACCACCGTACTAACCACTACACCACCGTACTAACCACTACACCACCGTACTAACAACTACACCACCGTACTAACCACTACACCACCGTACTAACCACTACACCACCGTACTAACCTCTACACCACCGTGCTAACTACTACACCACCGTACTAACCACTACACCACCCTACAAACCACTACACCACCTTATTAACCGCTAAACCACCGTACTAACCACTACACCACCGTACTAACCTCTACACCACCGTACTAACCTCTACACCACCGTACTAACCTCTACACCACCATACTAACAACTACACCACCCTACAAACCACTACACCACCGTACTAACCACTACACCACCGTACTAACCACTACACCACCGTACTAACCTCTACACCACCATACTAACAACTACACCACCCTACAAACCACTACACCACCTTACTAACCACTACACCACAGTACTAACCACTACACCACCGTACTAACAACTACACCACCGTACTAACCACTACACCACCGTACTAACCTCTACACCACCATACTAACCTCTACACCACCGTACTAACCACTACACCACCATACTAACAACTACACCACCGTACTAACCACTACACCACCGTACTAACCACTACACCACCGTACTAACCACTACACCACCATACTAACCACTACACCATCATACTAACAACTACACCACCCTACAAACCACTACACCACCTTACTAACCACTACACCACCATACTAACCACTACACCACCGTACTAACCACTACACCACCGTACTAACCTCTACACCACCTTACTAAACACTACACCACCATACTAACAACTACACCACCCTACAAACCACTACACCACCGTACTAACCACTACACCACCGTACTAACCACTACACCACCGTACTAACCTCTACACCACCGTACTAACCACTACACCACCGTACTAACCACTACACCACCGTACTAACCTCTACACCACCATACTAACAACTACACCACCCTACAAACCACTACACCACCTTACTAACCACTACACCACAGTACTAACCACTACACCACCGTACTAACCACTACACCACCGTACAAACCTATACACCACCGTACTAACCTCTACACCACCGTACTAACCACTACACCACCATACTAACAACTACACCACCCTACAAACCACTACACCACCGTACTAACCACTACACCACCATACTAACCACTACACCACCATACTAACAACTACACCACCCTACAAACCACTACACCACCTTACTAACCACTACACCACCATACTAACCACTACACCACCGTACTAACCACTACACCACCGTACTAACCACTACACCACCGTACTAACCTCTACACCACCTTACTAAACACTACACCACCATACTAACAACTACACCACCCTACAAACCACTACACCACCGTACTAACCACTACACCACCGTACTAACCACTACACCACCGTACTAACCTCTACACCACCATACTAACAACTACACCACCCTACAAACCACTACACCACCTTACTAACCACTACACCACCATACTAACCACTACACCACCGTACTAACAACTACATCACCATACTAACCACTACACCACCATACTAACCACTACACCACCGTACTAACAACTACATCACCATACTAACCACTACACCACCGTACTAACCGCTACACCACCGTACTAACCACTACACCACTGTACTAACCACTACACCACCATACTAACCACTACACCACTGTACTAACAACTACACCACCGTACTAACAACTACACCACCGTACTAACCACTACACCACTGTACTAACAACTACACCACCGTGCCGCCTATAGTTTTCAACATATTTATTTTTTTTAAATTAGCATATCAAATCATGACGAGGCTCCAGTGCTGTAGTTTTATACTCTGTTCTTCTAAAGTGTTCTGAACTTGTGATTTGTAACTGCCTTTAAAACACTATTGGATATGTTTTTCTTTCTACTTCTTTCTGTAACACTGCGGGAGACTGATGAGGCGGATACACATAGAGATTAGGTCTGTGAGATTTAATAAAGTCCATGGTGACGAAAATGAGCAACAGGAAAACAAACGGTAAAAAGCACCAGAACCGAGTAATCACAACAACTCACAAAAACAAACAGGCAGGAACAGGGTTATAGAAACACAGAGACGCATGTCGGACCAAGACAGACTGCAAACACAGGGTATATAACGAGACAGCTGACGCGAAACACCTGGACACAGGAGAGGTAACAGATACGAACCAGACGGAGACAGTAGGAGCACATGATCAAAATAAACACCACGTGGACTTGACAGGACGTAAACAAGAACCTAGACAGGGGAGGACGAGCAGGGCGTGAGAGTTATCCCTCCCCACTGAGGCGCAACTCCAGAGGCACGAAAGTGAGCACGCCCTAGGAGTCCTTCTCAGGAGGGAGGCCAAGAAATATAGGGACTGGGAGACAAGACAGGGGACGGAACACGAGACCAGACACAGACGGGCAGACGAACAGGAGCAGAAGCAACGACCTGGACAGGAACGGACAGACCAACAAGAACAAGAACAGAAAACCCAGACGAGACAGGGACAGGCACAGAAAAACAGGAACAGACAAGAACGGGCAGACCGTCAGGAACAGACACAGACAGGCACCGGAACAGAAAAAAACAAAGGGAACAGACACAGAAATGGGAAAAACACAAAACCAAGACGAACGAGGGCCGGCGGCGAGACGAACAGGGAGGAAGACAACGAGACGACAAAGGAGGAGGACTATTAGGAAAACGTAAAAGGGCGACAACATGAAGACAACGTAGGATCATGAGACGGAACGGGAGGAGAACGAAACGAAGGCGAAGACAAAGGAAAACAGACAAAGACAGAAAAACACCACAGGAGAAAAAAAACTAAATAGACGGGACTTAAAAACGAGAAGAGGACAAAACACGAGACAACACACCAGACAGTAGACAAGGCAGTGGGCAAAACACAAAAACAGGAACCAGAACAAACAAAACCTCAGGGACCGGAACACGAACAACAACAAGGACAGGGACAAACATAGGAACAGGGAAAACAGAAAACAGAACGAGCAAAGGAACAGAACAGGGCTTGCGGGCGGGCATGTGGGCGGGCGATTGGGCTTGCGGGCGGGCGGTCGGGCTTGCGGGCGGGAACAGCAAAGCCCGCTTTTACAAGGGCATTATGAGGAACAACATCACAAGGTGGCCAGGAAATAGTCCGTGACGCAGGTCAGGAGCTGCCCGGGATACCGCCCAGGGCCAGGACACAGAATTCACAGAAACGAACGTCGGACAAAGACAGACTGCAAACACAGGGTATATAACGAGACAGACGACACAAAATACCTGGACACAGGAGAGGTAACAGATACGAACCAGGTGGGAGGTGGAGACAGTAGGACCACATGATCAAAGCAAACACCACATGGACTTAGACAGGGGAGGACGAGCAGGGCGTGACACTTTCTTTCGCCGTTGTTTAGTTTACGTGGGCCACAGATTGCGACTCTCCAAGTTGATGGTCTTTTCTAACCGCCTCCCCCAACTGCGTCCGGCTGCTCTCGCTGACCACCAAGGCCAGGCGCAGCTGTATCTCGAACACGGCTGTTATCTCCTGGGTTTGGGGCACGTTTCCTTGTGGGTGGGGGTCCTGCTGTAAAATGATGGGATTTGCTAAAACATAAACCTCTCGTAACCTCTGCAGCATTTAGTGTAAACAAGCTTTTTAACAGATGCCACAGTATATAAGGAATATTTACAACACCGTGCTAAACCCCCGCCGTTCAGTCTTCTCATGCCCAAGCTTCATTTTTCATTGTCTTGTCTCAGAATGAATAATCTATCATCATGACGTCTATCAAGATTTGTAAGGAGCTTCCTGACTGCCACCAGTGCATGAGCTTCCAACTTGTTTCTGGAAGTAATCCTGCCTGACACTCACACTGCACTTCTTACCTGCTATGTCCCTATATCTAATATCCTGTCTGACACGTCTGACATGACCGGTAGTCCAGCAGACCTGAGAGACATTAGTCACAGACTATTTTCAGGGATCTTTTCTCTATACTTTCTGAGGGCCTCCGTTTCACCTTTCCATTTCGTAATTTTTATATAGCACTTTACATTAGAAGTAGATGCAAATCAGCTCCTAACTTTCTTTCTTTGTCCTACTTGTAGCTGCTAGTTTGTGTCCTGAAACTCAGCTCTTAACTTTCTTTCTTTGTCCTACTTGTAGCTGCTAGTTTGTGTCCTGAAACTTTGCTTCCTGGCTATGTCTTCGCTGTCCATGCTTTTAGGGAGAAGACAAAGCCCATCACTTTAGCTTAAAAGCATCTGAGAAGAGTCTTTAGCAGAGAGTCTTAGTGTGGTATCATTATTAGCTACATCATTTGGTCATGTTCTTGTCTCAAACTAAACATCAACTCGTTCCTGTCTCTGTCTCAACATCGTTTAAACTTGCTCTTGTCTCAATCTCAACTTTATTGACACTCGGCCTTGTTTTTGTTGTCAGCATCATTTAAACTTCATTCTTGTCTCAGTCTTAACTTTATTTAGACCTGGTCCTGTCTTAGTTTAAAATTAGACTCTGTCTTTGACATTCTTTAAAGTTGTTTTTATCTCAACCTCAACATCATTTAAACTTGTTCTTGTCTGAGTCTCAACATTATTTAAATTTGGCGTTGTCTCAGTCTCAACATTATTTAAACTTGCTCTTGTCTCAATCTCAACTTCATTGACACTAGGCCTTGTTTTTGTTCTCAGCATCATTTAAACTTCTTATTTGTATTCATTCTTGTCTCAGTCTTAACTTTATTTAGACGTGGCTCTGTCTTAGTTTAAAATTAGACTCAGTCTTGTCTCAGTCTTGACTTTCTTATTTCAATCTCAACATCATTTAACCTTGTTCTTGTCTTAGTCTCAACATCATTAAAACAAATTCTTGTTTCAGTCTCAACATAATTTGAACTCATTCTTGTCTCAGTCTCGCATGATTTAAACCTGTTCTTGTCTCAGTCTCAACATTATTTAAACTTGTTCTTGTCTCAGTCTCAACAATTTTTAAACTTACTCTTGTCTCAATCTCAACTTAATTGACACTGAGCCTTGTTTTTGTTCTCAGCATCATTTAAACTTGTTATTTGTATTCATTCTTGTCTCAGTCTTTATTGACTTTACTTAGACTTGTGCCTGTCTTAGTTTAAAATTAGACTCAGTCTTGTCTCAGTCTTGACTTTCTTTGAAGTTGTTCTTATTTCAATCTCAACATCATTTAAACTTGTTATTGTCTTAGTCTTAACATCATTTCAATTTGTTCTTGTCTCAGTCTCAACATTATTTAAACTTGCTGTTGTCTCAGTCTCAACTTCATTGACACTCAGCCTTGTTTTTGGTCTCAGCCTCATTTAAACTTGTTATTTGTATTCATTCTTGTCATTTATTTAGACTTGTTCTTGTCTTAGTCTTAACATTATTTGGATTTTATCTTGTCTGAGTCTCAACATTATTAAAACTTGCTGTATTGTCAGTGTCAACTTTATTGATTGTGTTTGGACTTGTTCTTGTCTATGTCTCAACATAATTTAAACTAAATCTTTTCTTGGTCTTGACATCATTTGGACTCTGTCTGTTCTGATTTTGACCTAATGCGGGCTTGATCTTTTCTCAGTCTCAACATCATTTTAGCTTGTTTATCTTTGTCTCAACATCAATCAACTTCATCTGGACTTGTTTATTTCTCAGTCTGAACTCTAATGCTACGTCTAATTCTAATCTCAATCTCAGCATTTGGGTAGACTAGTTTTTGTCTCTGTCTCAATGTCATTTGTACTTACTCTTTTCTCAGTCTCAGCTTCATTGAGACTCTGCCTTGTTTTTGGTCTCAACATAATTTAAACTCATTCCTGTCAGTCTTGCACATGTCTCAGTCTGAAAGTCATTTAGTCTTATCTTTGTCTTAACAGCATTTACACTCAGTCTTATCTCTGTCTCAACATCATTTAAACTCATTCTTGTCTCAGTCTCAACATCACTTGGACTCTGTCTTGTCTTCATTTTTTTGTCTCGGTCTTGTCTTGGACCTTTATTTGGACTTGTTTTATTTCTCAGTCCCAGCGTTATTCAAACACTCAGTCTTGTCTTGATCTCTACATCATTTGGACTAATTCTAATCTTGATCTTAGCATCATTTCGGTTTGGTATTTTCTCAGACTCTGTCTTGTCCCAATGTCACAATAAGAAAACGGTTCTTGAACAGAGTCATGCATGATGCCTCTGTTGGAGATAAATGAATACTGACCTTTTCATATCAATACATGTTCCTCATACTCTCAGAGAGCTTTCTCTTTTTATTCGTGATTCCTCTTAGGGTTTCATCTTTAAACCACAGGGAACATAAATATTTTAATGAGTTCATCTTGTTCCTCGCAGTATGCATGTACAAAGTAGGTCTTATGAATAACTTCCCAAAGTCTACTAAATGATATATTTCTCCATATTTCTCTTTTCTTCATGTACACTGGGTGGTCATTATCTTGGGTACCATTTCCATGAGCATTTCCTAACCAATCACAAGGCTGATGGCTCTCTGGCCCCACCCACACAAAACAGTTACAGAGTCAGAGAAATCTTAGCAAGTTAATCCAGCACAACCAAAAGCTAACAAGCTAGACCTACCTTTATTCATACACCAACATTGCTCCTCCATCCACTCCTTCATTCCTCCATCCGTTTATTTCTCCATCTGTCTTTCTACACATCTGTTGGTCTGTGACTTGTTTGGTCCAGTTACTGTCATATAAAATCTAAAATAATAAGCAGGCTAGGAGTGCTGAAAAGAGAGCTTCCAATGAAGCTGCTTATTGCCACGTCCACACCGTTCTTAGGTCTGTTTTTGGGTCACTCTTAGCCCTTCAGTGACACTGTGTTGTGCTGGGCAAGAGTTGATCAGACTAGAGATCGACCAATATATTGGGCCGATATTTGCCATTTTTTAATATATCGCCATTCGCCAATATCAGTGTTTGGTAGAGCAAATTCAAAGTCAGGCATGTCCGCAGGCAGCTCTGTGTGTGGTGGAACATGCTGCTGCCGCAGTATGTGAAGGACCCCAAGCCGAAACTTTTGTCAATAAGTGAAATCGTGTACTTGAACAGTACGTACTCAGTTGGAGCTAGTATGCACTGCCTGCCCGTTAAAGCAGTGCACTCTTTCAGTGTGTGAGTGTTTAGTATCCACGCAACCTTGAACGCACTACGTCTACCATCTTGTGACACAAGATGTCAGACCACCACCGCTATTCATGTAAAAATCCCCCTTACTGACAGGTTTAGAGACTGTTTGTGACACTGTTCTGTGTGTTTGTCTAAATATATACTCACATGGTGTCATGCTGTGGTGCAGTACAGCATCCGGGAACTTTTCGTGTACTGCTTGACGAATACTACATATTTGGACACCTTACTGTTCAGTATGGAAGTACGCGATTTCAGACATACCCTTAATAATTTATAGCGAACAGTGGCGTTTTTAGGTGTTTGTAGCCATAGACATGAACCAGAGCGGATATTTTACTCCTTAGCCCCTGGGCTAAAGCTAACTGCTCTAGTGTAATACACACATTAACATGTAATTGTTGCACAAGGAGTCTCGCTGGAGCAGCCAGAGCTTCCCAGATAATGCTCTGCTGTGTTAACAATCATTACAACATGTCAGCGTCTCTCTGTGTATTGAGTCCAATTGCGTGCACTGTTTCTGTTTCTCTCACGCATGAGCGCCTCATCCTCCTTAAAGAACCGCAGCTTTACTACAACAAGATAAAAACCCGAGCGTGAAGTGAGGCTCTCTCTGTAACTGCAGTGAACATGTCTGCTGTGTGGAAGTATCTTTCAATGCACTTCTTAATAACTTGTTAGTTTTGGGTATGAAGAGATCTGAGTTACATTCTTTCAGCAGTAATGGGGTCATACTGTACTTTTTGGGGGGCAGATAAAAATATTTAGTTTTTTTCTTGTTAAGTTAGTGTTCAGTAAATGATGTTAAGTTCAGAAATGTTGTCCATCCACTTCTTGCTATTATTAGTGACACTTTCAGCAAATAAAGCAGAAAACATTTAGATATCGGCCTAAAAATCGGCAGCACATATCGTCCATCAGCTGACCCTGACCTCTAAACATCTGCATCAGCTATTGACAAACCCATATCGGTCGATCTCTAGCTCAGACACAGCAGTGCTGCTGGACTTTTTAAACACTGTGCCCACTCTCTGGACACTCCTACTACTTGCTGGTCCACCATGTCGATGTAAAGTTAGAGACAGTAGCTCATCTGTTGCTGCACAGTTTGTGTTCCTGTAGTCCTTCATCAGTGGATATAGGACACTGCCCACAGGATACTGTTGGCTGGATGTTGCTGGTTGGTGGACGATTCTATTCTCAGTCCAGCAGTGACACTGACCATCTAACACACCACCATTATGTCACTATCACTGGAGTGCGGAGAATGATCCACCTCTCTAATGGCACCTCCACTGTGGTGGTCCTGTGGCGGTACTGACCATCCAAGTATACAGAGAATCAGAAGAACTACAATCTGGAAGTGTAGAACTATATGGTCAGTGGAGTGTGTAGATATTAGGAGGCGCTTTTAATATTATATTAAGCCGCCAGTAAAGCTTAAAGCAAAAACAGAACATTCAAGTTTAGTACAATACAAACATTTTAAATATTTTACTTTGTGTTCCTTGGAACCTAAAGCTCTTCATTCGTGAGTCGTGATGGTGCTGCTTCTTCAGGCTCTCAGGGAACTTTTGTCCTTTTCAGTCTTGGTTCTTCGTTTCCATGATTGTGGAGGTTTTTTTTTTTTTCGTTGTGAGTCTTGATTATTCCCTCTGTCTTCCTCACTCTCTTGACATGGTCTCCCTCGGCTTAATCGTTACAGGGGTTGACCCGAATTTCTGGAAGGCTGCTTCGGGACAATTGGAAATTGTTGTAATTATTTGACTGTTCCTGTAATACAGCTTTTTCCATCTAGTCCAGCTCCCACCCACCCACCCACCAACCCCCCCAACCATCTTACCTCACAGCCCATCCACTCATGGATTTTCTGTCGACTGACTGCAGGGAGATCGAAGGCTAATTAAGATTGTTAATGAAGATTTAATTTCCCACTTCAAACGTACCAGTGAGCAAAGGGAAGGCGTAAAAGATGTGCGGGGAGTGGGGGGTAGGGGGGAGTTGAGCGGGGGGCAGAGAACAGAGGGGGTGAAAAAAAAAGAAAAAGATCAAAAGGATCTGCGTTCCATACGTTAAGAATCTCAGGGGGGCGGAGATTTAGAGATTTCGCACGTTTATCGCCAGAACGTGTTGTTCTCGCTTCGCTTCTGCTTGATTCCGGCCGCAGTGCGCATTGCGAGCAACCACACAGCAACCCTGGATCCGTGCGATCCTCAGCACACATGTGCTAGCCGGGGGAGTCCGTGCATCTGCACAAGGATCAAAGAGAATGAGGTATATCTGCTTCCTACTGCTCCAGCTCACCTACAGGCCTGTTTGCTGTGATGTAACTGCAGCAGGCTCCGCGTCGCAACAGGCCCGAAACCCTGCAGGGCCGCGCAGGCCTGCTGTTCTGACCCGGCCTCACCTCATTTACCGGGGTAGGTTGGTGTCTTCGCCCACTGCCTCTCAGCAAACTCAACTCAACAAGGGCTCGAGCAGAACCTCCCAGTTCTGCCAGTCGTTTCAATGGCGAGAGAGGAGAGAAGACATAATAGCCAGACCTTCATTGTTCTGAAGCCTCCTTTGCCCCCTGGCGTATGCCAATTAATGTCTGGGCCCCAGCGAATGAGTCCCTGAATGCGTTTGAACTATTAACAGCACCCTCCCTCCTCCCAACCCGCCTCTTTCCCTTCCCCACCTTTGAATCCATTTGAGACGTCCTGTCTTTTTAAATCACGCGTCCTTTTTGTCGCAAATCACCTTATTTGCTTATATAACGGAGAACAGAGGACATAATTACCGCAATGAGCCTTAATGCCCCGGCTGCATGGGTAGTCGAGGATAAGTCCTCACGCTGAGCCTTTGCAAACTTGCATAATAGGCCAAACCTCAATTTATTTTATAATGCAAAGATACAGCGTGAAGTTATCTGTCTTTTTCAGAGTTCCTCCTGAATATCTACCTCTCTCTCTCTTTATATATATATATCTCGGAGGCCTGCAGCAGGTCCTTGCTCTCTCTATCTCTCTCTCTCTCAAGTCAAGCTCTGTGAACCTATTTAATTAAACCAAGTTTGATCTAACGAGACTGTCAGGAAGGCAGATGAATAATGAATTAGACTGGAATTGAAAGAGTGCAAGCAGGACCTGTTTACATATGAGCAAGTACCTACATAGAGATGATTATGAGCACGGGACATACTTTGAAGATCAGAAGTCCTGGATAACCTTGGCACATGCTTTTGTTTGATGTACGGAAGATTCACATGGTAGAAAGTTGGGCCGTCGGACGACTCAGGCGGTTTATGATGAGCGACGGCTTCCGTCATATTTTCTCAATTTTGCCTCTAAGATGAAAAAGTAGTGCAAAATTTTTGCCTCGAACTTTAACAATGAAAAACACCCCATGAGCATGAAAATAAATGTGAGATAAATGTTGTTTCCAATTTTCCATTCACCAACGCCCTGGGTTCTCCTACAGTTCTCATAATGCATACCCTCAAGATGTCAGTGCCACATACACTCCCGGTCAAAGATTTAAATCTACTTGTCAACAGTTTGTCAACAGAACTGGTAGTGTACTAAAACGGTTGGCTGGTAGTGTACTAAAACATTTGACTGGTAGTGTTCTAAAACGTTTGACTGGTAGTGATCTAAAACATCTGACTGCTAGTGTATCGAAAACGTTTGGCTGGTAGTGTATCTAAAACATTTGACTGGTAGTGTTCTAAAACGTTTGACTGGTAGTGATCTAAAACGTTTGACTGGTAGTGTACTAAAACGTTTGGCTGGTAGTGTACTAAAACATTTGTCTGGTAGTGTACTAAAACGGTTGGCTGGTAGTGTACTAAAACATTTGACTGGTAGTGTTCTAAAACGTTTGACTGGTAGTGATCTAAAACGTTTGACTGGTAGTGTACTAAAACGTTTGGCTGGTAGTGTACTAAAACGTTTATCTGGTAGTGTACTAAAACGTTTGTCTGGTAGTGTACTAAAACATTTGACTGGTAGTGTTCTAAAACGTTTGACTGGTAGTGATCTAAAACGTTTGACTGGTAGTGTACTAAAACGTTTGGCTGGTAGTGTACTAAAACGTTTGACTGGTAGTGTACTAAAATGTTTGACTGGTACTGTACTACAACATTTGACTGGTAGTGATCTAAAACATTTGACTGGTAGTGTACTAAAGCGTTTGGCTGGTAGTGTACTACAACATTTGACTGGTAGTGTACTAAAGCGTTTGGCTAGTAGTGTACTACAACATTTGACTGGTAGTGTACTAAAATGTTTTGCTAGTAGTGTACTAAAACGTTTGACTGGTAGTGATCTAAAACATTTGACTTGTAGTGTACTAAAGCGTTTGGCTGGTAGTGTACTACAACATTTGACTGGTAGTGTTCTAAAATGTTTGACTGGTAGTGTACTAAAACATTTGGCTAGTAGTGTACTAAAACATTTGGCTGGTAGTGTACTAAAACATTTGGCTAGTAGTGTACTAAAACATTTGGCTGGTAGTGATCTAAAACATTTGACTGGAAGTGTACTAAAACGTTTGGCTGGTAGTGATCTAAGACGTTTTACTGGTAGTGTAATAAAACGTTTGGCTGATAGTGTACTAAAACGTTTGACTGGTAGTGTACTAAAACGTTTGACTGGTAGTGATCTAAAATGTATGACTTGTAGTGTTCTAAAACATTTGACTGGTAGTGTACTAAACGTATGGCTGGTAGTGTACTAAAACGTTTGACTGGTAGTGATCTAAAACGTTTGACTGGTAATGTACTAAAACGTTTGACTGGTAGTGTACCAAAACATTTGACTGGTAGTGTACTAAACGTATGGCTGGTAGTGTACTAAAACGTTTGACTGGTAGTGATCTAAAACGTTTGACTGGTAGTGTACTAAAACGTTTGACTGGTAGTGTACCAAAACATTTGACTGGTAGTGTACTAAAACGTTTGGCTGGTAGTGATCTAAAACGTTTTACTGGTAGTGTAATAAAACGTTTGGCTAATAGTGTACTAAAACGTTTGACTGGTAGTGTACTAAAACGTTTGACTGGTAGTGATCTAAAATGTATGACTTGTAGTGTTCTAAAACAATTGACTGGTAGTGTACTAAACGTTTGGCTGGTAGTGTACTAAAACGTTTGACTGGTAGTGATCTAAAACATCTGACTGCTAGTGTATCGAAAACGTTTGGCTGGTAGTGTACTAAAACATTTGACTGGTAGTGTTCTAAAACGTTTGACTGGTAGTGATCTAAAACGTTTGACTGGTAGTGTACTAAAACGTTTGGCTGGTAGTGTACTAAAACATTTGTCTGGTAGTGTACTAAAACGTTTGTCTGGTAGTGTACTAAAACATTTGACTGGTAGTGTTCTAAAACGTTTGACTGGTAGTGATCTAAAACGTTTGACTGGTAGTGTACTAAAACGTTTGGCTGGTAGTGTACTACAACATTTGACTGGTAGTGTACTAAAGCGTTTGGCTGGTAGTGTACTACAACATTTGACTGGTAGTGTACTAAAGCGTTTGGCTAGTAGCATACTACAACATTTGACTGGTAGTGTACTAAAATGTTTTGCTAGTAGTGTACTAAAACGTTTGACTGGTAGTGATCTAAAACATTTGACTTGTAGTGTACTAAAGCGTTTGGCTGGTAGTGTACTACAACATTTGACTGGTAGTGTTCTAAAATGTTTGACTGGTAGTGTACTAAAACATTTGGCTAGTAGTGTACTAAAACATTTGGCTGGTAGTGTACTAAAACATTTGGCTAGTAGTGTACTAAAACATTTGGCTGGTAGTGATCTAAAACATTTGACTGGAAGTGTACTAAAACGTTTGGCTGGTAGTGATCTAAAACGTTTTACTGGTAGTGTAATAAAACGTTTGGCTGATAGTGTACTAAAACGTTTGACTGGTAGTGTACTAAAACGTTTGACTGGTAGTGATCTAAAATGTATGACTTGTAGTGTTCTGAAACATTTCACTGGTAGTGTACTAAACGTTTGGCTGGTAGTGTACTAAAACGTTTGACTGGTAGTGATCTAAAACGTTTGACTGGTAGTGTACTAAAACGTTTGACTGGTAGTGTACCAAAACATTTGACTGGTAGTGTACTAAAACGTTTGGCTGGTAGTGTACTAAAACATTTGACTGGAAGTGTACTAAAACGTTTGGCTGGTAGTGATCTAAAACGTTTTACTGGTAGTGTAATAAAACGTTTGGCTGATAGTGTACTAAAACGTTTGACTGGTAGTGTACTAAAACGTTTGACTGGTAGTGATCTAAAATGTATGACTTGTAGTGTTCTAAAACATTTGACTGGTAGTGATCTAAAACGTTTTACTGGTAGTGTAATAAAACGTTTGGCTGATAGTGTACTAAAACGTTTGACTGGTAGTGTACTAAAACGTTTGACTGGTAGTGATCTAAAACGTATGACTTGTAGTCTTCTAAAACATTTGACTGGTAGTGTACTAAAACGTTTGACTGGTAGTGATCTAAAACGTTTGACTGGTAGTGTTCTAAAACGTTTGACTGGTAGTGTACTAAACGTTTGGCTGGTAGTGTACTAAAACATTTGACTGGTAGTGTTCTAAAACGTTTGACTGGTAGTGTACTAAAACGTTTGACTGGTAGTGTACCAAAACGTTTGACTGGTAGTGTACTAAAACGTTTGGCTGGTAGTGTACTAAAACGTTTGACTGGTAGTGATCTAAAACGTATGACTTGTAGTGTTCTAAAACATTTGACTGGTAGTGTACTAAAACATTTGACTGGTAGTGTATCTAAAACGTTTGACTGGTAGTGTACTAAAATGTTTGACTGGTAGTGATCTAAAACGTTTGACTGGTAGTGATCTAAAATGTATGACTTGTAGTGTTCTAAAACAATTGACTGGTAGTGTACTAAACGTTTGGCTGGTAGTGTACTAAAACGTTTGACTGGTAGTGATCTAAAACATCTGACTGCTAGTGTATCGAAAACGTTTGGCTGGTAGTGTACTAAAACATTTGACTGGTAGTGTTCTAAAACGTTTGACTGGTAGTGATCTAAAACGTTTGACTGGTAGTGTACTAAAACGTTTGGCTGGTAGTGTACTAAAACATTTGTCTGGTAGTGTACTAAAACGTTTGTCTGGTAGTGTACTAAAACATTTGACTGGTAGTGTTCTAAAACGTTTGACTGGTAGTGATCTAAAACGTTTGACTGGTAGTGTACTAAAACGTTTGGCTGGTAGTGTACTAAAACGTTTGACTGGTAGTGTACTAAAATGTTTGACTGGTAGTGTACTACAACATTTGACTGGTAGTGTACTAAAGCGTTTGGCTGGTAGCGTACTACAACATTTGACTGGTAGTGTACTAAAGCGTTTGGCTAGTAGTGTACTAAAACGTTTGACTGGTAGTGATCTAAAACATTTGACTTGTAGTGTACTAAAGCGTTTGGCTGGTAGTGTACTACAACATTTGACTGGTAGTGATCTAAAACATTTGACTGGAAGTGTACTAAAACGTTTGGCTGGTAGTGATCTAAAACGTTTTACTGGTAGTGTAATAAAACGTTTGGCTGGTAGTGTACTACAACATTTGACTGGTAGTGTACTAAAATGTTTTGCTAGTAGTGTACTAAAACGTTTGACTGGTAGTGATCTAAAAACATTTGACTTGTAGTGTACTAAAGCGTTTGGCTGGTAGTGTACTACAACATTTGACTGGTAGTGTTCTAAAATGTTTGACTGGTAGTGTACTAAAACATTTGGCTAGTAGTGTACTAAAACATTTGGCTGGTAGTGTACTAAAACATTTGGCTAGTAGTGTACTAAAACATTTGGCTGGTAGTGATCTAAAACATTTGACTGGAAGTGTACTAAAACGTTTGGCTGGTAGGGATCTAAAACGTTTTACTGGTAGTGTAATAAAACGTTTGGCTGATAGTGTACTAAAACGTTTGACTGGTAGTGTACTAAAACGTTTGACTGGTAGTGATCTAAAATGTATGACTTGTAGTGTTCTGAAACATTTCACTGGTAGTGTACTAAACGTTTGGCTGGTAGTGTACTAAAACGTTTGACTGGTAGTGTTCTAAAACATTTGACTGGTAGTGTACTAAAACGTTTGACTGGTAGTGTACTAAAACGTTTGGCTGGTAGTGTACTAAAACGTTTGGCTGGTAGTGTACTAAAACGTTTGACTGGTAGTGATCTAAAACGTTTGACTGGTAGTGTACTAAAACGTTTGACAGGTAGTGATATAAAACATTTGACTGGTAGTGTACTAAAACGTTTGTCTGGTAGTGTACTAAAACGTTTATCTGGTAGTGTACTAAAACGTTTGTCTGGTAGTGTACTAAAACATTTGACTGGTAGTGTTCTAAAACGTTTGACTGGTAGTGATCTAAAACGTTTTACTGGTAGTGTAATAAAACGTTTGGCTGATAGTGTACTAAAACGTTTGACTGGTAGTGTACTAAAACGTTTGACTGGTAGTGATCTAAAATGTATGACTTGTAGTGTTCTAAAACATTTGACTGGTAGTGATCTAAAACGTTTTACTGGTAGTGTAATAAAACGTTTGGCTGATAGTGTACTAAAACGTTTGACTGGTAGTGTACTAAAACGTTTGACTGGTAGTGATCTAAAACGTATGACTTGTAGTCTTCTAAAACATTTGACTGGTAGTGTACTAAAACGTTTGACTGGTAGTGATCTAAAACGTTTGACTGGTAGTGTTCTAAAACATTTGACTGGTAGTGTACTAAATGTTTGGCTGGTAGTGTACTAAAACATTTGACTGGTAGTGATCTAAAACGTTTGACTGGTAGTGTACTAAAACGTTTGACTGGTAGTGTACCAAAACGTTTGACTGGTAGTGTACTAAAACGTTTGGCTGGTAGTGTACTAAAATGTTTGACTGGTAGTGATCTAAAACGTATGACTTGTAGTGTCCTAAAACATTTGACTGGTTGTGTACTAAAACATTTGACTGGTAGTGTATCTAAAACATTTGAGTGGTAGTGTACTAAAATGTTTGACTGGTAGTGATCTACAACGTTTGACTGGTAGTGTTCTAAAACGTTTGGCTAGTAGTGTACTAAAACGTTTGGCTTGTAGTGTACTAAAGCGTTTGGCTGGTAGTGTATCTAAAACCTTTGGCTGGTAGTGTTCTAAAATATTTGACTGGTAGTGTTCTAAAACGTTTGGCTGGTAGTGATCCAAAACGTTTTACTGGTAGTGTAATAAAACGTTTGGCTGATAGTGTACTAAACGTTTGACTGGTAGTGTACTAAAACGTTTGACTGGTAGTGATCTAAAACGTATGACTTTTAGTGTTCTAAAACATTTGACTGGTAGTGTACTAAAACGTTTGACTGGTAGTGATCTAAAACGTTTGACTGGTAGTGTTCTAAAACATTTGACTGGTAGTGTACTAAAACGTTTGACTGGTAGTGTACTAAAACGTTTGGCTGGTAGTGTACTAAAACATTTGTCTGGTAGTGTACTAAAACGTTTGTCTGGTAGTGTACTAAAACATTTGACTGGTAGTGTTCTAAAACGTTTGACTGGTAGTGATCTAAAACGTTTGACTGGTAGTGTACTAAAACGTTTGGCTGGTAGTGTACTAAAACGTTTGACTGGTAGTGTACTAAAATGTTTGACTGGTAGTGTACTACAACATTTGACTGGTAGTGTACTAAAGCGTTTGGCTGGTAGCGTACTACAACATTTGACTGGTAGTGTACTAAAGCGTTTGGCTAGTAGTGTACTAAAACGTTTGACTGGTAGTGATCTAAAACATTTGACTTGTAGTGTACTAAAGCGTTTGGCTGGTAGTGTACTACAACATTTGACTGGTAGTGATCTAAAACATTTGACTGGAAGTGTACTAAAACGTTTGGCTGGTAGTGATCTAAAACGTTTTACTGGTAGTGTAATAAAACGTTTGGCTGGTAGTGTACTACAACATTTGACTGGTAGTGTACTAAAATGTTTTGCTAGTAGTGTACTAAAACGTTTGACTGGTAGTGATCTAAAACATTTGACTTGTAGTGTACTAAAGCGTTTGGCTGGTAGTGTACTACAACATTTGACTGGTAGTGTTCTAAAATGTTTGACTGGTAGTGTACTAAAACATTTGGCTAGTAGTGTACTAAAACATTTGGCTGGTAGTGTACTAAAACATTTGGCTAGTAGTGTACTAAAACATTTGGCTGGTAGTGATCTAAAACATTTGACTGGAAGTGTACTAAAACGTTTGGCTGGTAGGGATCTAAAACGTTTTACTGGTAGTGTAATAAAACGTTTGGCTGATAGTGTACTAAAACGTTTGACTGGTAGTGTACTAAAACGTTTGACTGGTAGTGATCTAAAATGTATGACTTGTAGTGTTCTGAAACATTTCACTGGTAGTGTACTAAACGTTTGGCTGGTAGTGTACTAAAACGTTTTACTGGTAGTGTAATAAAACGTTTGGCTGATAGTGTACTAAAACGTTTGACTGGTAGTGTACTAAAACGTTTGACTGGTAGTGATCTAAAATGTATGACTTGTAGTGTTCTAAAACATTTGACTGGTAGTGATCTAAAACGTTTTACTGGTAGTGTAATAAAACGTTTGGCTGATAGTGTACTAAAACGTTTGACTGGTAGTGTACTAAAACGTTTGACTGGTAGTGATCTAAAACGTATGACTTGTAGTCTTCTAAAACATTTGACTGGTAGTGTACTAAAACGTTTGACTGGTAGTGATCTAAAACGTTTGACTGGTAGTGTTCTAAAACATTTGACTGGTAGTGTACTAAACGTTTGGCTGGTAGTGTACTAAAACATTTGACTGGTAGTGATCTAAAACGTTTGACTGGTAGTGTACTAAAACGTTTTGACTGGTAGTGTACCAAAATGTTTGACTGGTAGTGTACTAAAACGTTTGGCTGGTAGTGTACTAAAATGTTTGACTGGTAGTGATCTAAAACGTATGACTTGTAGTGTCCTAAAACATTTGACTGGTTGTGTACTAAAACATTTGACTGGTAGTGTATCTAAAACATTTGACTGGTAGTGTACTAAAATGTTTGACTGGTAGTGATCTACAACGTTTGACTGGTAGTGTTCTAAAACGTTTGGCTGGTAGTGTACTAAAACGTTTGGCTTGTAGTGTACTAAAGCGTTTGGCTGGTAGTGTATCTAAAACCTTTGGCTGGTAGTGTTCTAAAATATTTGACTGGTAGTGTTCTAAAACGTTTGGCTGGTAGTGATCCAAAACGTTTTACTGGTAGTGTAATAAAACGTTTGGCTGATAGTGTACTAAACGTTTGACTGGTAGTGTACTAAAACGTTTGACTGGTAGTGATCTAAAACGTATGACTTTTAGTGTTCTAAAACATTTGACTGGTAGTGTACTAAAACGTTTGACTGGTAGTGATCTAAAACGTTTGACTGGTAGTGTTCTAAAACATTTGACTGGTAGTGTACTAAAACGTTTGACTGGTAGTGTACTAAAACGTTTGGCTGGTAGTGTACTAAAACGTTTGGCTGGTAGTGTACTAAAACGTTTGACTGGTAGTGATCTAAAACGTTTGACTGGTAGTGTACTAAAACGTTTGACAGGTAGTGATATAAAACATTTGACTGGTAGTGTACTAAAACGTTTGTCTGGTAGTGTACTAAAACGTTTATCTGGTAGTGTACTAAAACGTTTGTCTGGTAGTGTACTAAAACATTTGACTGGTAGTGTTCTAAAACGTTTGACTGGTAGTGATCTAAAACGTTTGACTGGTAGTGTACTAAAACGTTTGGCTGGTAGTGTACTAAAACGTTTGACTGGTAGTGTACTAAAATGTTTGACTGGTACTGTACTACAACATTTGACTGGTAGTGATCTAAAACATTTGACTGGTAGTGTACTAAAGCGTTTGGCTGGTAGTGTACTACAACATTTGACTGGTAGTGTACTAAAGCGTTTGGCTAGTAGTGTACTACAACATTTGACTGGTAGTGTACTAAAATGTTTTGCTAGTAGTGTACTAAAACGTTTGACTGGTAGTGATCTAAAACGTTTTACTGGTAGTGTAATAAAACGTTTGGCTGATAGTGTACTAAAACGTTTGACTGGTAGTGTACTAAAACGTTTGACTGGTAGTGATCTAAAATGTATGACTTGTAGTGTTCTAAAACATTTGACTGGTAGTGATCTAAAACGTTTTACTGGTAGTGTAATAAAACGTTTGGCTGATAGTGTACTAAAACGTTTGACTGGTAGTGTACTAAAACGTTTGACTGGTAGTGATCTAAAACGTATGACTTGTAGTCTTCTAAAACATTTGACTGGTAGTGTACTAAAACGTTTGACTGGTAGTGATCTAAAACGTTTGACTGGTAGTGTTCTAAAACATTTGACTGGTAGTGTACTAAATGTTTGGCTGGTAGTGTACTAAAACATTTGACTGGTAGTGATCTAAAACGTTTGACTGGTAGTGTACTAAAACGTTTGACTGGTAGTGTACCAAAACGTTTGACTGGTAGTGTACTAAAACGTTTGGCTGGTAGTGTACTAAAATGTTTGACTGGTAGTGATCTAAAACGTATGACTTGTAGTGTCCTAAAACATTTGACTGGTTGTGTACTAAAACATTTGACTGGTAGTGTATCTAAAACATTTGAGTGGTAGTGTACTAAAATGTTTGACTGGTAGTGATCTACAACGTTTGACTGGTAGTGTTCTAAAACGTTTGGCTAGTAGTGTACTAAAACGTTTGGCTTGTAGTGTACTAAAGCGTTTGGCTGGTAGTGTATCTAAAACCTTTGGCTGGTAGTGTTCTAAAATATTTGACTGGTAGTGTTCTAAAACGTTTGGCTGGTAGTGATCCAAAACGTTTTACTGGTAGTGTAATAAAACGTTTGGCTGATAGTGTACTAAACGTTTGACTGGTAGTGTACTAAAACGTTTGACTGGTAGTGATCTAAAACGTATGACTTTTAGTGTTCTAAAACATTTGACTGGTAGTGTACTAAAACGTTTGACTGGTAGTGATCTAAAACGTTTGACTGGTAGTGTTCTAAAACATTTGACTGGTAGTGTACTAAAACGTTTGACTGGTAGTGTACTAAAACGTTTGGCTGGTAGTGTACTAAAACATTTGGCTGGTAGTGTACTAAAATGTTTGACTGGTAGTGTACTAAAACGTTTGACTGGTAGTGTACTAAAACGTTTGACAGGTAGTGATATAAAACATTTGACTGGTAGTGTACTAAAACGTTTGTCTGGTAGTGTACTAAAACGTTTATCTGGTAGTGTACTAAAACGTTTGTCTGGTAGTGTACTAAAACATTTGACTGGTAGTGTTCTAAAACGTTTGACTGGTAGTGATCTAAAACGTTTGACTGGTAGTGTACTAAAACGTTTGGCTGGTAGTGTACTAAAACGTTTGACTGGTAGTGTACTAAAATGTTTGACTGGTACTGTACTACAACATTTGACTGGTAGTGATCTAAAACATTTGACTGGTAGTGTACTAAAGCGTTTGGCTGGTAGTGTACTACAACATTTGACTGGTAGTGTACTAAAGCGTTTGGCTAGTAGTGTACTACAACATTTGACTGGTAGTGTACTAAAATGTTTTGCTAGTAGTGTACTAAAACGTTTGACTGGTAGTGATCTAAAACATTTGACTTGTAGTGTACTAAAGCGTTTGGCTGGTAGTGTACTACAACATTTGACTGGTAGTGTTCTAAAATGTTTGACTGGTAGTGTACTAAAACATTTGGCTAGTAGTGTACTAAAACATTTGGCTGGTAGTGTACTAAAACATTTGGCTAGTAGTGTACTAAAACATTTGGCTGGTAGTGATCTAAAACATTTGACTGGAAGTGTACTAAAACGTTTGGCTGGTAGTGATCTAAGACGTTTTACTGGTAGTGTAATAAAACGTTTGGCTGATAGTGTACTAAAACGTTTGACTGGTAGTGTACTAAAACGTTTGACTGGTAGTGATCTAAAATGTATGACTTGTAGTGTTCTAAAACATTTGACTGGTAGTGTACTAAACGTATGGCTGGTAGTGTACTAAAACGTTTGACTGGTAGTGATCTAAAACGTTTGACTGGTAATGTACTAAAACGTTTGACTGGTAGTGTACCAAAACATTTGACTGGTAGTGTACTAAACGTATGGCTGGTAGTGTACTAAAACGTTTGACTGGTAGTGATCTAAAACGTTTGACTGGTAGTGTACTAAAACGTTTGACTGGTAGTGTACCAAAACATTTGACTGGTAGTGTACTAAAACGTTTGGCTGGTAGTGATCTAAAATGTTTTACTGGTAGTGTAATAAAACGTTTGGCTAATAGTGTACTAAAACGTTTGACTGGTAGTGTACTAAAACGTTTGACTGGTAGTGATCTAAAATGTATGACTTGTAGTGTTCTAAAACAATTGACTGGTAGTGTACTAAACGTTTGGCTGGTAGTGTACTAAAACGTTTGACTGGTAGTGATCTAAAACATCTGACTGCTAGTGTATCGAAAACGTTTGGCTGGTAGTGTACTAAAACATTTGACTGGTAGTGTTCTAAAACGTTTGACTGGTAGTGATCTAAAACGTTTGACTGGTAGTGTACTAAAACGTTTGGCTGGTAGTGTACTAAAACATTTGTCTGGTAGTGTACTAAAACGTTTGTCTGGTAGTGTACTAAAACATTTGACTGGTAGTGTACTAAAGCGTTTGGCTAGTAGCATACTACAACATTTGACTGGTAGTGTACTAAAATGTTTTGCTAGTAGTGTACTAAAACGTTTGACTGGTAGTGATCTAAAACATTTGACTTGTAGTGTACTAAAGCGTTTGGCTGGTAGTGTACTACAACATTTGACTGGTAGTGTACTAAAGCGTTTGGCTAGTAGCATACTACAACATTTGACTGGTAGTGTACTAAAATGTTTTGCTAGTAGTGTACTAAAACGTTTGACTGGTAGTGATCTAAAACATTTGACTTGTAGTGTACTAAAGCGTTTGGCTGGTAGTGTACTACAACATTTGACTGGTAGTGTTCTAAAATGTTTGACTGGTAGTGTACTAAAACATTTGGCTAGTAGTGTACTAAAACATTTGGCTGGTAGTGTACTAAAACATTTGGCTAGTAGTGTACTAAAACATTTGGCTGGTAGTGATCTAAAACATTTGACTGGAAGTGTACTAAAACGTTTGGCTGGTAGTGATCTAAAACGTTTTACTGGTAGTGTAATAAAACGTTTGGCTGATAGTGTACTAAAACGTTTGACTGGTAGTGTACTAAAACGTTTGACTGGTAGTGATCTAAAACGTTTGACTGGTAGTGTACTAAAACGTTTGGCTGGTAGTGTACTACAACATTTGACTGGTAGTGTACTAAAGCGTTTGGCTGGTAGTGTACTACAACATTTGACTGGTAGTGTACTAAAGCGTTTGGCTAGTAGCATACTACAACATTTGACTGGTAGTGTACTAAAATGTTTTGCTAGTAGTGTACTAAAACGTTTGACTGGTAGTGATCTAAAACATTTGACTTGTAGTGTACTAAAGCATTTGGCTGGTAGTGTACTACAACATTTGACTGGTAGTGTTCTAAAATGTTTGACTGGTAGTGTACTAAAACATTTGGCTAGTAGTGTACTAAAACATTTGGCTGGTAGTGTACTAAAACATTTGGCTAGTAGTGTACTAAAACATTTGGCTGGTAGTGATCTAAAACATTTGACTGGAAGTGTACTAAAACGTTTGGCTGGTAGTGATCTAAAACGTTTTACTGGTAGTGTAATAAAACGTTTGGCTGATAGTGTACTAAAACGTTTGACTGGTAGTGTACTAAAACGTTTGACTGGTAGTGATCTAAAATGTATGACTTGTAGTGTTCTGAAACATTTGACTGGTAGTGTACTAAACGTTTGGCTGGTAGTGTACTAAAACGTTTGACTGGTAGTGTACTAAAACGTTTGACTGGTAGTGTACCAAAACATTTGACTGGTAGTGTACTAAAACGTTTGGCTGGTAGTGTACTAAAACATTTGACTGGAAGTGTACTAAAACATTTGACTGGAAGTGTACTAAAACGTTTGGCTGGTAGTGATCTAAAACGTTTTACTGGTAGTGTAATAAAACGTTTGGCTGATAGTGTACTAAAACGTTTGACTGGTAGTGTACTAAAACGTTTGACTGGTAGTGATCTAAAATGTATGACTTGTAGTGTTCTAAAACATTTGACTGGTAGTGATCTAAAACGTTTTACTGGTAGTGTAATAAAACGTTTGGCTGATAGTGTACTAAAACGTTTGACTGGTAGTGTACTAAAACGTTTGACTGGTAGTGATCTAAAACGTATGACTTGTAGTCTTCTAAAACATTTGACTGGTAGTGTACTAAAACGTTTGACTGGTAGTGATCTAAAACGTTTGACTGGTAGTGTTCTAAAACATTTGACTGGTAGTGTACTAAACGTTTGGCTGGTAGTGTACTAAAACATTTGACTGGTAGTGATCTAAAACGGTTGACTGGTAGTGTACTAAAACGTTTGACTGGTAGTGTACCAAAACGTTTGACTGGTAGTGTACTAAAACGTTTGGCTGGTAGTGTACTAAAATGTTTGACTGGTAGTGATCTAAAACGTATGACTTGTAGTGTTCTAAAACATTTGACTGGTAGTGTACTAAAACATTTGACTGGTAGTGTATCTAAAACGTTTGACTGGTAGTGTACTAAAATGTTTGACTGGTAGTGATCTAAAACGTTTGACTGGTAGTGATCTAAAATGTATGACTTGTAGTGTTCTAAAACAATTGACTGGTAGTGTACTAAACGTTTGGCTGGTAGTGTACTAAAACGTTTGACTGGTAGTGATCTAAAACATCTGACTGCTAGTGTATCGAAAACGTTTGGCTGGTAGTGTACTAAAACATTTGACTGGTAGTGTTCTAAAACGTTTGACTGGTAGTGATCTAAAACGTTTGACTGGTAGTGTACTAAAACGTTTGGCTGGTAGTGTACTAAAACATTTGTCTGGTAGTGTACTAAAACGTTTGTCTGGTAGTGTACTAAAACATTTGACTGGTAGTGTTCTAAAACGTTTGACTGGTAGTGATCTAAACGTTTGACTGGTAGTGTACTAAAACGTTTGGCTGGTAGTGTACTAAAACGTTTGACTGGTAGTGTACTAAAATGTTTGACTGGTAGTGTACTACAACATTTGACTGGTAGTGTACTAAAGCGTTTGGCTGGTAGTGTACTACAACATTTGACTGGTAGTGTACTAAAGCGTTTGGCTAGTAGTGTACTAAAACGTTTGACTGGTAGTGATCTAAAACGTTTGACTTGTAGTGTACTAAAGCGTTTGGCTGGTAGTGTACTACAACATTTGACTGGTAGTGATCTAAAACATTTGACTGGAAGTGTACTAAAACGTTTGGCTGGTAGTGATCTAAAACGTTTTACTGGTAGTGTAATAAAACGTTTGGCTGGTAGTGTACTACAACATTTGACTGGTAGTGTACTAAAATGTTTTGCTAGTAGTGTACTAAAACGTTTGACTGGTAGTGATCTAAAACATTTGACTTGTAGTGTACTAAAGCGTTTGGCTGGTAGTGTACTACAACATTTGACTGGTAGTGTTCTAAAATGTTTGACTGGTAGTGTACTAAAACATTTGGCTAGTAGTGTACTAAAACATTTGGCTGGTAGTGTACTAAAACATTTGGCTAGTAGTGTACTAAAACATTTGGCTGGTAGTGATCTAAAACTTTTGACTGGAAGTGTACTAAAACGTTTGGCTGGTAGTGATCTAAAACGTTTTACTGGTAGTGTAATAAAACGTTTGGCTGATAGTGTACTAAAACGTTTGACTGGTAGTGTACTAAAACGTTTGACTGGTAGTGATCTAAAATGTATGACTTGTAGTGTTCTGAAACATTTCACTGGTAGTGTACTAAACGTTTGGCTGGTAGTGTACTAAAACGTTTGACTGGTAGTGATCTAAAACGTTTGACTGGTAGTGTACTAAAACGTTTGACTGGTAGTGTACCAAAACATTTGACTGGTAGTGTACTAAAACGTTTGGCTGGTAGTGTACTAAAACATTTGACTGGAAGTGTACTAAAACGTTTGGCTGGTAGTGATCTAAAACGTTTTACTGGTAGTGTAATAAAACGTTTGGCTGATAGTGTACTAAAACGTTTGACTGGTAGTGTACTAAAACGTTTGACTGGTAGTGATCTAAAATGTATGACTTGTAGTGTTCTAAAACATTTGACTGGTAGTGATCTAAAACGTTTTACTGGTAGTGTAATAAAACATTTGGCTGATAGTGTACTAAAACGTTTGACTGGTAGTGTACTAAAACGTTTGACTGGTAGTGATCTAAAACGTATGACTTGTAGTCTTCTAAAACATTTGACTGGTAGTGTACTAAAACGTTTGACTGGTAGTGATCTAAAACGTTTGACTGGTAGTGTTCTAAAACATTTGACTGGTAGTGTACTAAACGTTTGGCTGGTAGTGTACTAAAACATTTGACTGGTAGTGATCTAAAACGTTTGACTGGTAGTGTACTAAAACGTTTGACTGGTAGTGTACCAAAACGTTTGACTGGTAGTGTACTAAAACGTTTGGCTGGTAGTGTACTAAAATGTTTGACTGGTAGTGATCTAAAACGTATGACTTGTAGTGTCCTAAAACATTTGACTGGTTGTTTACTAAAACATTTGACTGGTAGTGTATCTAAAACATTTGACTGGTAGTGTACTAAAATGTTTGACTGGTAGTGATCTAAAACGTTTGACTGGTAGTGTTCTAAAACGTTTGGCTGGTAGTGTACTAAAACGTTTGGCTTGTAGTGTACTAAAGCGTTTGGCTGGTAGTGTATCTAAAACCTTTGGCTGGTAGTGTTCTAAAATATTTGACTGGTAGTGTTCTAAAACGTTTGGCTGGTAGTGATCCAAAACGTTTTACTGGTAGTGTAATAAAACGTTTGGCTGATAGTGTACTAAACGTTTGACTGGTAGTGTACTAAAACGTTTGACTGGTAGTGATCTAAAACGTATGACTTTTAGTGTTCTAAAACATTTGACTGGTAGTGTACTAAAACGTTTGACTGGTAGTGATCTAAAACGTTTGACTGGTAGTGTTCTAAAACATTTGACTGGTAGTGTACTAAAACGTTTGACTGGTAGTGTACTAAAACGTTTGGCTGGTAGTGTACTAAAACGTTTGGCTGGTAGTGTACTAAAATGTTTGACTGGTAGTGATCTAAAACGTTTGACTGGTAGTGTACTAAAACATTTGACAGGTAGTGATATAAAACATTTGACTGGTAGTGTACTAAAACGTTTGTCTGGTAGTGTACTAAAACGTTTGTCTGGTAGTGTACTAAAACGTTTGACTGGTAGTGTTCTAAAACGTTTGGCTGGTAGTGTACTAAAACGTTTGACTGGTAGTGATCTAAAACGTTTGACTGGTAGTGTAGTAAAACGTTTGACTGGTAGTGTACTAAAACGTTTGACTGGTAGTGTACTAAAACGTTTGGCTGGTAGTGTACTAAAATGTTTGACTGGTAGTGATCTAAAACGTATGACTTGTAGTGTCCTAAAACATTTGACTGGTTGTTTACTAAAACATTTGACTGGTAGTGTATCTAAAACATTTGACTGGTAGTGTACTAAAATGTTTGACTGGTAGTGATCTAAAACGTTTGACTGGTAGTGTTCTAAAACGTTTGGCTGGTAGTGTACTAAAACGTTTGGCTTGTAGTGTACTAAAGCGTTTGGCTGGTAGTGTATCTAAAACCTTTGGCTGGTAGTGTTCTAAAATATTTGACTGGTAGTGTTCTAAAACGTTTGGCTGGTAGTGATCCAAAACGTTTTACTGGTAGTGTAATAAAACGTTTGGCTGATAGTGTACTAAACGTTTGACTGGTAGTGTACTAAAACGTTTGACTGGTAGTGATCTAAAACGTATGACTTTTAGTGTTCTAAAACATTTGACTGGTAGTGTACTAAAACGTTTGACTGGTAGTGATCTAAAACGTTTGACTGGTAGTGTTCTAAAACATTTGACTGGTAGTGTACTAAAACGTTTGACTGGTAGTGTACTAAAACGTTTGGCTGGTAGTGTACTAAAACGTTTGGCTGGTAGTGTACTAAAATGTTTGACTGGTAGTGATCTAAAACGTTTGACTGGTAGTGTACTAAAACATTTGACAGGTAGTGATATAAAACATTTGACTGGTAGTGTACTAAAACGTTTGTCTGGTAGTGTACTAAAACGTTTGTCTGGTAGTGTACTAAAACGTTTGACTGGTAGTGTTCTAAAACGTTTGGCTGGTAGTGTACTAAAACGTTTGACTGGTAGTGATCTAAAACGTTTGGCTGGTAGTGTAGTAAAACGTTTGACTGGTAGTGTACTAAAACGTTTGGCTGGTAGTGTACTAAAACGTTTGACTGGTAGCGATCTAAAACGTTTGGCTGGTAGTGTAGTAAAACGTTTGACTGGTAGTGTAGTAAAATGTTTGACTGGTAGTGTATCTAAAACGTTTGGCTGGTAGTGTAGTAAAACGTTTTACAGGTAGTGTACTAAAACGTTTGGCTGGTAGTGATCTAAAACGTTTGACTGGTAGTTTTCTAAAACGTTTGACTGGTAGTGATCTAAAACGTTTGACTGGTAGTGTAGTAAAACGTTTGACTGGTGGCTTTGTCTCCCTCTCTGATTATGTTAATTCAGTATTTAGTTCTGTGATTAACTGTTGCTGTTGTACACATTGACTCCCTCGTGCTTATTAAAAGTTGTTCACCTTATAGTTTTGCGAGCATCTGGTTTGTGAGTTTTCTATTATTACAGGTCCAGTGAGGGCAATAGTGGTAATACCTGTAGATATGACATCATCGTTGATGGAACAAAACCTCACTTTTTGTCTACAGAACCCTTCAGCGAATAGTGAGGACAGCTGAAAGGCTCATTGGGGTCTCTCTTTCCTCCATCACAGATTTTTACACTACACGGCGCATCCGAAAAGCCAACAGCACTGTACATGACTCTACTCAACCCTCACACATACTGTTCTCTCTTCTGCCATCTGGAAGAAGGTACCGGAGCATTCGAGCTCTCACAGCCAGACTGTGCAACAGTTTCTTTCCACAAGCCATCAGATTCCTCAACTCCCAGACATCAACTAACAGACATCTTCATACACTCACACACATGAGACCATCTCATTCGGCTTTTGCAACTCTGGGCTATATCTGAGAAACTGTATTTAAATATAATAATTCTTAAATTTCACAATGTAATACTTCACTTCAGTAAATTTTATATATTTATATTTATTTATATATCTGATTACTTACATTTCTGTTCATTGCCTGAACAATATCTACTGCTAGAATGTATTAACCAACTATTGTATACTGTTACTGCTGTTATAGCTGATACAGCAGTGACTGCTATGTTCATATACACCAGACTATCTCCTATTATGTCATAGTATGCAGTTTGGCACCCGTTTTTTATATTTATTGTATGTTTTGACACTTATTGCTCTCTTTTGTCTGCACTGTGTGTATACTATATTGTTTTCAGGGTCACGGGGGACTGAAGCCAATCCCAGTGTAATCAGGCAAAGGTGTGGTACACCATGGACTGGTCACCAGTCCATCGCATGGCCAACACACACTCACGCACACTCTCACACCTACAGGCAATTTAGAGTGACTGATCAAGTCAAGTCAAGTCAAGTGGGTTTTATTGTCATTTCAACTACATACAGAGTACACAGTGAAACGAAACAACGTTCCTCCAGGACCATGGTGCAACATAGACAGTGCATACAAGACACAAGTGCGACACACAACACAACACAACACAGTACAGACAGAACACAACACAGTACAGACAGAGAATAATAAATAATTGCTGGTAGTGTGCAAATTGTGCAATGTGTAATAAATAGAGTCCAGTGAGGTAGTAGAGTTATCAGTGCAATGCTTTGTGCAAAAATGCTTCCCTTTTTTTTCTGGGGTAAATGGTTGGAGAGAGAGAGAGAGAGAGTGTACATGTACCAGAAGATATCAGTTCAGACGTTGAGTTGTGTTGAGAAGTCTGATGGCTTGGGGGAAGAAGCTGTTGCAGACTCTGGTCGTGTTGGACCGGACGCTGCGGTACCTTCTTCCTGATGGCAGGAGGGAGAACAGTCTGTGTGAAGGGAGGGTGGGGTCATCCACAATGCTGGTTGCTTTGCGGATGCAGCGGGTGGTGTAAATGTCCAAGACGGAGGGGAGAGAGACTCCGATGATCCTCTCAGCTGTCCTCACCATGCTTTGGAGGGACTTGCGGTCAGAGGCTGTGCAGGTCCCAAACCAGGCAGTGATGCAGCTGCTTAGGATGCTCTCTATGGTTCCCCTATAGAAGAGGGTGAGGATGGGTGGAGGGAGACGAGCCTTTCCCAGCTTCCGGAGGAAGTAGAGACGCTGCTGGGCAACCTACCATGCATATGTTTGGACTGTGGGAGGAAACCGGAGTGCCCGGAGAAAACCCACTCAAGCACGGGGAGAACATACAACTCTACACAGAACGGTCCAGTGTGGTGGCATGGTGGAGTAGAGGGTAGCAACTGGGTTTCATTCCCCGGCCGGGCGAGCAGGTTTCTTTGTTCTACCCATGTCTGTGTGGGTTTCCTCTCACAGTCCAAACACATGCAGTCAGGTGAACGGGGGATGATAAATGGCCCCCCTAGGTGTGAGTGTGTGTGTGGATGTGTGTCTGTGATGGATTAGTGGGGAAATAAACACTTTAAATCATGCATTCTTTTTGTGGAGAATCACCTCATATTGTTTATATAACGGAGAACAGAGGAATCATTACTGCAGAGATCCTCGATTCCCTGGCTCACGTTGCGTAATAAGATGCCCCTCAATTTATTGTATAATACTGAGATGGACAGGTGTCCAAACAATGAACTCTAGGATAGACAACAGTACCTCCCACCCCAGTGGCACCAAAGGATAGGCAGTGTCTTGGTCCTCTTGTTACTCCCTTCATCTGCTCCAAGTTTGTGTTTCCTCCTGTTCCCAGGTGTTCCTTGTTTCCTGTACCATTCTTATATCCTCTGTTTGCTTCCTGTCCTTGTCGAGCATTGTGCCCTATACCTCGTATCCTGTATGCATGTTTATAGTGTAGTTGGATGTTTTGCTGTTTGCTATGGTTGCCCTGTTTCTTATTTTGGCCCTGTCTCTGTTTGTTTTGTGTTATCTCGTATCTTTGTTTCTGTTTTGGTTTCACTATGGACTCGATTAAAGATCATTTGCGTTTGTATCCGCCTTTCCTGTTTTCCTCAGCGTTACATCCTCCTAGTAACTTCGGTTGAAACCTGATACATATACATGTACAGATAGACCAGGGGTATTTAATAAGAAGTCAGTAAGGTCCAGTTAGAGGAGATTTTCTCAGGCCAAGGTGTGGACCATCATCATTTCTAACTTGTGTTATGATTCAGAGTATCCTGTTTACTGAAAGAGTCTAGTATCAGTATCTTATATCATCAGCTACTGAAAAACCAACACATCACACATACCGTTTAGTATATTTCAGTATATTTACTGTTTAAATGCTTAACAGAATGAATTATTTATAAACTTTTAATAAATGTTTTTTTCTAAGAGCTACATTTAAAAAAACTGAATTTTTAAAACAAAAGTGCATCTTAAAATGTTTATTTATAGAGAAAGTAAATAAAATGTGTGTCTTCTTGTTAACTCAGCTTCACAGATTGACATGTTGGTTGTACAGAGCGTAATTCTACAGACCTAGACGAGCAGCTCCATTCCAGAACCGTTCCTGTTAAACAGTCAGTTTTCTCTGTTCACTTTTCTGTTTTTAGAGCTCGTTATTCTCTCTGACTCACTTTAGTCTCCGGCTGCTGCTTCTCTTTGCCTGTTTGTATGCCGCACGCCCAAATCTGCACTGATCTGATTGGCTGAGGAGCCTTCGGTGATCTTACAGTGCACGCGATTGGTCTGTGAGTTCACTGCGCCATAAAGCCCGTATACCGTAAAGACGAGAAAATATATATATATCATTACTGTCCAATGAAAAATAATTATCTCCAGAATATTTTCCAAGCTATTTTGGAGCACTTCTATTGGTCCATTCATCATGAAATTTTCACACATTGTAAACGATGTAATGATGTAGAAAACTCAAAATCCACAAAAATGGTGACAGCAATGATATATATATATATATATATATATATATATATATATATATATATATATATAGTCTGATTACATGACATTTCTTCTGAAGGACTTGTGTTTCTTAAATCATATAGTTACACAAAACAAGAGAAAGAAATTGTTAAATTAACTTCAACAGGACTTTTTCAAAAAGACTTTAACACAAAGCAGTCATAAGAACAGCAGTGTTGTGTAAAACAGAATAACAGATTATAGGTGACTTAAATTTCATGCCTCACACAAACGGTCACTGATCTCACATTTAGCAAACCAGCCGAAACTAAGTGAAGCATTATATGGAAATATTTCAACCAGAAAGTGCAATTTCTGTGAGTTTAGACACGTACACTCATTAGCACCGGAAAAGATGACAGGCTCAGTAATCAAGGCTCCCCAGGAGAAAATATGAGTGAATTTCAGAGAAAAATTACAATTCCTGGTTCACAGAGACTAAAAGCTCTGAAACCAAAACACAGAGGAACAAGAAATCACCGTGGATCTAGTTCACTTTACAATAACTGTACTACTGCTCACCTGGGACTTCGACCTACTTTAAAAAATTCCCAAGACCGATCTAGTAAAAAATCATATCCTGAGATTACTGACACTACTGAGCCACAGTTACAGGCACCTAAACTCATAGTTTAAAAGCCTTTATCTTACCAATAAGCACACTTTCACTAGTATAGACACCAGATATCATTAGAACTGATGCAAATGAGCATAAACACAATACAAAGTAGTTCCAGATTTCTCCAAGACGACCCAGACATTGTATAAATGTATTCAGTTCCTTCAGCAGCTTGATTTAGCTTAATGAAGTACTGAGCAGCAGTGGTGTCAAGTAACAAAGTACAAATGCTTTGTTACCTTACTTAAGTAGAAATGTTGGTTATTTATACTTTACTGGAGTAATTATTTTTCAGCTGACTTTTTACTTCTACTTCTTACATTTACACACCATTATCAGTACTTTCTACTCCTTACATTTACATTCCATTATCAGTACTTTCTACTTCTTACATTTACATTCCATTATCAGTACTTTCTACTCCTTACATTTACACTCTATTATCAGTACTTTCTACTCCTTACATTTACACTCCATTATCAGTACTTCCTACTCCTTACATTTACACTCCATTATCTGTACTTTCTACTCCTTACATTTACACTCCATTATCAGTACTTTCTACTCCTTACATTTAAACTCCATTATCAGTACTTTCTACTCCTTACATTTACACTCCATTATCAGTACTTTCTACTCCTTACATTTACACTCCATTATCAGTACTTTCTACTACTTACATTTACACTCCATTATCTGTACTTTCTACTCCTTACATTTACACTCCATTATCAGTACTTTCTACTCCTTACATTTACACTCCATTATCAGTACTTTCTACTACTTACATTTACACTCCATTATCAGTACTTTCTACTCCTTACATTTTAAACATAGCCTCGTTACTCCTATTTCATTTCAGCTTGTTTTCATTCATGTACATTTACATTCCAGTAAAGATTATTGATAACATGCCTTTGAAGTCTGAGATTCTGCACCATTACAATATTTATAGACAACTAGTCATCATATCTTCTGCTCCATGAAACACATGTTAATGCTCAGTAGTACACAGTAGTACACATGCTCAGTAGTGCGACTGAAACAGGAAGCCTAGCACATCCAAAATTTATCAACATTAACATTTTAATATAACATTATAGTCATTATGACTTTTAGAGGAATGGGGTTTTTGGGGAGGTTTTTGCACTATAGACCCCTATGGTGCGGCCTAAGCTTTTGTCCCATGACGTTTTTTGCCGTACATTACTTTTACTTTTATACTTTAAGTAGTTTTGAAAGCTGTACTTTTACACTTTTACTAGAGTATAAAGCTTGAGTTGATAATTCAACTTCTACCGAAGTAATTTAAACCCTAGTATCTTTATTTATACCTGAGTAATGACTGTGAATACTTTTCACAACTTTGCTGAGCAGTCAAAGCTGGTATTAGATGAGACCTGTAAATAATACTGGGTTGTTTCCACAAGGAGAAGCTTGGAAAGGGTTAAATAAACACACTGAGGTATGTAAAAGCATTACTTACTGTATTAATACTGTTTAATATTTAAATAATGAATTGTTTTGCTGAGCAAATAAAAGCTTCCCGTCTGGAAATAATAGCTTTTTAAATGTAATAATATCCCCAAGTGACAAAAACTTCTGCACAGTTTTGTATTTTCTTATCTTCTATAGTCTATAGTGAACTTCTCTTGGCAGCCCCCTGATTCCCCCCATATTAAAATCTCTACTTATCCACATGGTCCGTGTGACATATTTATCATTAAAATGCCAAATTTCAGCAAAAGATGATGAGTTTGCATTTGAATGTAATCCTGCTGGTAATCATTTTATGACGTACCTGTAATCTGATTACTGTCATTTTACTGTAACTGTAACTGAATACAATTCAGTCTTAGCAACCACTGAGTTTTAGACTGGAATTATAATTCATGTATATACATATATCATTTTTATGCATAGTAGTTATTTTTAGAGTCGACTAGAAAAGATGTACATGCTTTAAATATCCTAAAACACAACGTAGACCAAAACACAATATATATTATGCTGTCAGTCTGTATTCACTCTCTGTTTCAGGACTTCCTTCCTCTGGTGTTTAATTTGGATTTTAGAACTTTGCAGACCGTGAACGTGAACAAAGAGCTCCATAACACACCAAAGGAACAAACTGCAAACGTGTACTGAAGATTGTGCACAACCATGAAATATAGGTCCCCTATTAGATAATGATGAGCTAAATTTATACATAATCATTTAAAGGATTTTTTTAGTTGGAGGTGAATGTATGTCACAAACACTACGTCCTATATTTTCCAATAAACCCTAACCCCTAAACTTACACTAAACCCTAAACCCTACAATTACACTAAACCCTAACCCCTAAACTTACACTAAACCCCAATCCCTACATTTACACTAAACCCTAATCTCTACATTTACACTAAACCCTAACCCCTACATTTACACTAAACCCTAAACCCTACATTTACACTAAACCCTAACCCCTACATTACACTAAACCCTAACCCCTACATTCACACTAAACTCTAACCCCTACATTCACACTAAACCCTAACTCCTACATCTAACTAAACCCTAACCCCTACATTTACACTAAACACTAACCCCTACATTTACACTAAACTCTATGTTTACACTAAACACTAACACCTAAATTTACACTAAACACTAACCTCTATATTTACACTAAACACTAATCCCCTAAATTTACACTAAACCCTAACGTCTACATTTAAACTAAATCCTAGCCTCTACCTTTAGACTAAATCCTAACCCCTACATTTACACTTAACCCTAACTTCTACGTTAACACTAAACACTAATCTCTACACTTACACTAAACCCCTAACCCCTACATTTGCACTAAACCCTAACCACTACATTTACCCTAAACCCTTAGTCCTACATTTACACTAAACCCTAACCCCTACATTTACACTAAACCATAACCTCTACATTTACACTAAGCCAAAACCCCTACATTTACACTAAACCCTTACCTCTACATTTACACTAAATCCTAACCCCTACATTTACACTAAACCCTAGCCTCTACATGTACAATAAACCCTAATTCCCTAAAAAAATTGTTGCACCAAACACTAACCTCTACATTTAAACTAAACACTAATCTCTACATTAACACTAAACATTGATCTCTACATTTACACTAAACTCTAACCCCTACATTTACACTAAACACTAACTCCTGCATCTACACTAAACCCTAAACCCTACATTTACATTAAACTCTAAGCCCTACATTTATAATAAACACTAACCCCTACATCTACACCAAAACCTAACTCCTATATTTACACTAGACCCTAACCCCTACAGTGACACTAAACCTTAACCCCTACATTTACACTAAACCCTAACCCTACATTTACACTAAACCCTAACCCCTAAATTTACACTAAACCCTAATTTCTACATTTACACTAAACACTAATCCCTACATTTACACTAAATCCTAACCCTTATATTTACACTAAACCCTAAACCATACATTTACACTAAACACTAATCCCCTACATTTACACTAAACACTAACCTCTACATTTACACTAAACCCTAACTCCTAAATTTACACTAAACCCTAACCCCTACATGTACACTAAACACTAACCCCTACCTTTACACTAAACCATAATCCCCTAAATTTACACTAAACACTAACCTCTACATTTACACTAAACCCTAACCCCTACATTCACATTAAACCCTAACCCCTACATTCACACTAAACCCTAACCCCTACATTTACACTAAACACTAACTCCTACATTTACACTAAACACTAACTCCTACATTTACACTAAACGCTAACCTCTACATTTACACTAAACCCTAACTCCTACATCTATACTAAACCCTAACTCCTACATTTACACTAAACCATAACCCCTACATTTACACGAAACCCTAACTCCTACATTTACACTAAACCCTAACTCCTACATCTACACTAAACCTTAACCCCTACATTTACACTAAACCCTAACCCCTACATTTACACGAAACCCTAACTCCTACATTTACACTAAACCCCTAACCCCTACATTTACACTAAACCCTGACTCCTACATCTACACTAAACCATAACCCCTACATTTACACTAAACACTAACTTCTACATTTACACTAAACCCCTAACCCCTACATTTACACTAAACACTAACCCCTACATTTACACTAAGCCCTAACTCCTATATCTACACTAAACCCTAAAACCTATATTTACACTAAACACTAACCCCTACATTTACACTAAACCCTAAACCCTACATTTACACTAAACACTAACCCCTACATTTACACTAAGCACTAACCCCTACATTTACACTAAGCACTAACTCCTACATCTACACTAAGCACTAACTCCTATATCTACACTAAACCCTAACCTCTACATTTATACTAAACACTATCCTCTACATTCATACTAAACTCTAACCTTTTCATTTACACTAAACAAGCCATGTAATTTAATAGAGAAGAAAGTATTTGGACATATATAAACCTGCACATCTGCCATGGTAAAACATCCAAGCCAACACAAAAAACTGGTGGATGGAAAACCCACTATTGCATCATGCCAACAATGCGCTCCACTGAACACACATACAGACACTCAGATTCCTCCCTCACATTGTTTGCACCTGGTATTGTTTGCACAATTGAGATGTAAATTGTAGATGCTGATGTTTGAGCACTTATTCATACAGTTTGTATGTTTTTATGTACTTTACTACGAGAATTTAGGACTAATTAAAATACACTATAATTTTACGTCCATGTGTTAATGCTATTTATCTGCAGTGTAGGTTTATGTGGGACGAGGCTAGGCCATTTGCCGACAACCCTGAAAATCTCCGTTCTGTTTTATAGCCTAGCGTTGGCAGGTATGTTATTACAATTACGACCCAGCTCTCAGGCTCATTTCATCAGCCTGCACTTCTCACGTCTGCCTGGTCGCAGACAGCGTTCTGTGGCCTGCGGAGAGAAAAAGCCCACTTTCCGAGTAAACTTTTGTCTTATTTAAAGCTTGATTTCACCTGAACTTTCTCCATTCCATTATTGACCCCACGTTCAGCATCTATCACAGGCAGGCTGGGATAAGAGATTGGAGTGGACATGGTGTTTACTATCGGAGTGTGCCGACGCTGACGCCTGTCTGGAGCGCGTCCGAAGAGATCTCTGCAGCCAGCACTCATTTGCTCCACGGCGATAGCAAACACGCACAAGAACACACTCTGGCATTGGCCTGTGCACACACACACACACATATGCACACACAGTGCTTTATTTAAGAACATAGCGCAGGTCAGTTCACACACACCACCTCGAAACATAGCGTCTTTATTCAAATTTACAAAAAAGAAAGGGGAAAAAAATACAACAGAATAAATACACTTTGCCGTACGCCATCGTGAAATTCCAATATTACAAGAGTCCAGATGGGGCAGGATCAAGAAAGGTGGCATCGGAAGCAGAGCCATGGCTGGAGAAATGGAGACGCGTGTGCAAATATCTCGGACATTTTCAGCCACAACCCACACTGAAAAGGACAATATCAGGTTACAAATGTATTGCTAATGTTGAACAATGTATTAGAAAGCAGTTATAATACATTGAATTCCAAGCTTGGCATGTATTTAGCACTTTTTCATACTTATATATTCGACAAATGTACCCAATTCCAGTGAAATGTCCTTGCTTTCCATAGTTCTGTGTTTTCCAAGCTCTAAAGCACCTGATTGGCTTATGAAAGGCCTTGACACACCAAGCTAATCCCAACAAAGGTCTTCGGATAAGCTCACCATTGACTTGCATCATGTGTGAAACGTTCAGGATGAAGGTGACCCAGTTAACAGTTCAACCCCAGTTAACAGTTCAACCCCAGTTTACAGTTCAACCCCTGTTAACAGTTTAACCCCAGTTTACAGTTCAACCCCAGTTAACAGTTCAACCCCAGTTAACAGTTCCAGCGAAGGTGGCGTCCAAAGGTTCAGTGAAATTATCATTTTTCTTCTTAAAATATGTCAGTTTTTACTCATATTTGTGGGTAAATGTGTATACCAAACTCCCCCAAAACCTGAAATGCAATAATGCATTGCCAAGGATGCCTCTTAAAGACTGACACATGAATGATACATCAGTGCTTTATCGCTAACTAGGCTAACTGTTGTAGCGGATGTTGGCCAGTCCCAGAAACAATGAAAGCATACTTCTTCTCTGACAAACTAACATGTTGGCTCTTTGTCCACTTGGGAGAAAAGACCAGTTATATATGATCATAAGTCCTCTTCAACCTTCATCAGTGCACTGGTTGGCTCTAGTGTTAGCTCATCTGAAGAAGCAGCCCCTATTGGTCATCTAACCCAGCAATTTTTGACTGGCTATTTTAGTATAATTACTATCATCATTTTCCTAAGTAGGCCTCCGGCTGATGCTAAATGATTTGCAGCACCAGTGCTATTACCTAAAACGGTAAGCCTGAAGTCAGCAATCTAAGGGGTCCAAGCACCCAAGGTTTTTGTTCTCGCTCTAAAGCAAGTGTTCAGCGTTTAGACTAATTTTGGTCCAAATTTGCCATTTAGTTTAGTCAACAGGTCATTCTGTGCAACACTTATATCTCAAAGCCCAAAATCCATAAACATTTTGGATGAACTCTATTATTTATCTTCTGCCTGCTGAAAGCTGGAGTCCATGTATTGCTGCTATATTTGGATTGTTTTTCTATATTTGGTAAACAAATAGTTGTTATTAAATTCTTATGGATGCTTAAATATCAAATATAGTTGGAATGCATGGCCTTAGAACACAATGCAAAGACTACAACTGATCATAATCATGTTCTTAATTCGCTTATGTTCAAAGGACATAATGGTAACACTTCCTATGACTCCTGTATTCATACTTTATGAAGGCATTTATGAGGAATCATATGGCATTCATAATGTCTGTAAAAAGCTTTTATAAAATAGTTATAGTGACATTGTCACGTCTGGCTCTGTTTTGTGCCTGTCTGTATTTGTTTACGTTGTTCTGTCATTGCCATGTGGTTTCTGTTTATGTTTGCCATGTGCTCCTTGTCTCCACCCTCTTGTCTCCACCCTTCACCTGCCCTGTGTTGTCTCCCCAGGTGTTCGTTATTAGTTGCTGTATATATCCCTGGTTTTCTGCTTAGTCTGTGCGTGCTGTTTTGTTCTGTTCTATGTCATTGAAATCCTTGTTGCCTGTTTGTTGGATTCCCGTTCTCATCGCCGTAGGTTACTTTTGTACTTTTACCAGTAAGTTAATGTTCCTAGTTTAGGTTTCCTTTTGTTATCTTGTTAGAGTTTTGGGTTTTTGTTTCTTAATAAATGGCTTGCGCCTGCATCCTGACTCTGCCTTTGTGACAGACATGCAAGCAAAACAAAATATATAATGTCAGCCACTTTATAACATCAGATGCATTAGAATCAGTGCATAAAACATTATAAACATTAATGTTGTTATTCACTATTACACCCTATACCAAAGTCACACTATAGTTTCAGGTATAGTTTTGTTGGATATGATCACTTCCAGGATGAGAGGTAAGAGTCTAAATGGAACAAAAGATGATTTTTGGTGCACCTGGCAACGATTACAATTCTTTAAAACACATATGTTTAATAATTTTAAAGCATAACTTTTATATGTGGTGTGAATCTCACAGAGTTTGTTTAATTTGAGCTCAATGAGAACTGCAACCCTAGGCTAGCCGGCTACAGGTGCTAGACTGTTCCCTAGTTTAGCAACATTGCTAACAGGAGCAATAGCTTTAAGCTAGCTTTGCTAACTTCTTCTTTTGAATCTTGATTTAACATGTAGATGTAATCATCTCACCTCACTTAAAACCTTTACTGACCCGGCATAACACTCTATAACTTTACTGTATACAGTGTTCTTATGAACAGATGCTATAATGTGTTATGAAGCCTGACTTTGTGAAGTCATATACTCTTGCTTTGTAAAACGTTATGCATGTAATACCATATAACACCTTCTTAATTATGAATATAGGATTCATAAGAGGTGCTAACCAAATAACCCCATACCAGGCAGAACACCCAGACAGATAAACAAGAAAGCTGGACACTTTCCACAATATCCAGCCTCCTAGGTTTCCTTCTTTCCTTGCTTTACTCGTTTATCTTTTTCTTCTGGTGCAGTGAGTGGCTTGGCATAACCAGCAATTAGGCAGATGTCTCACCCTCAACCTCCAAAGGCCAATACTCCTCAAAGACCACAGGCAGTGATGATCCACGTTCATGGACGATGGCGCTACGGTGAGTTTGGTGCGTCAGGGCCCTTAAAAATAAAAAGAGCTGGATCGAGCGGTAACAGCTAAGCTAGGCAAATGCAGACGTTCTCTGAAAGCGGAAATGAAAAATTCCAACAGTGCTAAATGCCACAGCAGTCCACAGTTTGTCGTTTTGTGCCTTATTCTAACGGGGGGGTCGGCTAAAGGGCTTAGGTAATTGGCTAATGTGTCACGTCAGCTAACTAAAGAGTGGTAAATGCTGTGAAGTGGCTCCGCCTCCTTGTGAAGCGGTGAACGTGACTGTACACTTCTACAGTGGGGTTTTAGTTCTGGTGTGGCCCAGTCACAGTGGCCCCGAGTCAACGACGACAGACCAGTTGGCGGTCAGGTTAAACAGGGGCATCGGAGAAGTGCGTGTTCATGTGTCCACCCGTGTGCGGTGAATGAAAAGAACGGCAATGGAATAACGTGTGGACATCCATCACCTTTCAGATGATCCATTGAAGTGCTGTACAGTTGAAGGCATTGGAGAAAACAGTCACTGTAGGCGAAGTTCCTACAGTAAGGTGAAGCCCCTCCCCCGTGAGTCCAGTCACGTCCAGTCCATTCCAGGCTTATACCCCGTGGGGAGATTATTTCCCGCAACGTGACATTTTCAACACCTTCCCCTTTCTCTTTGAAATGACTTCTCATGGTGTTATTTTCAACTACAGTACTGTCTCACTTTACACAATGGCATTCAGTGATATTTACATTTACATACAACACTGCAATTTGTCATAGTTCTGTTTTTTTCTTTATAGGTTCTTTTCATATGAAAAAAAAAATTATAACAACAACAACAACAGCATGACCTATTATTGAACGTCACATAGAAAAGACTGGGTGTCTCTGCGTCCTGCTCCCGAAAGAAACATCTATGCTGGTCTTCTCTGGATTCACCTTAACGTTGACGTGAACTTTACCCCCCGAGCGGGAAAGCCTTGCGTCGGCGCGTTCCTATTTATGGTGATGCTTTGAAAATGCTCATAAAAATAATCTGTGAATGTGCAATTCTAGCAGAGGGTTCTCCGGTGGGAAAACGGCATGGAACGAAAAAGTGTTTCGGTGATTACACGTTACAACTATTTCCACCATTTCCGCCTAATTAAGTGGTGGAGATGTGGGTAAAGTCATTCAGAGCGGCGTGCTACGAAATGCGCCACTCTAGAGATACATATCGCGTCAGAATTGCTCGCAGTGGTGGTGCAGGGAGGATTTTAATGCCTCTAAAAGCTCCCTCTTAGAAAGATAATACATGAATATTCTAATGAGTGTGCCACGCTGATGCCCTATAGGTTGTTTCACAGGAGAGAGAAGATTTTGGCCTAAAATGTTTTTTTTTGTTAAACAGTGCTGTGCAAATATCAGAGACCAGCCATTTGTTCATTTATCTTACAGCCATTAAGTTATGTCGGTATTGTTGGAGATGTTTCTGGGGAGCTCAGATTTGAGATAACCTTCTGGCAGGTGGAGTTTTTCAACCTGGAGGTTTAAAATAAGTTCCTAACAACCACCTGGAAAACCTGCTAGACAGTACCTATCAGATTAACAGTACCCTATTCTTTCATGTTTAGAGAGAAAAAATAAAAAAATCAAGGTCCACTCTAGCAACACTAGATCCACACCTCCTGTTTAGTGTGTGGTGATCCTCAGGGTTCAGTTCTTGGGCCCCTATTTTTCAGATTATTTGTTAGCTATGGCATTAACTTTCATAGCTAAGCAGATGATGTTTAGTGATATCTCAGGATATAATCTTCATCATTCTCTCCTTCCAGAAACTAAAGGATTGTATTTCCAGTTTGAAGCTTAGGATGGACAATAGCTTGCTTAGGTTTTACTGATTGGTCCTAAATCAATACTATAAAAAACATTACTCCAATTTCTCTGTTGATACTGATGGTGTGCTTGTTGGGGAGTCTGGCAGTCTGAGGTTAGGGAACTGGCCTAGAGATGGGAAAGTCGCCGGTTCTTTCTCCTGAACCAATTGGACATAACTGAAGTGCTCTTGAGGTACCCAAGGTACCACCAACTGCTCCCCAGGAACTGTGGATAGGGATGCCCACCACTCTGGGCAAGTAAGCTCACTGCACCCTAGTGTGGCAAATGTTTCTTAATTCTAATGGCTAATCCTGCAGCCACTGCCAAAGTCTTGGTGTTTTACTTTTACCAATTTTCAGTTTTCATCTACATATCAATTCCTTTTCCAGACTTTCTTTCACTTACATTGCACAAACTCAATGTTTGTTCATATTCCTTCGTTATATTTGGCTACTGTACTAGTCTGAAATTCTATGTAATGCAACCCTGGGGTTGTTATTATTATAACTCAGGGTTATGGGATCTGAAAGGATCTGTAGTTCCTTACTGAGAAAAAATGACACAGAAACATCAAAAAAAGAAGCTGCTGGTGTTCTCACAACAATGGACTGTCCATCCTATAGTCCAGACCTTAACATCACTGAATGTGTACTTGGATTTTGAGAAGCAGAAAATGCTGAACCAACTTGTAAGACTGAAGTTTGGAGGTGAGTTTCCTTAAAAGAATGGGCATTTAGTAATTAAATACTGAAAATATGACATCGTATTTAGTTGTTGAGGTAATAAGCTGTAGAATATACACTACTGGGCAAAAGCCTAAAGTACAGTGGTATTTATTAATGGTTTGGCTGATCAAAACCCTATACCTAATATTTTGCCTCACGTTGAACACAAACTAACCAGCCAATGTTTGAAACCATCAGTGCTACGTGGAACGATGTTGGCAACATTTGGCAGACGCTGTTATCCAGAGTGACTTACAGTTTACCTGTACACAGGTAGATGAAGGTAGTGTTAGAAGTCTTACCCAATGACTCTTACTGGTATAGTGTAATATCAATACCAGTATAGGGAATTGAAAACCTATCATATATGTACTTCGGTCAAGCATTTTAGAACACTGCCGGTTAAAGGTTTAAGAACACTATCGGTCAACAGTTTTAGATCACTACCAGTCAAACGTTTTAGATCACTACCAGTCAAACGTTTTAGAACATTACCAGCCAAACGATTTTAGACCACTACCAGTCAAACGTTTTAGTACACTACCAGCCAAACGTTTTAGATCACTACCAGTCAAACGTTTTAGAACACTACCAGTCAAACGTTTTAGAACACTACCAGTCAAACGTTTTAGATACACTACCAGTCAAACGTTTTAGAACACTACCAGTCAAACGTTTTAGATACACTACCAGTCAAACGTTTTAGATACACTACCAGTCAAACGTTTTAGATCACTACCAGTCAAACGTTTTAGAACACTACCAGCCAAACGTTTTAGACCACTACCAGTCAAACGTTTTAGTACACTACCAGCCAAACGTTTTAGATCACTACCAGTCAAACGTTTTAGAACACTACCAGTCAAACGTTTTAGATACACTACCAGTCAAACGTTTTAGTACACTAGCAGTCAAATGTTTTAGTACACTAGCAGCCAAACGTTCTGGTACACTAGCAGTCAAACGTTTTAGTACAATACCAGCCAAATGTTTAGTACACTACCAGTCAAACAAACTTTTAAGTGGTAGTGTTGTAAAACTTTTGACCTGTAGTGTGTGTGTGTGTGTATATATATATATATATATATATATATATATATATATGTATATGTATATATACTGTTTTTATTATTAACTTTGCGTGTTAATTAATGTTTTGCCCAGGAGTGTGCATTCTGTTGTTTTTTCCCTGATACTGAAAAATGATTCAATGATTGGCTAATGATATGGGTAAACATGCAGGAAAACGTCACATCTCCAAATTCTAGCTTTAGGGGAAAAGGAAAAACATACTTTAATTTAATTGTAAGTCAGTGGGTCATTTCTTTTGGTCCACTCATCATTTAACGCACACACAATGTAACACAGCAGTGTCATCATTTTCAAATGATGTGAAAACCCCACAAAGGACAACAAAAAAAGAAAGACAGGGTTTTGCTGCCACAACAGAGACAGCTGGGTCTTATTTACCACCCCCCCCCCCCCCCCCAGAAAGTAGCTTCTCTACAGCGAACCATTTCACACGCAACCTGAAGGACTCACTCTGAATGACTTTGCTTCCATCTCGACCGAAAAAGTGAAACTCTTCTTGAACTTTTTCCGACGAAGAACCAGGATTTCTCGCCACGTTCAGCCTAAACGGGCAGCAGCTGTACAGTTGGATTTATTCTTTCTTTCTTTTTTTTTTTTAAAGTCCATTTGTATACGTCGCACGTCTGCTTCACTGTTTAGGTCTATAGTTTCTTTTTCTTTTTTGCTTCGTATACAATCAGTTCTTCTTGAAATGTTATTGGCAATCCAAGTTATTTGCATTGAAAAGGCAAAAGAAACGAACGGAGGATATGCTTTTGAAGACGGCCGGTGTGTAGGCGCGTGCACGTGCGCCCGGTTTATTCTTTTTCCCGGGATTGAAATATTCAGACCTTTCGTTCCGAATGACACTGTGGGCTGAATAATTCATTCCCGCCTTCCTCCGCGGATGTATCAACAATTTCTGTACAAACCTTTATCTCCCACCCGTCTGTATTTCTTATCGCCTGCGCTATGTTAGCCTACTTTCCTTCGCCAGACTCCCTGGTGGCTGTATTGTCTTGCACGTTGCCCCAAAAACATAATTTAAGGTCCAAGTCATCTGCGATATCTCAATATCTCTCATACGAGGTCTCTCGCTCTCTCTCGCACTGTGAATTGAAGCTAATCTAAGACACTATGAGCACCTCCCAACCCCCTGCCATCCCCCCAAACCCCTACCCCACCCGCCTGGCACACTTAAAGAATGGTAAATACTCTGAAGAGAAACAGAGCCTTCGTTGTCTCGCGCTTCTGCTTTTCAACACTTATTGCTTTAAATTGCATCAATCACTCTCTCGCTAGCCTCCTCTCTCTCTCCCTCTCTCTCTTTGTCTCTGTCTGCCTCTGGTGCCCACGCTTGTTTTTCTCTGTCTCTCCCCATTACGCTTCCTCTTCGTCTCCTTCTCGCCGCGCTCCTCGTCCCATTATTCTCGCCCTCGTCACCGTTTAATCACCCCCTCGCCCTTTCCACCTTGCTCCCTCTTTCTCTCGCGCCCTCTTTCAGTCCTTGTCCCTCCTTTCATCTCCAGACTGCTCCTCTTTGTCCTCCTCGTCGTCAGCGCTCCACTTCCGCACCTTCTCTCCGTCCTTCTCCTTCTCGTCTTTTTCCTTCTCCCGGTCTCGGAACAGCTGGGCCAGCTTGCGGAACTGCGGGCCCCACTCCTCCAGGCCGCCGCCCCACTCTTCCTTCTCCCCGTCTTTGTCCCCCTCGCTTTCCAGGGAGCTGAGCGAGCCGGCCCGGGACCCCGTGCCCTCTAGGCCGTACACCTGCACTGAGTCGTACGGCGGCTGCGTGGGGTCGAAGGTCACCTGGGCCAGGCGCAGGCGCAGGAACTCACCCACCCTCAGGGCCAGAGAGTGACCCCCTCCGCCGCTGCCGCCACCCGAGCCCGCTCTAGCCGCACCTTCCGGCCCTGTCGGCCAGGCGCCCCCGTATCCCAGGATCCCCGCAAAAGATCCCCGACCTTGCCCCGGAAAGGGCAGCAGCTGGGGGGTCATATCCCGTCTGCCCAAGCCAAAACCCCCCAACCCCACCCTGTCCCGCCAGTCCCCTATGAAGCCCCCTGCGGCGCTCTCCGGATACACCACAAAGTTGCTGCCCATTTCCAGTCCGCCTCGGCCCAGGCTGCCCGTGTAGTCCCTCTGCGGCTCCCCCTGCAGGGCGGAGGCGTAATTGCGGCTGGAAGCCCCGTCCGCGCCTGACTCCCCACAACCTGCCACGCCCTTCTTCGGAGACATCCCTGCCCGTGACGAGCGGCGTCCCGCCGAGGGCAGCGTGGCTGAATCGCATGCCCAGCTGCCGGAAACGCCCGAGACGGCGGCCAGGGAACCGGAGCGGGTCAGCACCAGCGTCTGCTGCTCTCGAGGCCCGGAGTCCGACTGCACCTGTTTGGGACGGGGAGGAGCAGGAGGGTCAGAGCGGGTCAGGATGAGCTTACGCTTCTGTTAGGACACCATGGGAGAGAGAGAGAGAGAAAGAGAAAGAGAGAGGATGGAGAGATGAAGAGGAATGGCAGAGGGGTTTATTGAGAGAGGAGGAGAATTAGAGGAAGAAAGAGGAGAGAGATAATAAATACTTGCAGGTGCAAACAGAGAAATCGAGAGAGAACAGAAGAGAAAGTGCTAAGCGTGGAGAGAGAGAGAGAGAGTAAGAGAGGAGCGTTAGAGTGAGCAAGTAGCAGCTGAAGTAGACCATGAAAGGCAGAGAGAGAGAGAGACAGAGCCAAGATGGAGAGAAAGCACAGACTGTAGCAGAGGTTAATTGAGCTCTAAAAAGAGCTAACACTGCACTGTGAGGTGAGGGTGAAAGAGGGGGGGGAGACAGCAAGAGACAGCGCGTGAAAACACACCACCATCATCATCATCATCACCATCTCCATCAACAGCATCACCTCCTACTCTGTTCCAACTCGTAAATCGATCCGATCGCACCCCAGCCAGGCTGTAACACTACACAACTCTTTGATACTTCTAATTAAAGTCAAGATTGCAGCTTTTTCAACACTTAACACGGAAATTTGACATTTGGTACCCACCACCACAAACATGAAGCTCCCGCACAAGCTCGGTAATGGCTGCAATTATAAGTTTCACTTCTTCAAAAGCTCTTTTCTTAGCATCTACACTACTGTGCAAACGTCCTAGGCACCTAAGCTGATTGGTTTAAAGCTTTTATCTTATCAATAAGTATATTTTCACCACCAGATGTCATTACAACAGATGTAAATATTCATAAATACATCTTAAGCTCCAGTGTGAAGCACAAAGTAGTAGTTCCAGATTTCTCCTGGACGCCCCAGACATTGTATGAATGTCTTCAATTCCTTCAGCAGCAATCTTGATCTAGCTTAATAAAGTACTGAGCAGTCAAAGCAGGTATTAGATGAGAACTGTAAATAATACTGGGTAAGGAGAAGCTTGGAAAGGGTTAAATACGCACCCTGACGTATGTAAAACCACTACATACTCTATTAATACTGTTAGAATATTCAATATAAAGAGTGTTCCGCTGAGCAAATAAAAGCTTCCTGTCCGGAAAAAATAGCTTTTTAAATATAATAATATCCCCAGGTGCCTAAAACTTATGCACAGTACTGTATTTAAAGAACTTGGGTACAGTTTGGGCGCCTCTGGTCATGTTTTGGAGTGAAAGTAAGTACACCCACTACAGAGAATGCAACCACTTACTGTTTATTCGCTGCTAATTGTACATACTGAGAAAGAATTAGACATAAAACTTATTTTCAGATAGAAAACCATCAACGAAGCACATCATTTTAAAAGGGGGAGGTGAAATATTTGCATATAGTCACTGTTGAAAGGGAAACTGGTATCTCTAAAATACTGACTTTACCGGAGAGGACAAACACTGTCTAGTTTCAATGTAAGTCAATGGAAAATAGGTTTAATTCCAAGGGATTTTGGAGCATTTCTAGTGGTCCAATCATAATGACATTTTGCAACAATATAAATAGGGCTGTGTATTGGCAAGAACCTGGAGATACAATTTGTATCATATTGCGATACTGCAAGCCACATGGTATATTGCGATTTTTTCAAATCCTACTATTAAAACACACCACTATATGAACAGGTTTGCCAATGCTTACAATAGAATTGCGTCCTTGTGCTCCTTGTTATTGTTGGAGTGGAGCTGAAAATAGATTACAACACTGCTGCCTAGTGGTCAGAGGTTTAAACACAAAACACAATGTTTCAATGTCTGCCAGTAATCTGTGTATTGCTACTGTGTTTTTTAAGAATTGATACAGTACCACCAAACATAATATCCCGATATTTAATATTTTCTGTCAGTCAACATATATCTTAACTGTATCTGATATAAATTGACAGCAGAAGGAAAAAAACTGTTCATAGCCTGTATTGGGCAGATATTTTGGGAATATTTCTATTGATTCCAAACCACTTTAACACAATTAAAAGAGAAACGGCAATAAAAAAAACAACAAAACTGGAGACATGAACAGCATTTTTGAAGTCATTGCCAATTCCATCTGCTCACAGGGCAAGACGGGATCTCCTAACGAGAACGTCTGGGGACGACCATAAGGAATTCTGGGCGGCAGTGTAGATTTATTAGGGCGGGACAAACAGGGAAGGAAATTGTGAAGCCAGTCCAACACACTGGCTTTTGTTGGCCTGTTGTTGTTATCACTGCTGAGATGCTGCCACTAAAACTCATAGATACATATGTAGATTGGCATTACATTACCTTGCCTACATTACATAAACATAAAAGTAAACAGTAACACTTCATAACCCTTCGTATTCATAACCCTGTATTTACTATACTGTACATCATACGCCTTATAATAGCTCTTAGTTATATATACATATATTACATGTGTAGATTTTTATAAAGCATGAGTATTAGACTTCATAATGTTCAGGTTCCATAATGCATTACAACATCTGTTCAGTTACAAGTTAGCCTAAGAAATAAATGACTCCATCAAATTCACACTACATACAAATGTTTTGTTTTATTTATGTTCTAAAACTTGCTGAAGCGCTGCTTCACTTTAGCTAAGTCGATAGCTGACTGGCTAACAGAACTCTCTTGCAGTGCCATATTACCATATTTATGGTAGTAGTGTTCGACTGATTGGATATTATAATGTAAACCATTACAAAGTCTTATATTCTTGCTTTATAAACTATTGTGCATGTAATCATAACTAACCTAAGAGCAGCTATACACACTTGTGCCAAGCATTAAAAAGGACCCAGTCTAGTCACATAATTATGAGCACCAGCTATCTAGAGTAGCCACCATGTGCAGCTCAGACAGCAGCCAGAAAGGCTGGGAGCAGTGCATCCCACAGCTGCTGGAGAGAGCGTGGAGGAGGATCCATAGAGTGAACATGATGATCCAGGTGGTGCCAGAGATGCTCAATTGGGTTCAAGTCTGAAGAATTAGGGGGCCAGAGTTGTGCTTAGAAGTTTTGGTCAGCTCCTCCAACCAATGTGGGACATGTCTAGTGATTGTCTCATTGTCTTGCTAGAAGATCCCATCCACCCCAGGGAAGACAATCGTATGGTGTACTAGATCTGCAAGGTTGTTTTCATACCCAGAACGGTTAAGAGTGTCTTGTCTCAAGGATGAGTGGGTGCAGAGAATGCCATAAAAACATTCTCCAAACCATAATACTGTCACCTCCACGCTGCCACCGTCAAAAGTAGGAGGTGGTCGTAATAATGTGACTCGACTGTGTATCAGTGCACTGATTACAGCACTCATATGATGTGTTACCAAATAAACAGAGTTTTGGACTTCTTCTTGATTTTGCCATTATTTCAGATCGTCTCCAGATTTGTATTCTCATGTCTTCCCCTGTGACACAACCTGCTTGCTAGATCTTCTCCATCCTCCACCCAGGAGGGCGAGTGCTAGTATATGCTTTCTCCAAAATCTTTCTAGTATCTTTCTAGGACGGCAATAGCCAAATTCCAAAGATATCTCCACTTTTACTCAGGTACTGGAATTGTGTACCTGGTCCATTAATGCTAATGCTAATTCTGTTATAACAAATAGCAGACATCTAGTTTGGCTACCATCGCGCTAAGTGATTGGAGCAGAGGGAATTCTGTCCCTCCTGTCCTGAGGGTCTCCTGACAACAGGGCGCTTGTACAGTTGTGCCATTAAGGCACATAAATCATATTGGCCAATAGATGGTGTGCAGAAGTTTAGGCTTATCATTAGTTTTTGAGGTTTATACCTTAAAATCAGTGCTATGGAAAAAGGTGCAAGCTTTCTTAAGTCTTTTTTTTTGGATTTCCATCCAAACGCTTGGCAAAAGTTAGGGGCGTTTATGAAATTTCGGCAGAAAAATTGGTATTAGGCCGTATTTCCATCCACTACTGTTGAGAAGAAACCTTAGATGGCATGAAATTTTGTGATTAGGGGCTGCACTGACTAGATTTTCTCTACAGCTGTTTGCCTTTTCATGGACGTCCAACTCAGATGCAGCCAGCAGTACTAGAATGAGGGCTCTGCATCACCCTGAAGGTGTCCACCTTCACAAAGCTTCATATTTGAATTTCTCACTCAGCCTTAATTGGTGCCAGAATGTAACTGCCACACCGTTTATGGTGGAATTGGAAATTCAGAGAAGTAGCCACCTCATTCATCTGGGAGAGCAAGCCCATCGTACAGTTCCGGCAGCACATTGTGCAGAACCATTTTTTCAAATAAGCTTTGGGTTAGAACATTTTAGAGCAAAGGGCAATCTGCAGGGTCAATCATTTCCTGTCACTGGCCCCTCGCGCCCACTGACGAGTGTCAGCACTGCGTCATGTAGGCTGGTCGCCAAGGTTGTGGGGGGAAAACGTTTAGTATATGAGTAACAGCAGTTCATCAGTTGTGTTTACGCTGTACATCAAGCAATCAGATCAGGTGGAACCGAGTGAGTTAAAACGAATTGAAACGTCAACGTTTTCTGAAAAACGCTGTTCCATCACCCTTTTTTGCTTTTCCACAGCGTGTTTTATCAAATTTCAGGCTTTTTCAAAAACCAGCTGTTGTTTTTGATATATTGACGGCAGGTGAGTTCAGTTTCCAGGCATGTATAAATACTAAAATAGAAGATACACAGATACATGCTTGCCTCATTGTTTAAAAACCAAACCAATGTTCCAACTGAACCACACCAAGCTCTTTGGAACCCTGGCAGTTATTACTTTTACTACGGTACGCTAAGTATGTGTCTTACTGTAGGAGAGGTTTGTGATTCATGAGCCATTAAAAAATGAACATCTACGTTTTAAATGGTGGCTAAGCTGCAGAGCAGGGGGGCGTTGATGGGGAGGCGAAGCAGCAAGCTCTCTCTTATTCCCTTCTAGCACAGGTACTCACGCTGCCCTTAATGAAAGCCTGCCTTGGCCTCGCCAGCATGGGTGCCTTTAAAAGAAGTGGAGAAGGAAAAGAGATAGAGAGGGACGTGGACGAGTAGCGGAAGATGACAATGAACACATCAAGCTTGTGTTTGGTAAAAGAATGAAAGGTCTATTAGGGGGCCGCTGAAAAGTGGGCATAATTTGGGTTTGGGTTCACGTGAAAGAAAATGAGCTAAAATGCTGCCAGCTTTCCGAAACTCCGGAGAAGGATGCAGACGCAGCGAGAGAGTAAAGCAATTCAGGCTCTCCTCAACAGACAACTGGCCTACCAACGAGCCCTGATGGGTCTGCTCTTACAGGCTGAAGAGTGCTGGAGGTGAACCAGTTAGGGGCTCTTCTTGGCATGCCCAGGGACAGAAGTCATGCTCTTCACCCCCTCAACCCTTGAGCTCATGCTCCAAGAAGGCAAGGAGCTCTCCCTCTGTTCTTTCCTTTCTTGTACACCCTCCTGTGGCTGCACCACGATGACGAGGGGGCACCTGCCAAGGTCACATGCTCCCTGTCTCGTCCCAGCCCATCAGAAACTAAAAAGCTTTCCCACTGCCTGTCCATGCTCATGGGCTACAGAGGCTCCACCTTCCCAGGCCCTTACAATGGTCCCAGGCCTGCTCTCAAGTCTCGGGCCTGAGTTGGGTGGTGGGGGCTGTGTGCTAGGTTTCTCTAGGTTTCTCTCTTTTGTTAGCCTTCTTTTACCCTGTCCTTTAGTGGCCAGGACCCCTACTTCAGCGGTAAGGTAAAGTCAACATTCGTGAGATGTTCATTTTTCAACAGCTTAGAAAGAAGTGGTGGTGGTGTGTTCTTAAACACAGTGTCCACTGATTGTCCACTCTATTAGACACTCCCTTGTCTGATATTAGGTCCACCCTGTGAATGTAAAGTCAGAGACAAAAGCTCATCTGCTGTACATTCTGTTGATCATCATCTAGTCCTTCATCAGTGGTCACAGGACGCTACCCACAGGACACTGTTGGCTGTATACTTCTGGTTGATGGACTGAGGTGTTGGGGGCCCTGATCCTTGATGAAAAGGCTAAAATGGGACTAGAGAAGTATACAGAGTAACAGATGGACTACAGTCTGTAATTGTAGAGCTACGAAGTGCCCCCATATGGTAAGTGGAGCTGTTAAAATAGGCGATTAACTCTAGAAAAAAGGAGGTAGTTCTAATGCTATGGCTGATCTGCAATAATTGGTCATTAAGCAAATCTGGAAGGCCTTCAGTAGTTTCACTTGGATGAAGTGGAACCTTTGGGTTTTTTATCTGAAAAAAATTGTTATTTAGCAGCTGTAATGAATTGAAATAATTAGCCGGGCTGTTGTGCTATTAAAAAAGAGAGGAACATTTACCCAGTCCAGGTCCTGGCTCTGCTGGGCATCACTGCTCGAGTCCTCCTTGGCTTCGTTTTTCCGCGGCGTTCCCCCTTCGGATGCAGTGGCTCCATCCTGGGACACGGTCCCCTCCCTGGAACTGTTCCCCGCCTCGCTAGGCCCCACGTACAAAGCCCCCGGCTCCAGGGGTCCCACGACGGCCCCCTGGTTCTGGATGACCAGGGAGTGGTCTGGTTGGGCCCCAGGAAAGCGGTAGCCCAGCTCAGCCAGGCCAGCCTCATAGGGAGCCTGTGTGCGTCGGAGCACAGGGAGCGTCTGGCTGCTGTAACATAAGCGTCCGTAAAGAGGGGCCGCCTGGCTGTGATGACCGCTGTCCAGCACCCCTGACTGGGCCCAGCTGCTGTACGTCCGTGCCTTATCCTGGCCACGCTGGGAATAACGTCTGGAGGAGAGCAGAAAAAATACTATGACCCACTGACCCATGACATGATGGACCTATATCTGTCCAAATTTTGCAGACACCTGTGTTTATCCTCAGAAATTTAAAGGAGTAGTAGGAAGTGGCAGTACTAGCCCTTGGAAAAGCTTTACACTAGACGTTAACACTACAAAAGGGTTTGATTGCATTCGAACACTACTGACTGTGCAGTTTGCTCCATTGCTAGGTTAATGAGGATAAACAACACCAACCTTATATGGCCAAAATTTGTAGACATTGGCACCACCAGTGTTTCTTCTAAATCATAAAGGCTATTTCTGTATTTACACTAGATCTTGGAACACTGCTGTGAGGATCTGACTGCACTCAGCAATGACAAGAGCATTGGTGAGGTCGGTATTGACTAATCAGTTTCCGAAGATATTGGATGGAGCTCCATCATCACTCCAGAGAATGCCCTCTAGCTTATGCTTGGCATTGGACGTGCTGACCTCAGGACCTTCTATTTGGTAGCACTTTTCTATGGAGATGACACAAGCTGTGTGAAACTGAACGCCTGGATCAGCGACAGGTGCAGCTTTGGAGAAGATACTTGTGGAAATATAGTGCAGCTACTCTCTGGCCGTGATTGCACACTTTCATAGCTACTCCTGACGCAAGGCAAACAAAAAATGTAAGCGAATGCAAAGCTATAGTGCGCACCTCATGCATTTTAAGTGTGTTATTAAACTGAAATGGTATTTCAGAGGCATTCGAAACACCCCACTGTTAGGATCGATCAGGTGGAGAGAACAGCGAAAGAAGAAGAAACAGGTGCAAGGCTTTAGATCTCAGTGCTGTCAGCTGCAGCACTATAATGCAAACTGAAGTTCCATAAGAATTCTCATTATTGTAGTAAGTATATATGAAAGCATATAGTAATAATGGTGAATTTCTCACCCTGGCTATGCAGTCCAGTAAGAACCTGTGATTAACCAACGTTATAGAGATCATCTAAAGTGTTCCAGCTCTGTTTGCCTCTCTGTGTGGTGAGTAGCTTCACCTGAACGTAGGAGGCAACATATTATGTTTCTAAACTTATCACCAAATTCACTGCAGCAATGCCGGCTATTCTATGACAGCTAGTGGCTAGTTATGATACAATGCTGCAATGACAAATGTTTAAATATACAAATTCTGCATAGATCAAGATGTAAACCAACTGTAAAGCCAGTTTGAAGAACCAAGTCTAGTTCCAGATTTCTCCTGGACGCCCCAGCAATCTTGATTCAGCTTAACCCTTTAACCTTGAACCATTTATAGACAAATAAAATTAATAAAATAATAAAACTGATAATTGATTATTATATAATTATTAATACTAATACTACTAATACTAATAATACAATGAAATAACAATTTGCGTATATGAGTTTTGTTTTGCATCACATTTGGTACATCTGAAAACAGGTCAAAGCAATCAGAACAGTGTTTTAACCCTTTATATCAGGGGTATTTAATTAGAGTTCAGTAAGGTCCACCTAGAGGAGATTTCCTCAGGCCAAGGTCCGGACCGTCATCATTTCTAACTTGTGTTCTGATTCAGTGATGTATCCTGTTTACTGAAGTAGCCCATTATCAGCATCTTATACCATCAGCAACTGAAAGACCGTCACATCACACATACCGTTCAGTGTATTTCAGTGTATCAGAGTCATAAAGTGCTTATTTATAATAAAAAAGAGAAAAAAAAATAGTCTTGTTAACTGAGTTTCACATCTTAACAGTTTATCTCCCTCTTGTATTCCTCTCTCACACTTTCTCTTGTTTAGTGAGAGAGGTCAGCTCTTGGTTGTCCAGACAGGACTTTAAATCTGAGCTGAAATTTCTTTAGGACCATTCTCACACTCATATGAGAGATCCGGGTCGTTCTGTGTGGAGTGTGCATGTTCTCCCTGTGCTTGATTGGGTTTCCTCCAGGTACTCTGGTTTCCTCCCACAGTCCAAACACATGCATGTTAGGTTGATGTGTCACTGTAATTGCCTGTAGGTGTGACTGTGTGTTGGCCATGCAATGGACTGGCAACCTGTCTATGGTGTACATGATCCTGGGATTGGCTCCAGCCCCCCGTGACCCCGACTAGTGGGATAAAGCGGAAGATAATGGATAAATAGATATGAGATACATGGCTGTTTTTAATTAGCGCCACAGTCTCAGAACATATGAGATGTTGGTTTGGAGCTGCCTGTGGGAAATATAAACATCTTTGACTCGGTCCATTTCTGGGTGAAAAGTAATTTTTTGCCGTCGACTTTTCTTTTTTTAGAGCACGCCGTCTGACTCGCTTTATTCTCCAACTGCTGATTTTTGTCTGTGTGTGGGCATTGATTGGCTGAGGAGCGTGTTTGGTGATTTTACTACACATGCGATTGGTCTGTGAGTTTACTGCGCCGCAAAGCCCGTATACCATAAAGACAAGACAAATTCTGGGTCTGGACCCGGACCGTGGTCCGCCTTTTAGTGACCTCTGCTTTATACTCTAAGATTATTTGAAATGTTTAGTCATTTCTAGCTTTTCCATGTTGTACAAGTTCAGGTGAATATAAATTTGTGTATCAATTACAATCCAGTTGCTGTTAAAGGGTTAGCCAAGTATTGAGCAGTCAAAGCAGATATTAGATGAGAACTGTAAATAATACTGGGTTGTTTCCACAAGGAAAAACCTGGAAAGGGTTAAATAAACACACTGACATATGTAAAAGCAATACTTACTGTATTAATACTGTTTGAATGTTCAAAAAATAACAAAATATATTATAATAATATATGATAATGTCCCAGAGTGCCTTTTGCACAGTCCAATGGACCTACAATGTTTTACGATGTTGATAATGTATTACTGTTAATAGTTCCATCCTTCCATCCATTATCTTCCGCTTCATCCCACTGGTCTGGGTCATGGAGTGGCTGGAGCCAATTGCAGCATCATCGGGTGATGGTGGGGTACACCAGGGAGGAAACCCACTCAAGCACGAGGAGAACAGGAAAACTCCACACAGAACCTGAATCCAACCTGGATTGTCTTTCTGTGGGGCGACAGTGCTAACCACTACACCACCATGCCATTGGTGGTCAATAGTTTAAGAGCTTAAATGCTTTGTTAACTTCTTTGTCTGCAACAAACAAATGCATATTAGGCCAAAACTGCCATAAACCAATGTCTTATGTCTTATGAGGAACCAATCAGAACTAGGGTTGAAAGAAAGAAAATAAAAACAGACTTTCTATTTCTATTCCACCTCTAACCAGCCAAACAACCACATGCCACCTATTTATATATTTGAGGGGTCACTGATTGGTGGTGTGGAAGCTGACTGACAGAAAGAGGGGACAAGACTCAGGGCCTCGGAAAAACTAAGCACGATAGCAGCTCTGCGACGGCTAACAGCTACACACGCCACAGAACACCTTCAATTTCCGCTTTCACGCCAACCCTACGATCACTGCGACTTTTCCCCTCATGTCACCTAAATTGCTGGTTGCTCATCACCTGTGGGTTTCACTGATGGCAAGCGCATAGCCGATGCGTTCCTGCTAAAAATAAACCTCCTGAAGAAAAAATCCGGCTTGTTTGTATCGAATCCCTGTGTGAAGCATCTCTGGCTGTGCAGTCAGTGTATAAAGTGTTCTGTCTTTGTGATCGTCATCTGTTTGCCATCACTCCGTTTCTAAGGGGAACAAATATCTATGTATCGAAAAAGAAGAAAAAAAAGAAAAGAAGTGTACCGTTTCACAGGAGGGGAGATAAAACACGCTAACACCCAGCTCAGGTCCAGAGATGGTCTAATAGACTTTTCTCACAGTCACTGCATGAACAGTGGTGTTTTTCATAGCTGGATAAATAGAGCACCAGTTTTCAACCTCCCTCAAAAATCTTCATTTAGCTTCAGCGCAGCTGGGAGGAGAGGAGCCAGCATGTCTGGTAGTCCCTCAAATGTGGACGTAGTGCATCGTGCAAAGGTTTAAAACACTTGAACCTTGTATTACCCTGTGCGTCTGCCGCAGCGCGCTCTGGTTACCCTCTCACTGAGCTCAGTCTGATCCGTCTGATGACGTTTGCAATCATTTCTTCATGTTCTATATCTAAAAAACAGCACTTAGAATTATTTGCCACTTGTCTTTTGCCCACAGAGGAATTTGACCTCCACATTAAACCTATCCCTGCAATGAAACACCCACATACTCACTACATGCACACTAGGGGGCAGTAAGCACACTTGCCTGGAGCAGTGGGCGACCCTATCTACAGTGTCTGGAGAGCAGGGGGTAGGGTGCCTTGCTCAAGGTCACTTCAGTCGTGTCCTGTTGGGTCAAGGCATCGAACCAGTAACCTTTAGATCACCAGATTACCTCACTAACCTCCACCCCACAACTGCCCCCTATTAGTGGATGCCCTGGCCACCTTGACTAGCAAGGAGACATCATATATCTACATTACAATTAACCTTAATGTACACTGTGTCTATGACAACAGACACAGCCACACGAGATGCAGTGATAACAGGTCTGTTATGCCTTCAGATGTCTGTGCATGTGTCCACCCTACGGCAGGAGTAATCCTGCTGAATCCTAATCGTGATTCGGACTGGGGATTGTAACTGCGGGGCAGTCAGGGAATGGAGGTTAGGGAAAAAGTCTTGTGACCGGAAGGCCACTTGTATTTAAACCCATTCCACATACTCACTAGTTAAAAAGCACACTAGTGGGCGGTGAGCACGCTTGCCTGGAGCAGTGGGTCGTTGGGGGTAGGGTGCCTTGCTCAAGGTCACTTCAGTCGTGTCCTGCTGGATCAAGGCATCAAACTGGTAACCTTCCAATCACTAGGCTGGCTCCCTAACCTCCACCCCACAACTGCCCCCTATTAGTGAGTGCCCTGACCAGCACAACTAGCCAGGAAACCCCATATATCCACATTACAATTAACTTTCATGACAACAGACACAGCCACACAAGAAGTCTGTTATGCCCTTTGATGTCTGGGGCTGCACACACACCACGAGGGCTGGATCAGCATGTGGCCACACTATGCCGCGACTAATCCTGCTGCACCCTAATCGTGATTCGGACAGAGATTGTAACTGTGGGGCAGTTGTGGACCGAAGGTTAGGTTAGTTCGATCCACTGACGTGACCAAAGTGTCCTTTAGCAAGACACTTAACCCCCAACCGCTCCCCAGGCACTGTGGATAGAGCTGCCCACCGCCCAAGGCAAATGTGCTCACTGCCCACTAGTGTGTGTTTTCTAGTGTGTATATGTGGGTGTTTCACCGCACGGATGCAGATGCCTCAAATTGTTCTAAATTCTACTTACCAAACCACGGGGTTTGAGCAAACCCTGCTGATTTCCAAGATGGTAGATACACTAGTGAATGTATGTTTGAGCAGAACATTTTAATAACAAACATGAGTAAATCTGCCCCAACATTCAGCCCCTCGTTCAGTTGTGGAAACTCTGGTGAGGCTGTTTGGTTGGGCTATTGGTGTAATTTACTATTTACTGTATATGAATGACCACAGAAGAGGAAGAATGGACATACAAGGAGTTCTGCTGTTTGGCAATGGGGGAAAGCGCAATGCCCGGCTTGGGCTATCAAACCAGACCTCGCAAGCATATCCGACCTTGACATCAGCAAATCTTCTCTAAGCATTACAAGAGTTCTTTTCAGCAGTGGCAGGAATGAGTCATCAACGCTTATCACAAACGTGGAGTGTTTGCACTGTAGCTTGACTTAATATCATTTACAGCCGCGGTTAGACACACTTTCCTGGGTTACTGTCTCTGATGTGTCTGATACTGGCTGCTGTGTACACGCCTTTTATCGTCTGAAGACGGTGAAATTAGTAAACGGGCATATAAAGAGAAGAGTTTAGATGTTTGCAGGGTTGCCAGTTAAACATGCGCTACGTCGACTTCCTTCAACTTGATTTTTTTTTCTTCTAGTATATAGCAATGAAATAACACTCAGTAAAGCTGATTTGACATGAATAAGGCCAGGCTTGGCTAGCCGGGTTAAGTCTTTGAGATTCCTAAGTTGTTTTATTGTCACTGCAGTATTCAAGATGAGCCAATGCCAGAGAAGCAACTCCAGCAACATGTCATTGTCACATGCTGACCCTCAGCCAATCACAGACCAGTGTCCAGAAAGCCCTTATTGATTATTCTTACCCGTTCATCATGAACTCTGTTTGTATTTATACCCCTTGTGTTCTGAAGTATTGCCATTATTGCTTGTTGAGTATTCTTTTGTTTATCTTTGTTCTGGTTAGGATGTTTGTGTTTACTGATCTTTCTTGATGTCATTGCCCCAGAAATTGTTTGCCTCTTTTTCTTTCTGTTTGTTTGTTTGTTCTACCTTAGCCTGTCTTTGATCTCGATTTCGTCTAGCCAATGTGCCTGTTAATACTTATAACGGTTTTGACCTGTCCTACTTCATGACTTCACACAGTTTATGATTGTAGCGACTCTGTATTGGCGATGTAAGAAAACAAGCTTTCCAAGATGCGGGCTCAGTGCTGTAAAAGAACCCTGACGGTCGCAGCGCCATCTTGCTGCCACTAGAAAACATGTCAAGGATGAACGTTGTGTCAGACAACTTGAAAAACTGCAGCTAGTTTGTGCATTTTTTCCATTCGCTTCTATTCAGAGCTTCCGGGTTGGCTGTTCGCGCCCCATTGCACTTTTTAGACCATGGATTGCTGCCTCCTATGCATTCCAATTAGTAATCGCCATATTGCTTACACCTAATTTGCATCTGTTGCATCTGTTAAAACAAGGCCATATTGTCATACGTCATATATCCTTCTTCTATATAAGTCTGGGAGGGTGATATGAACAAGCTGCTATAAGTGACTAATGGATATATCTTACGAGCGACTTCATAGCAGTAATAAAAGTTTATTTAACCCTTTCCAAGCTTTTCCTTCAAACCCTGTATTAATTATAGTTAATTACAGTAATACAGTTACAGTTTAAAAAAGCTAATACCTGCTTTGACTACTCACTACGTAATTAAGCTAAATCAAGATTGCTGGTGAAGGAACTCAATAATGTCTGGGGTGTCCAGCAGAAATCTGGAACTAAACTTCTTCAAACTGGCGCACAAGATATTATCTATTCATGATACTTTGTATTATATTTATGCTTATTTACATCAGTTGTAATGATATCTGGTGTTCTTACTTGTGAAAATACACTTGTTGCTAAGAAAAATGGTTTCAAACAATCAGCTTAGGTGCTTAAGACTTTTGCACAGTAGTGTATGTTTACCAGAGGTGTCAAGTAACGAAGTACAAATACTTTGTTACCTTACTTAAGTAGAAATGTTGGTTATTTATACTTTACTGGAGTAATTATTTTTTTGCCGACTTTTTACTTCTACTCCTTACATTTACTCTCAATTATCTTTACTTTCTACTCCTTACATTTACACTCCATTATTAGTACTTTCTACTCCTTACATTTACACTCCATTATCAGTACTTTCTACTGCTTACATTTACACTCCATTATCAGTACTTTCTACTTCTTACATTTACACTCCATTATCAGTACTTTCTACTCCTTACATTTACACTCCATGCCTTTGAAGTTTGACTTTGTGCACTATTACAATACTTATAGACAACTAGTCATCATATCTTCTGCTCCATGAAACACATGTTAATGCTCAGTAGTACACAGATATGCTTCTTTAATATATTTACATTGCATTGAAATACATTAATGTTCAATAGGCGTATATGCGGCTGAAACAGGAAGCCTAGCGCATCCCAAATTTATCAACATTAACATTTTAATATAACATTATAGTCATTATAGCTTTTAGAAGAATGATTTTTTTGGGGAGGCGGGCTAGTGCACTATAGACCCCTGTGGTGCGACTTAAGCTTTTGTCCTTAATGGCATTTTCTTCCTTACATTACTTTTACTTTATACCTTAAGTAGTTTTAAAGCAGTACTTTTATACTTTTACTAGAGTAAAAATCTTGAGTTGATACTTCAACTTCTACAGAAGCAATCTGAAACCCTAGTATCTATACATCTATCTGAGTAATGAATGTGAATACTTTTGACACCTTTGATGTTTACTTAAACGCAGACAACAAGCTTGACCAGAGCCTAAAGGGTCCATACCATCAATGATTGGGGTGGTCACTGCATAGACAGAAGAGCTTCACATAGTGGGATGCTAGAGCATCGCGGGAGGTCAGGCAGTCAGGCTGCTACTGTTGCGCAGAAGTTTAGCTGACAGCTTGTTCATTAAGTGACATTAAATCACTTTTGTCATGTTCAATTGCGACGAGTGATGCTGCATCATATTTACTGGCAGAGCTGTCGGATTTATGATTGTTGGACATGTGCAGCAGGCATTGTAATAAATAGACCAAAGTAAGTTGCATACGTTCATTGTAATAAACAACTGGGTGAGTGAATGAATGCGCTTGGAGGGCTTTTGTGCACTTGAGAAGCAATAAACTGTTCTGTGATCTGAGATACTGCTGTCACTGCGCTTTCTGAAGTGGTCTGGATCGAAACATTCTGCCTCCAGACCACTGATTTAGCTGTGGTGACAGCCACGAACCAAGCACGTAGTCCCAGAACTTCTTTAGCCTGAAATAAGCTACGACTAAACAAACTAGTGTTGCTACACCTGCTTACCCAAAACATACAGAACCATCCCTTAATTCAAAACTTGTCGTATTTAATAATGAACTGATAGGGGACGTGCTTTGCTCAGTGTATTTTGAGATTCAAGTCTATGGGAAAAAAATGGAAGCTTTAGCGAACGTTCAGCCAAAGACTCTAATGCTACAAAATTCATTCATTAGTTACTTGTGACCAATACCTGGTCCACACCAGTCTTAAAATGACTTGTTTATCCCTCTAGCTGTTTTCACGTGACATCGTTTTGACGTTCTCCTCCATAGCAGTTAGCTGGAAACATATGCCCCTGCTGTGTGGCAGGTTTGGCTATCATTAGCTTAGCCAAAACACTACACAATCCCAAACAACACAGGTTTATGTTCCATTCCAACATCAGTCACTCAACATTAGTTGTTGTAATATCTACACTTGTTTCAGCAGTTATTCAGAATCAAGCCTGTACGGTGGTGTGGAGCCCTCTTTAAGTCCTTAGCTTGATCGCAGTGCTAACATTAAACTAGCTAAATCAAGCTACAGATCCACACATATGTTTTTTGTTCCTGCCTGGTGATCGACTTCACACCTCAGATTTGAAACATTATCATGTATACTTGTGTTGCTGCTTCAGTTAGTTAGTTCTGTTTGTCTGTTGTGAGCAGAGCTGTTATCATGCTAGCTAAGCTAATGTTAACCAGCTAATGATTTCCCTCCTAGTTGGCAGCACAGTTCCACATTTAGTGAGTGTTAGATAGTTGAATAGACATTTATGAAATGATGACTTGAGAATTGTGCATCATGTTCACATCTTGCCCTATCAAGGTCATGTGAAATAGATATCTTGGGTAGGAAAGTCTGTTTACTTGATGAGCGTTTGTTGTGTCGTGCTGATGGGAATACATGCATTCAGATTGTCATTTTAGCTTCAGTTAGCTGGTATCACGCGCCTTTGCTCCTTTGCTGTGCTGTATGGCATGTTTGACCTGCTGTCGTTAGCTTAGCCAAAACATTACTGTGCCAAGCACCCCGGGTCAGTTTCAGTTTTCTGTCCAACATCTGTCACGACTTTTTATTCTTTTAGCCGTTAGTTTGTATCACCTACACTTGTTTCAGCAGTGCAGCAGTTATTCAGAATCAAGCCTGTTCTGTGGTGTGGGGCCCTGTTTAAGTCCTTAGCTTGAACGCTAAGCAAATTCTAAACTAGCCGATCAGGCTGCAGATCCAAACAACTTCTGTTTAACATCTACTTTTTGTTTCTTCAGTGTCTGTTGATTTACTCTCTCAGACATCTAAATTATCACCCAAATATGTGTTATAGCTTCAGTTGAGTGGATCCAGAGGATGGCAGAAAAGTATTCCCAGGACCATAATGCTGCCGCCTAGACGGTACACGATACACCTACGTGCCATCGAAAGTAGGTCATAGTGACGTGACTCAACTGTGTAGATAGATAGATGGACGTTTTTTGAACGATGGCTTAAAAATTGTGACCTGTGTTCACTTATTTGGCAACTGTGTACGAGAACTAAACTTTCAGTCTTGAAATAAAAGTATTTGGTTTGATGGTAGAAGAAAGATGATCTCTCTCAACCCTATTTGGAGCCATTTCATGCTATTACTTCTTATGAGGGAAGGTCTATATAGGTCTTAGATGTCTGGTTCCTATCACCACCACTGTGAACGAGCCAGTGCTCAGGGCACCCTAAATGCATGCATGTGGGCAGAGCGTGGTCAGAGTAAGGTCAGCCGCGTCCCTGTCACCATGTTAGCATATTTAGCATATTTAGCAGCTCAACACTTCCATCTGACAGAAGATAAGAAGCATGAATTGTGTGCATGGTCAGCATAAACTAAGTACAAAGCATGAAGACCGACTCACATGTTCCTGCTGTCCAGGGTGCGGTACCCCCTGCGCGCACTGTGGGGGGCGCTCTGAAGCGCCGTGATGTCGAAGGCAGCGGTGTCGGCCTCGCCGCCTCCCTCGTCATCATACGTAATGATGTTCTCTCTGACATCGTCTTCCTCCAGAGGAGAGAGGGAGTCCCTTTTTTGGCGGCGCAGCGACAGCGAGAGAGCGCTGACAGCTAGAGAGATGGATAGAGAAAGAGAGAGAGGGAGAGAGAGAATGAAAGAAAGACAGAGCGAGAGTCAGCGAGAGCCATTTATAAAAGGGAAGACTTATTGTTTGTAGTAGATGACAGATTTGTGCAATAAAATTGCAGGGTGCTCCAGAGAGACAGAGATTCAATAGGCGCATTAGACAAAGCGCCGTACAGACAGACACTCACACAGACAAACGACTAGTAATTACAAACATGATCCTTCTCGGCTATGGAGAAGCTTCGCCTGCCAGATCTTCAAGCAGTCATGAAATATTGAGAGAAACGTGCAATGTATTACACAAATGACACGACTTCTCATTAGTGATAATGTGGAAAACGTGCCAAACTCAAAAGCACCACCTTCGCTGCTTTGTTGGAATGTTGCTTAATCTCTTCGCCGAGGAACAATTAACAAGGACTAAATTCCTGTCAGATGTGACTGTAATCCACTGCCGTCTCTGTGCGGTGAATCACTGTGTTTGTTCAGAGCTCTTTCTCCTGAACTGGTTCAGAGTCAAAGATGAAATCAGTTGAACTATAGACTAAAATCATTTAACCGTATACCTTAATTAGGACTAATTGTATTAAAACTCATGATTGATCGTTCCGTTTTGGCACTACTGGAACAATCATAACACTACCGTTAACTTTATCAATGTTTCAGTAGTGACTGTGTCAGTAGTGACAGTTTTAGCTTATTTTTAGAACAGAAGTCAAAGCCAATAGCCAGTACATTACCAGCCTCACGCACAGGAATCATCATATATAGATTATATGATATATTACAGATTTTTGGGGTATGTTTACTTCAAACCAATGGGATCTAACTGTTTACCATGTGGCCATGAGGGACAGGGATGCAGTCTTACTTTTCAGTAATGATGTTAAAAACGTGGGACAGCTTTTATTTAGAAGTATTTTTAACTTATTTATAATTTAGTAGTGATTGTTTCAGTAGTGACAATTCTAGCTAGACAGTACATGCCTTGCAAACAATATATTACATATATATGTTATATGTCAGATTTAGATTATAAAACATGTTACAGACTTTTGGGACACATTTACTTTAAAACTCTATCATCTAACTGCTCAAATTGTGGACATGGTATTTTTAACTTAAATATATTTCAGTAGTGACTCTTTCGGTGGTGACCATTTTAGCTAATTTCTGGGACTTCTGGGACATGTTTACTTTAAAACAATGGGATCTACCTGTTCACTGTGTTTGCATGGGGGATAGGCATGCAGTTTCACCTCCTGTTCTAAAATAGGGGGACGTGGCTAAAATTAGGCTGTGCCTACGAACTGCAACGCTTTGTGTTTCAGTGGTTTGTGTTTCAACAATGAAATACGCACCTTAAGACAGACAGTACGGAAATTAGAACGCAAATGGAGAGTGACCAAGCTGGAGGTATTTCACTCTGCTTGGAAGGACAGCCTTAGCAGGTATAGAAAGACACTTATTAAAACACGCTCAGCATACCTGTCCACACTCATCGAACACAACAAAAACAATCCTAGAGTTTTATTTAGCACAATCGCAAAACTTACCAAAAATCAGGCAGGAACGGAACCTCAGATACCCGCCAACTACAGCAGCAATGATTTCATGGACTTTTTCAATAGCAAAATCGAGAATATTAGACAACATGTTCAACTGACACCAGTAACCTATCCTTCATCTGGTTTGGCTGACACAGCACAAAATGTGATTTTAGAAGAAAGACTAGAAACATTCTGTCCACTTCAGCAGACAGAACTAGAAAAATTAATCTCTTCTTCAAATTCTGCTACATGCACACTTGATATGATTCCAACAAGCCTATTGAAACAAGTATTACCAGCTATTATTAAACCCATCTCAACTATCATCAACTCTTCTCTTAGTCTGGGTCATGTACCCAAGTCTTTTAAACTAGCTGTGATAAAACCCTTGATAAAGAAGCCAAATCTTGACCCCAGAGAACTGTCCAGTTATAGACCCATTTCCAATTTACCTTTTATCTCTAAGATTTTAGAAAAGGCTGTAGCTCGACAACTCTGTTCTCATCTACATAAGAACAACATATATGAAAAATTCCAATCTGGTTTTAGGCCACATCACAGTACAGAGACAGCTTTAGTTAAGATAACAAATGATCTTCTTCTTGCCTCTGATCAGGGCCACGTATCTCTACTGGTGCTACTAGATCTAAGTGCAGCTTTTGACACTATAGATCACACTATTCTCTTGGACAGGCTAGAAAATGTGGTTGGAATCACAGGAACAGCGTTATCCTGGTTCACATCTTACCTTAGTGATCGCTTTCAGTTTGTAAAGATAAATAATGTATCATCTAATTATACAAGAGTGAAATATGGAGTTCCACAAGGTTCTGTTTTAGGTCCTCTGTTATTTACACTATATATGCTACCATTAGGCTCAGTTATAAATAGACATGGAATTAGTTTCCACTGTTATGCCGATGACACACAGCTGTACATATCAGCCAAACCAGATGATAAATCCAGATTAAAGAAGATAGAAGATTGTGTAAGAGATATTAGACTTTGGATGCTACAAAACTTCCTTCTTTTAAACCCAGATAAAACGGAAGTTCTCCTCCTCGGCCCAAAGGCTGCTCGGACTAAATGTTCAGATTTAATGTTAAATCTTGCTGACTTCTCTGTAGTTCCTGGTTCAGTAGCCAAAAATCTTGGTGTAACAATCGACTCAGATCTGACATTTAATCAACACATAGGTAACATTACAAGAACAGCGTTTCTTCACCTACGAAACATTTCAAAGTTAAGAAATATGTTATCTGTGTCTGATGCTGAAAAGTTGATACATGCCTTTATAACCTCAAGGCTAGATTATTGCAATGCATTATTGTCAGGATGCTCCAGCAGGAACCTGAATAAACTTCAGTTAGTTCAGAACTCTGCAGCTAGAGTACTAACTAAAACCAGGAAATTCCATCACATCAGTCCAGTTTTATCAGCACTACACTGGCTTCCTGTTAAATTTCGTATCGACTATAAAATTCTATTACTGACGTATAAAACCCTGCACGGTCTCGCACCGGAGTACCTGCAAGATCTTATTTCCTATTATGAACCGCCACGTTCACTCAGATCACAGGATGCTGGTTTTCTAATAGTTCCTAAAATTCAGAAGACTACAGTGGGGGGAAGAGCTTTTTCCTACAAAGCCCCCAAATTGTGGAATAATCTCCCAGTTAATGTTTGGGACTCTGACACAGTCTCAATATTTAAGTCCAGACTAAAAACATACTTGTTCAGTTTAGCTTTTGGTGACTGAGCTATGCTTCTCATCCACTGTATTACTCCAAACCTGAACTAACCTTGTTTTTCTTTTCTTTTTCTTTCCTTTTCTTTTCTCCTTCTTTCTGAGGTAATAACAGCCCACCTGTTCTGCCGAATACTGTTGGAGGACTGACCATCAGTACCCCTTGTTACCTTATAACCTCTTCATCTATGTCATCTTTATGGATGTTAGTCATCTGCTGCACCTTGATTGCATTACTGTATCATCCAGATGTAGCACGTGTGCAGTTTCTCTTCCTTTTAGTTCGTTTTGTTTAAAATCTGATCTGTCAGAGTCACCAGCTGCACTCTAAACACTCCATATCCCCTTATCCTCATATCCTCTGTACACCCCCTCGTTATCCCAACCGTGTTAGCATGAGGGAGATTGGACGGGTGAATAACAAAAGCCAAGCTAGGTCTTCAGGGTGTCATGCTAAGTCTAGTGGCGCACTCCTCGTTTCACCCGTTAGTTCTTCTTCTCCTGTTTCTTGACCTACTTAGTTGCTGCGAGTATCTCTAAATTGATTTACTGACTTATTCCACACCCCTTCGTTCTCCTAACCATGTTAGCGTGAGGGAGATCGGACGGGTGAATAACAAAGGCCAAGTTAGGTCTTGAGGGTGTCCTGCTCAGTCTAGTGGCGCACTCCTCGTTTCACCCGTTAGTTCTTCTTCTTCTGTTTATTGACTTAGGACGTGGAACTCTCTAAAGGTAGAGAGGCCTAAAGTATGGTAGTAACGCTTAACAAGCGCCGGCCTCTGTCTCTGTACTAACACAAACCAGAACTAACTCTGTCTCTGTATTAACCCAAACCAGAACTAACTCTGTCTCTGTACTAACACAAACCAGAACTAACTCTGTCTCTGTACTAACCCAAACCAGAACTAACTCTGTCTCTGTACTAACCTAAACCAGAACTAACTCTGTCTCTGTACTGACACAAACCAGAACTAACTCTGTCTCTGTACTAACACAAACCAGAACTAACTCTTTCTTTTCTCTTTCCGAGGAAAAAAAAACGCCCACCTGTCCCGCCAAATACTGTAAAGGACTGACCACCAGGGCCCCCCCGTCACCTGGCACCAACCAGTTCTCCTCTCCATTTGTGCCATTTGCTCCATCCTTGACTGCATCACTGTATCATCCACCTGATGTAGCACCCGTACAGCTTCTAAAGCTTCTACCTTCAGACTCAGCTTTAGTTTATAAACTGTAAATACTGTTCGACCTGAGGAGGATGGGTCTCCCCTTGTGAGTCTGGTTCCTCCCAAGGTTTCTTCCTCCAGTTGAGGGAGTTTTTCCTTGCCACTGTTGCCTCTGGCTTGCTCACAGGGGGATAAACAGCTGTGATTTCATGTTTTTCATGTTTTTAAAATTCCTGTAAAGCTGCTTTGTGACAACATCGTTGTAAAAAGCGCTATACAAATAAACTTGACTTGACTTGACTTGACTTGGTGACAATATAAGCTCATTTTGAACACTAATTAAAAACACTAGCCAGTACATGATCAGCTGCACACACAAAAATAATCATATTAAACTATAAGACATATTACAGACTTTTGGGGCATGTTTACTTTAAACCAATGGGATCTAACCGCTCACCATGTGGTCATGAGGGACAGGGATGCAGTCTCACTTCCTGCCCTAAAATAAGGCTGCGCCTACAGACTAAGACTTCTTGTGTTAATGACATTAAAAAACATGGGACAGCTTTTATTTAGAAGTATTTTTAACTTTAATATATTTCAGCAGCGGTTGTTTCAGTAGTGACCATTCTAGCTCATTTTAAAAACGCTAGCTAGTACATGCCTTGCAAACACGTTATATTACATATTATGTATTATATATTATGTCACCTTTAGATTATATTACATTTACTTTAAAACAATGGGATCTAACTGCTCACCATGTGGCCATGAGGGACAGCTTTTTTAGGAAGTACTTGTAACTTCAGTAGTGGTTGTTACGTTGGTGACAATTTTAGCTCATTTTGAACAGAAATTAAAAACGCTAGCCAGTACATGACCAATAAAGACAGATTTGAACAGCTCTGATAGATAAACAAGCATCACATTTAGATTATATAACATATTACAGACTTTTGCGACAAGCTTACTTCAAGCCTATGGGATCTAGCTGCTCACCATGTGGCCATGAGGGACAGGGATGCAGTTTCACTTCCTGTTCTAAAACAGACGTGGCTAAAATTAGGCTATACCTATGGACTAAAACTTCTTGTGTTTCGATAATGACATTAAAAAACATGGGACAGCTTTTTTTGAAGTATTTTTAACTTCAGTAGTGATTGTTTCGTTGGTGACAATTTTAGCTCATTTTGAACACTAGCCAGTACAGCAAAACCAGCTTTAAACAGCTCTTATACATAAAAAAAGCATCAAATTTAGATTATATGACATATTACAGACTTTTGGGACAAGCTTACTTTAAGCCTATGGGGCCTAACTGCTTTCCATGTTGCCATGAGGGTCAGGGAAGCAGTCTCACTTCCTGTTCTAAAATAGAGGGTTGTGGCTAAAATGAGGCTGTGCCTACGAACTACAACGCTTTGTGTGTCGGTTGTGATAATATAGCTTAATTTTAACACTAATTAAAAACACTAGCCAGTATGTAACCAGCGGCACACACAAGAATAAGCTCTAATAATATCTAACTACTCACTATGCGGGGACAGAGAGGCAGGGGCGTGGCTAAAATAAGGCTTAGCCTTAGGGACTAAATCCTATTGTGTTTCAGTGGTGACACAAAGCAATATGGAACAGCATTTTGAAATGTGTCTTACTTAAATCTTAAAATAATGACTAGGCTTTTCAACTTGACTTGGAAAGAAATCAGAGAAATCTTTTGTAAACCATAATTTTTTGAGTTTAACATGAAAGGATAGTCGCCTCCAACCATCCATTGATGATTATGTGTATGTGTAGTTTATTTCTATCTCTATTATAGATCAGAACATAATCCCTGTAAATATCAAAGATCTGAGTACTTCATACGGTGGCATAATAGCACAGTGGGTCGCACTCTTGCTGTAGCCAGAAGGATCTTGACTCCCTCCATGACCCAGGAGGTTTAGAAGATGAATGAATGAATGAACAAATGAATGAAGTCCTTATATACGAAGGCACAACCATTTTCGCATTCCTATTGAGAGTCTGAAAAGTAACCATCATCCTAGCGACACTGTCCAGTAATAATCGGCCTTGAAGGCTCGAAAGCTGCCCATGGCTGCAGATCTGAGATCAGATTTGCGACTGTGTGTGCACTTCTAGGGACACTGTGGCCCAAATGATAAATGTGACCATCACTGCATCTGTTGTAAACAATCCTGCTCGCCTTTAACAGTCCCCGGAGCGAGATTTTCCACTTTAAAGACCAGCAAAACCCCCCTAATAAAGTATTCAGGAGGTGGACAGGGCCTCTGCAACACTAATTACACTAATGCCAGCTTGTATTTATTAGTGTATAGATCAGATTATAGGTCAGGACTGAATGATACCGCAGAGATTCCCAATAACTGTGTGAGAGCATAAATATCCAATCAGGCTGACGGATATAATGCTATGCTAAATGGCAAGTTGTAGCTATCATCTATCATTGTGTTGCTCTTGCTCTGATGGATTTATATAAACAAAGCTACTCAGCAAGCTCTGGTCAGTTAACACAGCAACAGAATATGCTTTAGTTATACTGGCTATCATCACACGTAACACTTAGCAGGATGCTATTCAAGCTGACGCTATATACAGTTGGCTTGACTAGCATGCTAGACTAGCCCCCCAAGACTGAATGCACCAGGCTATGTGGTGTGAAATGATTGAAACGAGTGGATCATATTACAGTTGAGTTAAACAGTCAAGCAAATGTGAAAATATGTAAAATAACAAAACACTGTATAAAAACAGCAGCCAATTGGAACATATTACATTAAAAGGAGTATAATTATGGCAACATGGAAACACTTAAAAATAATTTGTAGGACCTACTCATGCATGGAAAGGGCTTCCAACTCCAAGATGAACCTTATTAGAAAGCAATAGCAAACTGAACTTTTTTGGGGGGGCCTGAAACCGTAAAGGGACACTTTACGGTTAGTTATCAATATATAAGTTTAACCATTCACAACGTGCCTACTTTCCTCCTACAGATGCTACTGATGTCGGAGAATGAGATTTTCTGCTTTAAAGTCCAGGAAAATCTTCTGAAAGTTGGAGGAACAATTTAATTTTTAAAATATAGTAATATAATATTTTTATATACAATAAAATACAATAGAATATATGAAACAGGGTTACAATTCAATACATTGCAATACTGTAGGTGAGAAGATATATCACGATTTTTAAAAAATAATAATATTTTTGATGTACAATACCATATATTATCATACATATCATATTACGAGACGAGGTTATGATCCAATATATTGCGATACTGGAAGCGATATCAAGATTTTTAAATATAATAATATAATACTTTTATATACAATACAATATAATACAATTGTCACACCCTGCCCTGTTTCCATGCTTGTCTGTCGTTGTTTTTGTTTTCTCTGCCTCTAGTCACATGATTCTGTATATGTTTGCCATGTGATCCTTGTCTTCACCCTATTGGCTCCTCCTTTCACCTGCTCTGTGTTTATGCCCCCTCCCATTTGCCAGATACCTCTTGTTTAGTGTCTCCATTTAAACCCTCTGTTTTGGTCTTGGTCTGTTATTGTTCCTGTGTGTGTGTTTCTGTCTTTGTGTGCTTCCAAATGTGGAGGTTCTGTTTGCTCAAAGTTCTTTATTCTTCTAAGTTCTTGTTCTTCTGCAACGTATGGACTTTAATATAAACCTGCATCTATATCCGCCTCAGCAGTCTGTGCCTGCTCGCACATCACAACAATACAACATAATACGTATGATGATATGGGATTACGATGCTGCAATATATTGTGAAACTGTAAGCAAGGGGATATATGACAATATAATAGAAATCTAATAATATAATATTTTTTATATAACATAAAATATAATAATATTAATAATGCCACCGTGCAAAACACATTTTCACAGTTAGTGGTGTGCTCTTATCCTACTTGTTTATGTTGGATTTGAAGAGTCCAATGGTGAAGAACATTGCCATTTAGTGATCGGAGGTTTAAAACTAACACACAATAAGCCACCGTCTGCCCCAAAGCTTAGCTGGCAAACTACTGATTAAAAAATCAATGCTGTGTTTTTGAGAATCTATATTTAAACACATAACATCACAATATTCAATATTTTTGTACTTTCTTACACCCCTAGATGGGATCTGACTGCACACATCTGTTACGGATGTCATTTGACAAATACATGTCAGTCTCAGTCTGAGTCCAAGTTCATGTTCAGGTTCTCACAGGCCGCGACCCACTTTTCTTCCTGCTTTACTTCTTTTTTTCTCCTTCTTTTATTCTTTACTACTTTCATAATGTGTTTTCATCTGACTCACTCCACGAGGACCACACTTATGAGAAAACAGGACATAAACAGTGAATCTGTTCAGGAAAGTACAATTAGTGCAGCCAGAAGAACGTTTGATTTGTTTGGTCAATAATTTGTTATTATGTTTAAGATGTAAAGAAATAGAGTTTCAGAATTGAATGTGTGGTAATGTAAGGTTGATTGTCATGCAATAAGTTTTTTTTGCCACTGTAAAATTATGAGGGGTTGACTCAGGTCTGGTTTGGGTGTTTTGTTCAGGGTTTTGTTAGGCTGCACTTCAGTTAAGACTAAAATTTTAGATCTTGATCAAAGCTCTACCCCAATTTGAGTATTTACAAATCATCAAACTGGTATAGTTCAAATCATCAGATGTTAAAATTGTTGCTACCTTGTAAAACATAGGCTTAGAATTTACGGACTATTGTTACAGTTAAGACCAGGCTGACTTAGGTTCAGGTTTGAGGTTAACGCTTAGGGCTTAGACCAGGGTTAATAGAGAAGTAGTTGAATGTATATGTTAGGTAGTAAGTAAGGTAAGTATCCAAAAAGCATCTACAGTGAACCTTCCAAATAAACAGATGTTTAATAGAGTGTTAGTGAACAACCCAAAAAAACTATATCTGCTTTGAAATAAATACATGAGGACAGGCTATAAAGTGCAAAGACAATACAGGAAGCTAACAGCTTTGCGGACCCTTTATTATCTTGTAATAAATATTCTACATAAATGTGACGAAAATCTGATCAGAATTTAATTTCTCTCATAATTTTACCTAAAAAGAAGCCAATAAAACGTGTATAATAAAACTTATAACATTATTATACAGTTCTTCACTCATTTATTTAACAAAGGGTTCCAACAGTAAATATCTTTATTGGAAGTATGTGAACTTCTGCTTTTCAGGAACTGGTGTGACTCGCTTGAGCAGCAATGACTTCAACTAAGCAGTTCCTATACCTGTTTTTCAGGCCTGAACATTGACGAGGGGAAATCTTGGACAATTCCCTCCTTATAGAACTCTTTTATGTTGGTGGGCTTTCTTACATAAACACTACACCTTATATTCTACCTGGACATTTCTATTGGATTAAGGTCTGGACTTGGCTCAGCCATCCAAAATGCAATTTCTTCTGCCATTCTTTGGTTGTTGTCTTTCTACAGTACCCACCCACAGAGGTTCAGTTTAGGCATGGATGTCCTAACATTCTCCTTCAGAGCTTTTCCAGAATGTATAGCTCAAGTTAATGATGGCAAGTTCTTCTGGTCCAATAGCAGCAAAACAACCCCAAACTGTAATACTAACACCACCATGTTTCAAAAATGGGATGAGGTTCCTATGCTGGAACATAACATCTCCAATTTGGCCCTAAAGATTCGTTATTGGCTTATTCATCCATATAACATAATTTCATTAGTCTTCTGGCTCATCCATGGGATATTTAGGAAACTTTCTCCAAGCTATCATTCCTAGTCTTCTTCAGTGATTGCCTGATTGTGGACTCATGAACACTGACATTACCAATTACCCAAGAGAGGCCAGCAGATCCATAGATGTTACCCTGGTGTTCTTTGTGATCTCCCAGGCAATTCTACATCTTAGTCTTGGAGAGTATTTTGTTGGATGACCATTCCAGGGAAGGGTGCCAATGGCATTTTCTCCTTTTGCACACTACGCAAGTCCAAACTCTTCAGCAATAGATTGGAAAGCTCACAATTGTGGGTTGTACAGCCCAGGCTTTGATGGTGATGGATCAGGTTGAGTTTTTTTTTAACAAGGCATCATCAGCCACACTCACACCTGACTTTCATCTAATTCATTGGTCCCCCTGACCCTCATTATCAAATATACTTAAGTGATAATGGGTTCTCAAACTTTCAAGCAGCACTATATGCATTTATTAGCTTGTCAGTGGACTTTCCAATGGCTGTATGACATACTTGCATAACTGATGTTAGATACTGTAGTGAGAAATCATTAATGTACAAAATAAGACTTAAAGAATGGAAACTTGTTGATTCTATCAAGCCAATTTTTGGGAATTTATATAATATAGCAAATAGCATAGTAGTTTTAGGCTGCAAAGATCAGGAATGAAACCTTCTCATCAACATGCATACCATTTGGTAGACATACCTATCCGAACAGACAATTTTAAGCAGCCAGGCGTGGGTGGTATAGTGAATGTAGTGTTAGAAGTCCCAAGTGTAGGGTGCCTAGGTGGGGAATCGAACCCTGGTCTACAGTGTAGTTGGCAACTCCATCTGCAGCCACACACACCATCTTACCCAAAAGCGTGGCCACACAGGCTAAAATAGCCAGCAGGGCGGCGGTGCTGAGTCCAGGGGAGGGCAACGAGGAGTGCTGGGGCAAACAGACAGTCTCCCTCTCCCATTCCGCGTCACTCTGTGTCTCTTTCTCCCCGGCCCGCGCTCCTCCTTTCAGACAGGGGCAGACGGACACGGTGACTGTTCCGGTGCTGGTCAGGCCAGAGGAGCCGTCCCTCAGGATCAGTGGCACGTGGAGGGTGAAGGAGGAGGAGGAAGAGCGAGAGAGCGCCTGCAAGGAGGAGGCCAGCACCAGGCTTGCGGTGGGACCTGGAGGAGGATAATGGAGATATAGAGGGTCGGAAAAAAGGGGCTTTTAGATCAAATGGAGCCCCAAAGAAGTTTAATTCAATCACAATCAATTGAGTGCGCCTTAATTCCATTGCCTCGCCGCTACGACATTTGTACAGACCACTGAGTCCGAATGCGATGGACGGGGGGAGGGGGGGAGAGGATGCCGGTGCACATTCGCTCTGAGCGCAGGGGAGAAGATGGATGTGGCGGAGAGAGGCGAAGGCAAACAATGGGGGGAAAACAAAAGGAGCGGTGCACAAAGGAGCCGTACAATGCCGCCGCACAGACAGAGATGATGAAGGGAGAAGCAGAGACACAGAGGGAGAGAGAGAGGGAGGCAGTGGGAGACAGATAAAACAGGAGAAAGAGGGAGATGGAGAGAGAAGCAGTGAGGGAGAAAGAAGAGAAAGTTAGAGAGAGAGCGAGAGAGAGAGACATAGAGAATCGGTAGGGTGGGATCGAGGGAAAGAGGGAGCGAGTGAGAGAAAGAGAGAATGCACACCTCCGCTCTCTCTGATGCTGAAGTTGAGTGCAGCGCTGGACTCTGGAGGAATGTTGAAATGGACGGTGCTGTCATTCCCTCCCTCGTCTCTATCAATCGCTCTCAACACCTGCACCACCTGAGAGCGAGAGATAGAAGGTGAAAGAGAGAGAGAGAGGAAAAGAGGGGAAAAGAATAATAAAAAGAAGAAGACCACAGGAAGAAAGTGAGGTGGGATAGCCAGTCGTCTGCATTAACCTCACCGCCCCCCCTGCGAACAGGTAACGAGAGGCTAATTAATGCAAAGCACGAACACAAGCTATAATTAACTCTGACCCCAGTATCGAGCCTTGGGGAACGCCCAGGCACCGAAACAGGTTTCGGCATGTGCTCTGAAAACTCCCAGCTCTGACCCAGGAGACTCACTTAGGCTAGAAATAATCACACGCTTCCAGGCTTGTTTCAAGAATCCCTCCACACGGCTTGGGGACGCGGTTAAAAGAAAAACAAGAGTTGCGCAACACGGACAGCTAGTAGGACAGTCGGCGGTTCTTTGAGATTCCGCAAGGCGTCGAGATTAAGACACTGTCAAGTCACATTAGCCATTCACTACATCTGGAGGGGTCACGCGACTTTCAAGCCTAGGCGGGCTCCAGCCTCCGACGGATACGGCGGAGATGAGACACGGGCTGGGGCGGCCGAGCAGATTGGACATGGAGACCCAATTAAAAATAGAGAAGTGGGAGAATGATACGAGACGGGCAGCAAAACAGATACACGCACTGGCGTAGACGTTCAAAAGATATGTGGCTTAGAAAAGCAGAGCGAAGGCGAGCATGGAAAGATGAGGAAGCGTCCTGCTGTAGGTGTACGGTATGTTTGTTAGGGCTGTTGAAGGAGTGGGACGTTCTGTAAATGGAGCCAGTCTGGGGTAAAGATTTAGCCCGAGGCTGTGGAAACTACGGTACACGTATAAGCGTTCGGCTGCAATTTATGCAAGCACGCCGACAGAAGAGCGTGCACACCGGAGGAGTTTTTAGCCGGGGAGGGTATTATTAACACAAGCAGCATGCATGAGTATGTTTAAAGAAGTCTAGGGCATTCATAAAGGCAAACAAATAATAACAAGCAGACTATTGTGGGCCTCCTTTGCGCCTTTTTTTATTAAACCGACATTTACAAGAGCTCTATTTTGCATTCTTCTTCTATTTTTCCCCACTGAGGTGCTCTGATAACATTTTTTATGGCTTTATGCAAATGCATCCTTTCTTGATTTCCCAAGCATCTCTTTTTCTGGCTTAGAATTAAACAGACTGTTTCAGTCTGTTCTATGTAAGTTACTCCTGGCTGACACAAATTCGGCCAACACTCCTTATGACTTCAGTGTCAATGAGCAGGCAAAACCACAGCAGGACTCAGTAACAGGAGTCCGTCTCCTCGTCTGCTCCTCGCTCCCAGCGTTACAGTTATTCAGTTATCATTGACATTTATAGGTGAGTTGGGCCTGGACCCAATGCCATGCAACACCACCCCACCCCCACCCCCACATTAACTCTCCTAGGTTAACATTTGTGATGTCAGGCGCTGATGTTGGACTGAATGTCGGTCCTGTTCATCCCAAAGGTGTTCAATAGCGTTGAGGTCAGGACACTAGAGTTCCTGCACATTCAACCATGTCTTTGTGGAGCAGTCAACTCTAATTACAGGTAATTTCACAGTTTCAGTTCGCATGGGTTGTGCTAGGCATGCGTCTTTTTTTGTCCACGCCTACTTTCTAGTGTTATAGTTAGTGTTAACTATATTTAAAATGCTGATATGCTACACTAAGATGATCTTGTTGTAGCTCTTATACTGTACTAATGGGCTGCTGTTGATGCGTTTATCTGATAAAACATTACGAAATGTTAGATTTTGTGGAACTAAATTTGTCTTGGATGCCTGCCGTCCAAGCCAGGACCTCTTTATTTACCTACTCATTCAATAAATTGGACATACACTACGTTAGGCACGGAGTTTGCATGTTCTCCCCGTGCTTGAGTGGGTTTCCTCCTCCCACATGTCCAAAGACATGCATGATAGGTTAATCGGTCACTCTAAATTACCCGTAGGTGTGAGTGTGTGAGTGAGTGAGTGCCTTCGCCCGATGATGCTGGGATTGGCTCCAGCCCCCCCGTGACCATGACTAGCTGGATTAAGCGGCAGATGATGGATGGATGGATACTTTAGGCACCTACGTTGATTGTTTAAAAGCCTTTATCTTATCAATAAGCGTATTTATACAATACAAAGTAACATAAATATCTTATTGTGAAAGAAGTAGATCATATCTTGAGCTCCAGTTTGAAGAACAAAGTGTAGTTCCAGATTTTTCCTGGACGCTCCAGAAATTGTATGAATGTATTCAGTTCCTTCAGCAGCAATCTTGATTTAGCTTAATGTAGTACTGAGCAGTCAAAGCAGGTATTAGATGAGAACTGTAAATAACACTGGGTTAAATTGGTTAAATAAACACACCAACATATGTAAAAGTTTCCTGTCTGGATATAATAGCTTTATAAATATAATCATGTCCCAAAGTCTCTAAAACATTTGTACAGTCCTATATATTAAAGCATATTAATACTAAATAGAGAAACGAACCCTAGTGTAATGAACATGCTAACTACTTGGGCCTATTCACATAGACGCCTCACCTGTCCAGCAGAGGCGGAGTCACACATGGCCGTGTTGTACTGGCGGTCCAGTTCTGGGGCGTTGTCGTTCAGATCCAGGGTCTCGATAGCGACTACCACCCTGGATATCTGGCTGGGGTTGTCTGAGGTAAGTAGAAAAACAAGGGCGGGTTACTGGAAACTTTCCACTGAATGCAGGTTCAGGTTCAGCAGCACGTATAGAGAAAGAAATGCCATATATATATATATATATATATATATATATATATATATATACCAATGATCAGACCTTGAAATGTGTTCGCGGGCCACTTCAGAGTAAATTACAGGCTTGTAAATCTCCAAACACACGTAGCACACATTCGCGGGGAAGGCGTATAAGCACGGCTGAAGTGAGGGTTTTTAAAAACTCAGACTTCAGCAGTACTTCAATCACTCATCCCATTCTGGACTAATGGCTTGTCATAGCAAATAAATAGCTTTTACCAGGGTGTATTGGTACAGTATGGGCCTGTCGTAGTGGGGAAATGGACTTAATGGATTGGTACTGAGCCTGAGAAAGCACGCCTGCAATCGCTCTCGCTCATTACGATTCAGCCCCACATGCTCGGCTCTGGCTTGGACCGCATTCACACAAAATGTTTTTGGACTGCTTTCACACACGCGTGCATGCACACACACACATGCATGCCCCCGCGCTGTAACATCATGTTGTGGATTAGTGCCCGTTGCACCACATTGCTGGAAATAAGCTCCTTGTACAATAGATATCAAGCCAGCCTCCAATAGCATGATGCAACTCTTCCACAGGCAGATAACAGAGCAGCACTCAGTCCCCAGTGTTGACAACTGTGGCCTCATATACATATTACCAGTACAAACAAGAATACAGTGTTACATCTTATTCTGCATAGCAAACCAGTCTTGATGCACCACTTCAGAAAACATTGCCAGCCGTCCAAAGACATGATGCTTATTATAAACGTGCCACGATTCACTCTATCACGAATCTATCCAATGCTAAACCTGCAGATATGTTCCTCAGTAAGTGTTGCTAGTTTGGACAACAGAAAAACATACTTCTATACTTCGGTGTAGTTAGCTTACTCCAGAACAGGTTCGATTTTGGCTGTCTATGACCCCAACACTCGTCTTCACTCTCTTAGACAAGAGTTTTTGAATCTTCTACACATACACAACACCAGACCACCATCTAGTTGGAATCAAACCTGCACTGCTATACAAGGATAAATATGTGGACACCTGATCATAGCAACCATGTAAGCTTATTGGACATCCTGTTATCCTGTGATCATGGACATTTATTCATTGATTTCACCACACCCACTTTCAAGTGTGTGTTTCTTCGGCCTTTGTGTTAGAACTTCCGCTCAGCTAACCAAAATCATTGCATTTACATGGGAGGGGACCAGAGAGGCAGTAAGAAGTTCAAATAGTACAACACCGTCTCATCCGAGGTTAATAACATGAAAGGATGATATGAAAGGTGGTCTGAGGTTACCTACGGCGACATTTTTAATTATTTTGTACCCTCGGAAGGTGTAGAGGGTTCAGCAATGATAAACTACACAAGTACTGAAACGTATCAGTACCTGCACAGTGGAAAGATCAGCCATGTAGTCCTACACAAAGCCGGTGTAAACCCAAGTCAAGCCAGCTGCTCAAGTCACTCTGCGTGGGTGTTAGCTACAGCCCAGATAGCCTAGCGTGGTGGACACTGATCAGAAAACAGTTACTTAACTGACCAGACACGTCTACTTCCTCGGAGCTTCATAACCTAGACATTTCTCTAGAAAAGGAGGCTCTGGTGCTGGCTCTCCTCCACAGAATGGTAAGAACAGACATACGGAGGTTTGGGTGGATGTTTTTTAATTTAGTGCCTTCAGCCATAGATGCAGGTACTCTTCTTTGGAATAGGGAGTTGGGCATGGCCCCAATCCCCCGCCCCCACATCCACTCTCTTCCGTAGGTCAAATAAGCATTTGTGAGGTCAGACGCTGACGTTGGACCAAAGTGTCTGGCTTATAATCTGTACATTGCTGTTCATCACAAAGGAGTTTTGAGGTTGAGGTCAGGCCACTAGGGTTCTTGCACAATGAACCATGTCTTTATGAAGCTGGCTTTGTGTCTAGGGACACATGTCATACTGGAACAGAGAGGGGTTCTGGTTCTGCGGCCACAAAGCAACATAAGCAATATATCTGTGTGAAATATCTTTGTGCTGAAGTATTAACACCACCCTTCGTTGGAACTAAGAGGCCCAAACCCTAAATACCCCCACCACCCTATGAGACCACCAAACATCACGATTAGCACTATACATTCTGGTAGATGGTGTTCTCTTGGCATCCACCAAACTCATATACATCCATCAGGTTTCCACTGCTCCAAAGTCCAGTGGTCTCACTTTACACCACTCACCACTCCAGCCGACACTTGGCATGGCACATAGTGATCTTAGTCTTGTGACCAGATGCTCAGCCAACTTCATGAAGCTCCTGGATGTTCATGAAGATCCGGATGCATCAGTGTTGACCAATGCAACAGTAGCTACAAAAGCATGTATTCATGGTTCACCAGTAGAGGGTGCCACTAGCAACTAACGACAACAGTGTATTACTTGTCTAATCATCACTCTGATATCCAATAACTTTATGGAGCATCACGTTTGATGTGCAGCTCTAAACGATGGTACTATTAAACTGTTTGTTCCTGAATAAAGACTAAGTGCGTCCACACTTGCGAGACTTTCCGGGATATCTTCGCAGGGTGCGTTTATTCAGGCTTGCAGAGATATGGTAATGAGTCGAGCGGGCAACCTTCTTGAGTATAAGAGGTTTGCTCAATGTGCACCAACTGGCCAATACTGCATTGCAGAGCTGCATGCGCATGTGCGGCGAGGGCCCATGGGTACCTCTCTGCGTGGCAATGATGGTGACGTTGTGCCACTGCTCGTGCTCGCGGTCCAATTCCAACGCCGTAGTGATGAGTCCAGTGTCCGGCGCGATGCGGAACAAAGCTTCTGGATCTGACTGGGGATCTATGGAGTACCTAAGATAGGAGGAAGACAAAAGAGAGAGAGAGAGAGAAAGAAAGTCAGTTGAGACAGCATACGAGACAGTAACACTGGGTGAAGGGAGGGAGAGGGAAACAATGGGCAGACATTGGAGCAAGAGAGGAAATAAACAAGTGAGGCACGCCTGACAAGCAGAGATGGACATAGCGATCAAAGCCCAGTGCTGGCACAACTGAAAGTCTGTTGGAGTCGTTTGGTCTGCAGATGTGGGCACAGCAGCTGGGTGCTGGGGGGTTTACGTCTCAAAGTAAGGACTGCGGGTAAACAAGGATAGGCCAATAAGGACGCCGCTACCGGTTAGACCAGAGATTCTAAGTATGTTGATGATAAGTTGCAGGTAAAGGAGCAGTTTAACTGGTACTGCAGCTTTCGTAGTATAGTATTATATTCTTCAGCTTTTGAAACCCATTGGTTCTCTTACTACAATACCCAGCATGCACTGTACAAATGTAGCATACAACCTAATATTAGGTTAATAGAGTCCTGCTTAAAAGTAAATGTGACATAATACATGATGAGAACTCATAACAATAGATAAACCCAATAAAACTAACAACACAAACTATTGTATGGTTTTGCATTCGTTTATTGAACAGAGTGGTCCAACTAGAAACTGTGTCATTAAATTGCCTTTGTTATGAAAAGTACGTGAACCTCTAGACAACCTCTCGCTAAAGGTGATAATGAATGTCAGGCCAATCGGGTGTGAGTGAGGTTACCCCATTTAAAAACATTGCCTATTAAAAAACATCAAACTTCACCATCGAGTCTGGCATTTACCACAGACAATGGGATTCCGAGGACCTCGGAAAATTATCTGCCAGTGCTCATTAGATCAGATAAGGCTCCAGAGCTATTACTGACAAGCCCTGAACTCCACTGATCCACTGTCAGGCAGATATGGTACAAATACAGGAAATTCAACACTGTCATCCCCCTCCCAAGAGTGGTCATCCAATAAAAATGACCAGAAGTCTAAGGCGTAGAACATTCTGGAATAGCACAGGATATCCTGAGGACATCTAAGGACCTGCAGGCCTCTCTTAAGCATGCTGTTACATTTGGGAAAACCCACTGTGAAACCTGGTGGCGGCAGTATCTTGCTGCTATTGGACCAGCATAGCTTGCCATCATTTGATAAAGTTAATAAGAGTATTCTCAATACTATCAATAATCTCCTGATAGTAAATGTCTGCATTCACCTGCTAAAACAAAGTCCACATCAACTGATTCACTGCAAGACCATGCAAAACAGAACTGTAATTCAATCATCGATCATAGTATCGGCACAGCTCTAGGATTCAGTCTCAAACCGCTCATGCATATTAGCATTGTGGCCAACAGTGGCTTTGGGCATCGATGTGGTTCATTGATTTCGCGGCCAGTGCATTTACTTATTATTACCTGGCCAATACACATGTCTCACCGGACCCCTTATTGGAGCAAAGACTTGCAAGTGCTGCATGTACACATTTGCACAGGCATCCAACACGTGTTGTGTTAACATGTGGGCAGTGGAAATATGTACAGAAGACAATTAGGGTCATAGAAATATATATATATATATATATATATATATATATATATATATATATATATATATATATATATATATATATATATATATATACTTCAACAACCTCAGTTATAATTCTTGGGAATTGTTTTATTTACAATGTTGTGGTGTTGCTCTTATTTCATTGCCATGGTTTTCTTGGATAAACTGTCCAATCAGAATTTCTTTACCCACAGTATGTAAGTAGACATATGTACAGAGAGACTGTGTTGGGTTCAGTCAGGTACACAGACTATCTTAACTTGATGGTAATTGTAGTTACACTATTTTATTAACCCCGATTGTTATATTGTGTAAGTATGCATGGTTATTCCAGTCATGCCTTCATCCGATCTTAAATTTTTACATTAGATTAGTACCTCCTTCTAACTTATGGGGAATTTATATGCTGAATATATTTGCATGTGCATGAAGAAGTAATTCACACATTGATGGGTTTGCTGATGTGCAGTGCAGTGGGTCTTTAACACTGAGTGCCGACTGAATACGTTTCCTGCTGCTGCTCCAGACAGCTAGCACACCAGCACATTTACCCTCCCATTTATGACACGGAAATAAAAGCAACTGACAACATGTCTGAAATCTGTGCAACATAGTTATCAATGTATTCATTACACTCACTTTGTAACACTTCAGTACGTACATTAGCAAAGAGTTCAAACACAGAAATCTGGGCGGAACTTTGGAGTCAATTCTACAGACTCGGCTATGTATTTACGGTAATAACAGACTTTTATGATCATGAACACGTTGATGTATGTGATCTGCTGCCTTTTTGCTCAAAGAGATCCCATCACAGCATTTAAAGGAATGTAAATATTACTTCAGTGAGGCATATATATATATATATATATATTTATATATATATATATATATGCTGGACTGTTGAATTCATCCCACTGACTGCTGGGTCTCAAAATCCCTTATAGTACACTTCTATACTTCACCTACTACACTAATAACTTCACTTCTATACTTCACTTACTACACATAAGGCTGCACTACTATACTTCACCTACTACACTACCGCAGCACCCAGGGAGCAGTCAGGGGCTTAAGTGCCTTGCTCAAGGGCACTTCAGTACCCTTGTGTCCTGTCGGTTCATAAGATCACAGGTCACAAGGCCGGTTCCCTAACCTCCAGCCCACGACGGCCCACCGTACGCATTTGCAGAAATATAAATCAGCCTACCTGATGTTGTTGTTGAGTCCGGTATCAGGGTCCACGGCACTGACCCGGCCCACAGTGCATGCCGGCGGGCAGTTCTCAGATACGTCCATGCGGTAGCGGGCTCGCGAGAACCGCGGGGGCTCATCAGCATCCAGCACTGCCACTCTAACAGAGGCGCGGTCCTTAAAGGGGCCACGGCGCAGGAAGCGGGGGTCCACGGTTGGGTTCAGCACCTCCACGGAGAAAGAGTATGAACTGCGGCTCTCATAATCCACGGGCTGTGAACAAAACACAGACCCATACTGCGTTACATTCCAGCTTTTAGTTTCTGGTCTAATGTACCGCTGTAGTAATTACGGGTTGAAGCACTGGTACCGGAATTTGTCATCGAGACAAACTCTCGTAGATGCAAGTGAACTCGGTAAAAAACATAAACAGTGAGTCTAATTCAGATTCGTAGTGCAGCCGTGTAAAGCTTGTGTCTTGTGAAGGCCACAGTGCAGAGTTTAATACACCCAGCTCAGCTAATGAAGCGCTAATGAATAAGCTGATGACTAGAATGAAGCGTTGAGTTGCTGATGAGCTGAAACTCTGCAGAATTAGGGATTCCCGAGCCGACTGACTGACGCCACAAGCCAATGTTACAAACTAGTTTAGCTCTTCAGTGGTTATTGCAGGTCCCGGAAGGTCACTCATAGTTATATTCCATACTTCCAAATTTGGGCTGGAATTGCATCACGAGAAGGTGAGAGCAGAGGAGTGGTTAATATAGGGCATGTATTGAATTTCATAACTTCATTTAAATAGTAAGGTATGTCCAAAAATATTTCCAATACAAACATTTTACATTCAAATAAAAAACTGATATTTTTGTTTATTTATTTATTTTTGATATTCTGCCACCCCCAACTTTGGAGGGCTATTTACACTTTATTTTTATTTATACTGTATTATTCATGAGCAAGGGTATGGACACAAGTATACATACATATACAAACAAATATGGAGAAGATGAGAAACAAACAATCACACAAAAAAACTAACAAGCAAACAAAAGTGAAACATACCTGAAATATTACCAACATATTAAGACAATAGAAAACAAAAGATATCATTAAATGTATTTTGCAATGGAAAACAAAAATACATAGGGATGTATATGTATGTATATGTATGTATAGGATATGCATATGTTTATAGCACATGCTGTGACATCATTTCTTGCCGTCAAGATGAAGAGGGAGACCACTTCAGGGTATATGCTTTATTCTTGAAGATACCTGTAAGGACTCAGATTCCAGAGGTAGGTTTCCATCCATGTGCAAAGTTGTGGAGCTGCAGGGCAGTGCTCACAATACCGCAGTAAAGACATGATCTAAGAAGGTCTGAGAATTATCTCCTGGGCTTGGTGCAGATTTCTTTGTGAGGGTCCTGATGTAAAACCTGTCCTAAACACTGTCGCAAAGCCGAGCATGTTTGTGACGGCCATCTGAGTCTGAACAGACTCAGTTTAGCACATGGGCATGGTATGTAAAAACAGAAACAACAGGACCTCAGCATGTATACTATCTTCTTCAGTCCTCATAGTGATACAGTTCATGTGGCTTCTAATGAAACTGCTGGAGAGAATGTTAAAAGTATATGAAACAGCATCAGAGCAGGTAAGGCCTAATTCCTAAAAGAAACTATAAACATTCTTTAAACCACGATAAGAGGTTTATAATTGTTCACTAATACTATTACTACTAAAATAGTACAAATAAGAAAGCCCTGTGTAGGTGTGTCCAAACTTCTGATTAATAACAAATGTAGGGTTATGTCAGTTGTCACGGTTGTTAACGTTTAAATATCACTATCCCTGAGTCATTCTATGACCATGTTGTAAGTCAAACACAGATCCAAAAGACAAACTCCACAGGTCAGTAGAGCGTGATATGCCTTTTCCAGGGAATCGGACATACAGAGTCTGGAATCTGGCTTTGTTGAGATGCTCACCCTCGGCAAGGGTCCCGAGCGCCACAGAAATAACCAAATCTCAGGAAAATAGAAGTAACCAAGGTTCCAGGATCGCAGGGCATTGGGCCCCCCTCTCCAAAAACCTCACATGCCTTTTATTGTAGTCTTCAGAAAGGTGGATGGACCTGTAGTCTTCTCTTAGGTGTCCATGTTGTTACTGTCATAATCACATCAGTAACTAAAGTCGTCAGGAAAGTCAACTTTAAAGTTGCGGGGAGCTCAATCCTGGTCCAATCCAGAGTTTGGCTCCACCCCTAAACACACCGGATCCAGGTAATAAAGGTCTTCAAGGGCATCTGAGCTCAAACCTGGTCCTGGAGCTCTACCACCCCTAACACACCAGATCCAGGTAATAAAGGTCTTCAAGGGCATCTGAGCTCAAACCTGGTCCTGGAGCTCTACCACCCCTAACACACCAGATCCAGGTAATAAAGGTCTTCAAGGGCATCTGAGGATTAGAGCCAGATGTGTTGAATCTGACCTCTCTAGGGTGGTAGAGCTCCAGGACTAGGTCTGAGCAAGTGTGTAATTTCATGTTTCCACCAGAGGGGTTTTACACCGCAAGTAAATCAAGGACTCTTCTGAAAACGGGATTTGGGGACTCCTCTGGTGGAAACATGTAATTACACACCTCTTGGACAAGGGAGCTTAATCCTGTTCCCATCCATAACACCGGATCCAGGTAATGAAGGTCTTCAAGGGCATCCGAGGATTAGAACCAGGTGTGTTGAATCCGACCTCTCCAGGGCATTAGAGCTCCAGGACCAGGTTTGAGCACCCTTGTCCAAGAAGGGTGTAATTACACGTTTCCACCAGAGGGGTCCCCAAATCCCCAAAACATACATAGTGCAGCTGTGAACAGAATCTATTGCATGATAAGGACGCGCTAACTTATCTGCACCTAGTTTACACAGTCTAAGGTTGATATCTACTGATGTTGGCTTGCAGTTTGTGCAGTACTAATTGGTCGAGTATAAGAAATTGGTATCTCGTTACTCTGTAGAAAAGCTCCATGTAGAAGTATCTTTAGACGTTCATGCGTTCACGCCTCTGTGTTTATTGTCCAAATACTAGATAAGCAGCCATAACAGCGCCAATAACAGCTACCAGGCCTTGCGTGCATAGCTGGGAGGGCCATAACTGATTTAATAACCAGGCCTAGTAGTAAAAGGTGATGTCTTTTAAATAATAAGCCTTTTAAGTTAACTTTAATCTCTCCTAAAGCCACAAACGATGCCCGTTTCTGAGCCGTAATTGTTTTAGTCTTTCATTATCATAATCGCTGGAAATGCCGTAATGCTTTCCTAATGGAGCCGAGTGGAGGAAGAGCCTGAGCGGATCCCGCCGTTGATTACATTCTGGAGGCTTCTGGGGTCTGGATGCGGACCCGCAGCAGTGTGTGTGTGTGTATGGGTGAGTGAGTGTGTAAACGGTTAGTCTTGGCAGGGGCAGTAAGGAGATGGGAGTGGGGGGGCTTTGAAATGACTGCCTCATTAGGAGACTGAACCATGTGGGTGAGAACCACTTTTGTGCCACTTTCTAGCCCCCCCTCTGCACTGCCAGCTCGCATTCTAGCGCACACGCACAAACACACACACATACAGGTCGAATTCTCAGGAGTCACCCGTGGACGCCGTGCGCTTGGCCTCGGGGTTTGACGGAACAGATGGAGGGCCAGAGTGAAAATGAGTGGAATTCAACTGAGCTGAGTGGAGGACGACAGGGGTACCTCCGATTCCCCCTCATGCCAGGACATACTCATGTGTTTGTTTTTCCTGCTGAGCAAATAAATGTTTACTGCTCAGACAAACAACTATTTTTGTTGTCTATAGTATACTGTAGGGGTATATAATAAGAAGTCAGTAAGGTCCACCTAGAGAAGATTTCCTCAGGACAAGGTCCGGACCATCATCATTTCTAACTTGTGTTCTTATTCAGTGGTGTATCCTGTTTACTGAAGTAGCCTAGTATCAGCATCTTATACCATCAGCTACTGAAACACCAACACATCACACATACCGTTCAGTATATTTCAGTATATTTACTGCTTAAATGCTGAACTGAATGAATTATTTATAAACTTCTAATAAATGTTTTTTCACCTCATTTAAAAGCTACATTAAAAAAACAGTGTTTGTTTATATAAACAGTAGATTAAGCGTGTATCTTCTTGGTAACTCAGTTTCACGTCTAGACCTGTTGGTTTGGAGACGCCTGTGAGAAGAATAAACATCTACGTCTCCATTCCTGGTTTCAAAAGTGGGTTTTCGCTGCAGATTTTTCTTTTTTTAGAGCACGTTATTCTTTCTCTTACTCGCTTTACTCTCCGACTTGCTTTACTCTCCGACTCGCTTTACTCTCTGACTCGCTGTATTCTCTGACTGCTTCTTCTCGCTTGGTACCTCGCCTGTATGCTCTCCACACTCCCGAATCTGCACAGATCTGATTGGCTGAGGAGAGCCTTTGGTGATCTTTCAACGCACGTGATTGGTCTGTGAGGTTACTGCGCCACAAAGCCTGTATACCGTAAAGACAAGATTAAAATAAACACTGTCAGAATTAAATAGATCTCAATAGTTTATCTGTTTGGGTCCGCATTGGACAACGTCTGGGTCCCGACCTGGACCGTGGTCCGCCTATAAGTAAACTCTGGTATACAGTATATTGTGGGACACTGGTGAGTAGTGGGACACTGTTTTTTGTAGATTTCCGACAAAAACCTCTGGTCGGAGATCACTTGGCGTTCGTTCAGTCGTGTAGTGTAAACTGCTGAAAGACGCTTGTCGAGAGTTCGCCAACCAATCGCAAACGCCCGCCAAACATCTAGCATGTGTCTAGCAGTGTCTAGCTACAGCCACTGGGATCGTGTAGAGAGAGAACCAGGTCACCGTTGACACAATCTCTCTACGGCTGCAAGTACAGTCGAGGAGGAGCCCACCAACAGTACACAATGGCTGTGAGAGCCTTTATCCATCTTCTCATTCATATTCGTTCCTTTCTCTTCTTTCTTTCATCACTGCAGATCAGTGCAGTAATAACTTGCATACGTTTCAGAAATAGTGTATGTTCTACGTGGTCTCGCTAGTTCTCACATGCGTTTAGGTCCCCTGAGAGTTTAGTTCTCCTGAGAGTTTAGTTCTCCTGTATTCTGTTTTTGAACAGCAGCCAGATGACTGGGCGGTTCCCCAGGGTGAAAATTGTGTACTTGGTGACCCCGTGTCTCACCCAACAATAATGCAGTGTGAAAGCCAACAACTGAAAGACTCGCAATTACAGCCCAACGAGTCATGTAGTGTGAACGGCACAAAGACCTGACCACTCAAACAGTCGTGTAGCGTAAACCAGGTAAAAGTCAATGTAACCAGACAGTTTTGGATTTTCATTTCTTTTAAATTTTTTTACAATGTAATTGAAAACATGTGTTTTTTAGATCATGTCAAGTCAGAGATACAAGGTATCTACTGCCACTTTAACTCTTCTATCCTTCCAGCCGCGTCCTTGAATCAATCACTGACAACTTTACCCTTCAAATAGATGCCTTCATTCAATCAGCTACTCAAGCTCACCTCTTAAGCATCTTTCCCACACGCAGCTCAATCGGCAAAAGGATCAGAGGAGGTCATGCAAGGGGAACGTCAAGTTTCCAGAAGATACAAAGAAAACAGGACTTCTAATAGTTGCTCCAGACCTGGTGGACCACCAAAACTGTCCTCGTCAGATAAACAGCAATTTCATCTTTGAGAGAGAGGAGAACATTAAACTCTACTCTTGCTGCAGATCCACATGCACAGGTGTCTCTGTGCATCTTTCCACTGTGAAGCTGCTGGTGGTCCCAGAGCAATGGACTGACCACCCCAGAGCCCAGAACCTCAATACCACTGAATGTGTTGGGGATTATTTATTATTCACAGTGCTACCCTACTCACCAGCGCCATGCAACATACTCTGTAGTATATCCAACAAAAATAGTTATTAATTTAAGCAGTAAACATTTATTTGCTCAACAGAAAAAACAGCAAGATACAAATTATATTAATCAGATGTATGTAGGTCAGTGTGTATGTTCAACCATTTCCAAACATCTCCTCTATAAAGCCCAGTATTAACTGTAGTCAACATCCAGCACCTGACACCTGACTGAAATTAAACAAATCCATCTGATGGCTGGAGGCCTTGGAGATAAATCTGAAGCATACATGATACATGATATCAATTACTGTTATGAAAACAGGAAATCCTTACTTTTGTTGTATTTGTAGATGCTTCTTACTGTGTTTGTTTATTTGCATCTTTTCCAAACCAAACACACACACACACACACAAATCTCTACACTACAAACCAAACGTTTTAGTACACTACGAGCCAAACGTTTTAGTACACTACCAGTCAAACGTTTTAGAACTGTTGTAAAACGTTTGGCTGGTAGTGTACTAAAACGTTTGACTGGTAGTGATCTAAAACATTTGACTGGTAGTGATCTAAAACGTTTGGCTGGTAGTGTACTAAAACGTTTGACTGGTAGTGATCTAAAACATTTGACTGGTAGTGTAATAAAACGTTTGACTGGTAGTGTATCTAAAACGTTTGACAGGTAGTGATCTAAAACGTTTGACTGGTAGTGATTTAAAACGTTTGTCTGGTAGTGTATTAAAACGTTTGACTGGTAGTGATCTAAAACGTTTTACTGGTAGTGATCTAAAACGTTTGGCTGGTAGTGATCTAAAACGTTTTACTGGTAGTGATCTAAAACGTTTGGCTGGTAGTGTACTAAAACGTTTGACTGGTAGTGTACTAAAACATTTGGCTGGTAGTGATCTAAAACGTTTGACTGGTAGTGATCTAAAACGTTTGGCTGGTAGTGTACTAAAACGTTTGACTGGTAGTGTATCTAAAACGTTTGGCTGGTAGTGATTTAAAACGTTTGTCTGGTAGTGTACTAAAACGTTTGACTGGTAGTGTACTAAAACGTTTGACAGGTAGTGTACTAAAACGTTTCACAGGTAGTGTACTAAAATTTTGACTGGTAGTGTACTAAAACGTTTGGCTGGTAGTGTACTAAAATGTTTGACTGGTACTGTACTAAAAGGTTTGGCTGGTAGTGTTCTAAAATGTTGACTGGTAGTGTTCTAAAACATTTGACTGGTAGTGTACTAAAACGTTTGGCTGGTAGTGTATCTAAAACGTTTGGCTGGTAGTGTACTAAAAGGTTGGCTGGTAGTGTTCTAAAACATTTGACTGGTAGTGTACTAAAACGTTTGGCTGGTAGTGTACTAAAACGTTTGGCTGGTAGTGTACTAAAAGGTTTGACTGGTAGTGTACTAAAACGTTTGGCTGGTAGTGTATCTAAAACGTTTGGCTGGTAGTGTATCTAAAACGTTTGGCTGGTAGTGATTTAAAACGTTTGTCTGGTAGTGTACTAAAACGTTTGACTGGTAGTGTACTAAAACGTTTGACAGGTAGTGTACTAAAACGTTTCACAGGTAGTGTACTAAAATTTTGACTGGTAGTGTACTAAAACGTTTGGCTGGTAGTGTACTAAAATGTTTGACTGGTACTGTACTAAAAGGTTTGGCTGGTAGTGTTCTAAAATGTTGACTGGTAGTGTTCTAAAACATTTGACTGGTAGTGTACTAAAACGTTTGGCTGGTAGTGTATCTAAAACGTTTGGCTGGTAGTGATTTAAAACGTTTGTCTGGTAGTGTACTAAAACGTTTGACTGGTAGTGTACTAAAACGTTTGACAGGTAGTGTACTAAAACGTTTCACAGGTAGTGTACTAAAATTTTGACTGGTAGTGTACTAAAACGTTTGGCTGGTAGTGTACTAAAATGTTTGACTGGTACTGTACTAAAAGGTTTGGCTGGTAGTGTTCTAAAATGTTGACTGGTAGTGTTCTAAAACATTTGACTGGTAGTGTACTAAAACGTTTGGCTGGTAGTGTATCTAAAACGTTTGGCTGGTAGTGTACTAAAAGGTTGGCTGGTAGTGTTCTAAAACATTTGACTGGTAGTGTACTAAAACGTTTGGCTGGTAGTGTACTAAAACGTTTGGCTGGTAGTGTACTAAAAGGTTTGACTGGTAGTGTACTAAAACGTTTGGCTGGTAGTGTATCTAAAACGTTTGGCTGGTAGTGTATCTAAAACGTTTGGCTGGTAGTGTACTAAAAGGTTTGGCTGGTAGTGTTCTAAAACGTTTGACTGGTAGTGATCTAAAACGTTTGGCTGGTAGTGTTCTAAAACGTTTGACTGGTAGTGATCTAAAACGTTTGGCTGGTAGTGTATCTAAAACGTTTGACTGGTAGTGTACTACAAGGTTTGGCTGGTAGTGATCTAAAACGTTTGGCTGGTAGTGTACTAAAAGGTTTGGCTAGTAGTGATCTAAAACGTTTGTCTGGTAGTGTACTAAAGCGTTTGACTAGTAGTGTACTAAAAGGTTTGACTGGTAGTGTACTAAAACGTTTGGCTGGAAGTGTACTAAAACGTTTGGCTGGAAGTGTACTAAAACGTTTGACTGGTAGTGTACTAAAGCGTTTGACTAGTAGTGTACTAAAACGTTTGACTGGTAGTGTACTAAAACGTTTGGCTGGAAGTGTACTAAAACGTTTGACTGGTAGTGTACTAAACCGTTTGACCAGTAGTGTAGACCTCAGTGTCACTGACCTCACTGCTGGACTGAGAATTCCTGACTACTGAAGAACAGGGTAACAATGTCTACAGGGAAACAGATGGACTGCAGTCTGTAATTGCAGGGCTATAAAGTGCTCCTGTGTGGTAAATGCAGTACCTAATGAAGCGACTGGTGGGCGTATACAGGCTGTATAATGTTGGGCTTGGGGAAAAAAGACTGGGAAGATTCCTGCATGTCCTGACGGCCAGTACTTGCCTGGTTTAGGGTGATAGTGATGATTCTCTCCGACCAAACATAGACTACTAATAGTCAGCTGTTACGTTACCAGAGATCTGCTGATGTAAAAGATTAACTGACAGCTTCTGTATGTTTTAAGTGACGATATCTACCGGGGCTTTCTGTGGTCTCACTGTGGCTTAAATCTAGCACCGTGCCGGTATCTCGTTGTGCTAGACTTGAGAATTAAGCCTGTGTTTTTGTAATACAGGTCGTTATGACTGAAAGGCGTTAAGTTGTCCAAGAGCTGCGCCAACAACCAGCGACTAGTTAAGTACATTAAGGAAAACCATCACTGTGAGCCTCTGTGTTTACTGTGAAGAAAAAGCTATGGTCAACCCAAATGGTGAGCGTAATCCGTAGCGCTAATATGTTTGGTGACCCGCATACACACGATGAGTCATTCCGATTTTGGTGGTGTTAAAGCTGAACATTTGCTGCACTGTAGGTGGTGCGAGGGCGAGTAGTGTCACATTTCTGGCACCTCCCATGCCGCCCACATCCAGAAAACACCAAAACCGCAGGGACACATTGACCATAATTACAACCATAATACGATCAAACTCATGCCACCATAGCTCCATAGCTAAAACCGGGTCAAGCCAGCGCCATGCAGTGGAAATGTGGCTGATATGTGTATATATAGTACTGCACACAGGTTTAAAGGCACATTTACGGTATTTGGCAGACACTCTTTTCCAAAGGGAGGTCAAGTTAGTGTTAGTCTTGCTTTCATTGGTACAGTGTAGGGGGCTTACCCAGGTTGGGATTCAAACCCTAGTCTACAGCATGGAGAGCAGCAGTGGCTTATTTTGAAAAGGCATTGAAATTAAAACTGGTTTAAATTGGTTCTAATTCTTTTACCTCCAATCCCATTGTCAAGACATTGGCTTGCAAACCTCCACTACATTAGCCGAAGCTCTCGTTTTTTTAACCTGGCACAGTTCTGAGTGTCTTGTTGTTAAAACAGATCTGAGTTTGAAAGCTTACTCGGTTGCTTTCCTAATGACGAGCAAGGCGATTAGGCGAGTTACAGTTCTTAAATGAATTTGGTCCAATGTAAGGGGCTTACCCCAGTCTACAGCATGGAGGGCAGTAGTGGTGTAGGCCACCACACTATACTGACCATGTTCAATCATTAAGGTATGTGTATGTCTAGAATCATTTACTTCCACAGAGAATTGTTTTACACATCTCCGTGTACTTGGAAAAGCAAAGGTACTTTCAGGCAAAGGACCTGTAAGAAATTCGGCCTTTAGGAATCAGAGGTCAGGAGACCTTCAGCGTAGCCTTGAGTTTATTGGCTCACACACAGGAAATATGGGTACAGTCTCCTAGCGGTCGGGAAGCAGTCTTAATCACGTGCATGCAGAATCACACACACGTGCATCTTCTTAGGTCATTGGTCTGTTGCCGGTTCAGCCTCTTGAAGTCCAGTCCATCTCTGACTCCGTCTAACTCCAGTTTAAGTAGGAGATAAGAAAAGGGGTTGCCACCTTGGGGGGTGATTGGTAAGCATGAGACAAACCAAGTCTCCACAAATAAAGTACATACACTACTGCTCAAAAGTTTGGGATCACAGTGAAATGTTCTTGTTTTCAATGGAGTATCTTCTTCCTTAACACAACAATGGACTGACGGCTCTCTAAAGAAAGTTGTTTCTTTCTGGTCATTTTGAGTCGGTCAGCAAGCCATCAACTGCTGATGCTTCAGATACTAAACTAACCTAGAATGTTGTGCCCCCTTTTATGCTCACTTCTTAGTAGAATGTTTTTCAGCTGTGCATCACAATTGAGCAAGAGTGTCCTAACAACCAATTAGTCCAATAACATCCTTAACTTGGATTGGTAGCCGTACCAGGAGATTTAGACAGAGGACTGAGAATTGCTGATAATAGGACTATATGCAAAATAAGCCTCTATACAAAAATAGACTTTAATACAATCATTTTTATTCTTTAAAAATCATCTGATACACTTACATTAATTGTGAAATGGACAATATTGTTTGTGAATTGCATGAAAATTGCATGAAATAAAATTTTCTTAAGTGATCCTAAACTTTTGAGTGGTAGTGTATGTTGATAATTATTTCTCTCAGACCCTTCTTATGAAAGTCAGTGGGCACTCGCTTCATCGCGTACACACTGGCTCCTTCTGTAGGTCGGTGGGTTGCATGTTCTTTCATGAAATACTCAGGAACGTGTCAAAACCTGCGTCTGCCGTGAGGGACGGTTGGAAGAAGGTGGGACGCTCCAGCCGTAGACTGTTTATCCTACCCATATGTGTTCTGTAAACACTGGAAAACAAACACACACATGCGATTCAGGTGTTCGCAAACTTCCAATAAATCTATACGCAGCGGAAGGCGGAGAGTCAATGATTAAAAATGACTCAGCAGAACGAGGGCACGGAAAAGGGCAGAGCTAGCAATCCAGCCGCAACTCTGAACCGGTTGGAGAGTAACAGTGAAGTTGGTGTAGGGAAAGAAACAGAAGAAGGAGAGGAAGAAAAAAGAGAGAGAGTGAGAGAGGGAGGGAGGGAGGGGGTAAACGGAGAGAAAAGGTCTCTAACAGGATCCCATTAGAAAGCAGAGAGAGACAATCTGTCTGGGGAGGAGAGATGTCACTTACACTGTGAACACACACTCATCACCTCGCTCCCTCCTTCTCTCCAGCACTCCATCACTCGCTCCCCTCCCTCCGTCCCTCGCCCCCCACCCCCACCCCCTCTCCCTGCCTCTCTCGGCCGCTCCTACTCCATCACGCTCCAGACACTCCTCTTAGCGTGCAAAGGTCCGCCGTTCACACCCTGAACACACAGTCATCGCTCTCTCTCGCAGCGTGTTTACAGGCCGCACTTATCACCCATTACTACTGTCTCTCTCCCTCCTTCCTCTCTCTCTCTCTCTCTCTCTCTTTCATACGTACGCTGCCCTACATTCTAATTATCCTCACGAACTGCTCTCTGGTGAAATTCCAATTCAGTGAAATTAATTACGCATTCTGTACGGCCTCATATTCCGCCATTATACATCAACGCATCGTCAGACAGGAGAACTTTCGAGGCATTCTTGTTTGGCAGGAGATCTGAGAGCGAGAGACATGCACACACACCGAGAGAGAGAAGGAAAGAGAGAGAGAGAGAGAGAGAGAGAGAGAGGCAACAGGCTTGCTCATGAATGGATCCTAAAGGGCCCAAATTTTACTCTTTTGTGAACTGATGCACCAGAAAAGACACCGAAATTCGGGACACACTGGGCTGAATAAGCGGAAAAAGAGTTTGGGCTGTTAAATCCTTTCATTCTGTGCGGCCTAAACCCTGATTATATTTATTTTATTAAAACATGACCAGCAAGCACAGCTTTGAACAGTCGAACCAACAGAAAATCATTACATTTTATATTAATATACAAAAAAATGAAGTGGTCAGCACAGTGGTGTAGTGGTTAGTACGGTGGTGTAGGGGTTAGTATAGTGGTGTAGTGGTTAGTACAGTGGTGTAGGGGTTAGTATAGTGGTGTAGTGGTTAGTATGGTGGTGTAGTGGTTAGTATGGTGGTGTAGTGGTCAGTATGGTGGTGTAGTGGTTAGTGAGGTGGTGTAGTGGTTAGTATGGTGGTGTAGGGGTTAGTACGGTGGTGTAGGGGTTAGTATGGTGGTGTAGTGGTTAGCACGGTGGTGTAGTGGTTAGTATGGTGCTGTAGTGGTTAGTATGGTGGTGTAGTGGTTAGCACGGTGGTGTAGAGGTTAGTATGATTGTGTAGTGGTTAGTATGGTGGTGTAGTGGTTAGTACGGTGGTGTAGTGGTTAGTATGGTGGTGTAGTGGTTAATACGGTGGTGTAGTGGTTAGTACAGTGGTGTAGTGGTTAGTACAGTGGTGCAGTGGTTAGTATGGTGGTGTAGTGGTTAGTACAGTGGTGTAGTGGTTAGTACGGTGGTGTAGTGGTTAGTACGGTGGTGTAGTGGTTAGTACGGTGGTGCAGTGGTTTAGTAAGGTGGTGTAGTGGTTAGTACGGTGGTGTAGTGGTTAGTATGGTGGTGTAGTGGTTAGTATGGTGGTGTAGTGGTTAGTACGGTGGTGTAGTGGTTAGCATGATGGTGTAGTGGTTAGTATGGTGGTGTAGTGGTTAGCACGGTGGTGTAGAGGTTAGTATGATGGTGTAGTGGTTAGTATGGTGGTGTAGTGGTTAGCACGGTGGTGTAGTGGTTAGTATGGTGGTGTAGTGGTTAGAATGGTGGTGTAGTGATTAGTATGGTGGTGTAGTGGTTAGCACGGTGGTGTAGTGGTTAGTATGGTGCTGTAGTGGTTAGTATGGTGGTGTAGTGGTTAGCACGGTGGTGTAGAGGTTAGTATGATTGTGTAGTGGTTAGTATGGTGGTGTAGTGGTTAGTACGGTGGTGTAGTGGTTAGTATGGTGGTGTAGTGGTTAGTATGGTGGTGTAGAGGTTAGTATGGTGGTGTAGTGGTTAGCACGGTGGTGTAGTGGTTAGTATGGTGGTGTAGTGGTTAGTACGGTGGTGTAGTGGTTAGCACGGTGGTGTAGTGGTTAGTATGGTGGTGTAGTGGTTAATACGGTGGTGTAGTGGTTAGTATGGTGGTGTAGTGGTTAATACGGTGGTGTAGTGGTTAGTACAGTGGTGTAGTGGTTAGTACAGTGGTGCAGTGGTTAGTATGGTGGTGTAGTGGTTAGTACAGTGGTGTAGTGGTTAGTACGGTGGTGTAGTGGTTAGTACGGTGGTGTAGTGGTTAGTACGGTGGTGCAGTGGTTAGTATGGTGGTGCAGTGGTTTAGTAAGGTGGTGTAGTGGTTAGTACGGTGGTGTAGTGGTTAGTATGGTGGTGTAGTGGTTAGTACAGTGGTGTAGTGGTTAGTACGGTGGTGTAGTGGTTAGCATGATGGTGTAGTGGTTAGTATGGTGGTGTAGTGGTTAGCACGGTGGTGTAGAGGTTAGTATGATGGTGTAGTGGTTAGTATGGTGGTGTAGTGGTTAGCACGGTGGTGTAGTGGTTAGTATGGTGGTGTAGTGGTTAGAATGGTGGTGTAGTGATTAGTATGGTGGTGTAGTGGTTAGCACGGTGGTGTAGTGGTTAGTATGGTGCTGTAGTGGTTAGTATGGTGGTGTAGTGGTTAGCACGGTGGTGTAGAGGTTAGTATGATTGTGTAGTGGTTAGTATGGTGGTGTAGTGGTTAGTACGGTGGTGTAGTGGTTAGTATGGTGGTGTAGTGGTTAGTATGGTGGTGTAGAGGTTAGTATGGTGGTGTAGTGGTTAGCACGGTGGTGTAGTGGTTAGTATGGTGGTGTAGTGGTTAGTATGGTGGTGTAGTGGTTAGCACGGTGGTGTAGTGGTTAGTATGGTGGTGTAGTGGTTAGCACGGAGGTGCAAGATGATCCGGGTAGGATCTGGGCTGTTCTTTGTGGAGTGTGTATGTTCTCCACGTGCCTCCCCGGGTTTCCTCCGAGTACTCCGATTTCCTCCCACAAACAAACACATGCATGTTAAGTTAATCAGTCACTCTAAACCAGGGGTGTCCAATGTCCAGCCAGATTGGCCCGTGGCATCCCTCATAAGAATACATTATTGGTGGCCCGCCAGTACTTTAAAAAAAAAATTCCTTTCACCTGATGGTGGCAGCAGTACATATACATGTATTGTATGGTTCACCGCTGTGTTAGCAATCGAACTTATGTAAACTTAAGAGCCGTTATTTTTCGGACTGGGGTCCTGAATTTACAGAACAGCATGCAGTGACGGCTACGCCAAAAAAACACAAAGTCGATGGTGAGAACCGATCATTACAAGAGAGACAGACGTCAGAATATCTTTTCGTAGAGTGACGCTGCAAATGCGTGTGTCTCATATGCCCAGAGACTATTGCGGTAATGAAGGAGTTAAATATGAAGAGACATTATGAAACAAAGCCTGGACATTATAGTACATACTTAGGGGACGAGAGGACAGAGAGACCTGCTCTCACAGCAGCAACTGTTCTTCAGGGCACGTAGGGCACACGAGAACCTGACCAGAGTGAGTTATGAGGTGGCTATGCTAATCGCTAAGCAGTGACACTGAGGTGTTAAACACTCCAGCAGCAATGCTGTGCCTGATCCACTCATACCAGCACAACACACACTAACACCACAGTCAGTGGCACTGCAGTGAAACTCAAGAACAGAGAAATGTTCTCTGTTCCATAATAGATTACGTGACTTATAATATAATATTAATATGAAATATAAAACTTGTTGTTATTAAGTTCCATAAGTTTGGTAATGAAGTGACTGAGTGATATACAGTCCACAGGAGAAACAATGAACATACTTAATGGAGGAATGTTGTTCAGCACATAACTTTCTGCTGCTGTTATGATATAATAAAAATTATTAGTTAAATAATTATCAATGGATCTGTATGGATGTGTGTTTCTTTATATTTGAAATGCAGTGTATATAGAATTTATGAATGATACTCTTGGAAAGAGAGACTGGCCCTCTAAATTCACTCTAAATTTTGATGGCCATGTGATTCATTGGTGACCTAACCATGGTGAACCCTGCCTTCGCCCGATGATACTGGGATTGGCTTCAGCCTCTCCATGACCCTGACTAGCGGGACAAAGTAGAAAATAATGGAGGGATACAAAAAAATTGACTGAGCTGCAGCGACAGTTCTTGATGGTATGCACTGATTTTTAGAAACAGTCGCTTCAAAACAATGCCATTCAATCCAACTGTTCTCCATGTGGCCATGAGGGACAGGGATGCAGTCTCAATTTCTGCTCTACAATAAAATCAGAATCTGTGTTTGGGTACTGATGTAAAAACGTGTTTATTTTAAAATGAAGCTCAAGATCAATCTAAATTTTACAACTTCACTCATGCCACAAGGGGAGAAGTGTCAACAATACTGTGGCGCTAGCAAAGAAAGCTTCAGTGGGAGTCTGGTCTGTGTGGCCACCAACTCAACAGAGTTAAGGACTTTACAGATGTTTCCCAATGGAAAGGGGAAACGGTCCAGTGTTTTTCACTTAGAAGAGTACACACATGCATTTAATATAAATGCATTCCAAAGGCATATACAAACACAATAGTTTTCTTTCATATAAAATACTTAAAACACAAAACTGAAATAAACATCTTATGTATTAAGTATGTTTCTAGTATGCTAAATACAACAATATGACCGACTGCATGATCTAAACAGTTCAAGTATTAAGAAAATTGTATCAGCAGCAGCAGCAACTTCAACAAGATTTCAAATAGTTGAAATAATGTGCAAAACTAAACAGAAATGAAATAGAAAATAGATCGGTAAGTGGATCGGCTGCATTCGCCCGATATCCGATACGTAAAATTACGTCAATACCGGCCCCGATATCGATATTGTATCGGATCGGTTGCATCTCTACTAATGATGACTGTGTAGAAATTTAGTTTATTGCTATCTTTACAGTTTTTTCCAGTTGCTAACACACTAAGAGAGCAAAACCTCTTCTCAAGTCTCCAAAACTCTAAACTCGTTTTCTGCTTCACACACATTTTGCAATTTAAAATAGCTTATTTTAAACACAGAAAGAGTGAGAGGTTGGGGTAGAGCTGGTAGAGGAGTTCATGGCCAAAAAAGACAACAACTTTCAAATGAAATCTGAGTAACCTTAGTAGATCATTTCCTCAACCATGCGCTGACGATGCCAGAGGCTGAACAAAGAGTGCAGCCCAACTTGAGCCAATTTACTATTACCTTTGTCATCTGGATATTTAGACTGGAGATCATGTATGTAACCAAGATTTCTGTAATATAGCCCATATCATAGTGTATCAGTTGGGTGACACCTGTTTACTTCATGAATGGCTGATGTAATACACTAACTGTACAGGTTTCCTGTATATTTACTCTACTGTGGGGAAATATCTTTAGGCTGCATTGTCCAAGCCCTATATTTTTGTTTTTTTCTGTTTACTGAGAGATGCAACCATGGTGGAAGAAGGGGCCAAATGTTCATCAAGATACAGAAAGCTACCGCTCTAAACTAATATATTTTTCTGCACGTTTTATCTGTAATTTTCTTTTTCATGTTGCTGTTTTTTGAGATTTTTGTTCACTCCAATGTAAATATATCTGCTGTGCATATGTTGAAAAATACAAAAATAACAGCAGCATATGTGTGTATCTGCAAATATGTCTGTGAATGTGATCAATCTGGACTATTTTAGTAATATGGCAGAGTTTGCTAAAGATGAAAGTGCTTTTCATTATGCCCAACAGTGTGTAGTTGGTTAGACGGAAATCTGGTAGTATTAATGAAGTGTGTGCTATTTGGTGGAAAAGTTTGATTTTGATAATGCTGTATGTAGTTTTGGTTGCAGGGCTTCATTGTGCAGGATATATGAGGTATTTTGCAGTTTGGGTATGTGGTTTTGTGAATTGTGTTTAGTATTTAGATAAAAACAGCCTAGTTTACAAAACTGTGTTTTAGCAATTGGTGATGTCTTGGGTTTAAATAGAACAGAACATAATCTCTTTAAATATCTATGATCTGAATGTTTTTTTATATATTTTTTTAACTGTGGGATCACAGTTTGAAGATATTTTGTTAAAATGATCCAAAAAATCCTTACAATAAAAAAGAATGTAGGTGACAGCATATTTCAGTCCATAAGCTTGATAAGATCGACATATGGACCGCTAAGTGAATGGAATGCTATCAGTTTCAAACATGTTTAGGTGAAAAGTGAAGGAAACTACGATGTTTGTGTATGTGTGTGTTCAAACGTTCACGTCTGGGTCTGTGTTTGAACACGAGTTCCTGTGTGTGCTCGGTCGAGGGTAGAGTGTTTGGGTACACTCTAGTGTGGGTTTATGTACACTACTGTTCACAAACACTTGTAATATTCATAACTGCTACTACTCTATCCCACAAGACACACTGTAGACATTCTCCCAATGGGAGCATGGACAGAAACACCTGTAGATGTTTCCAGATCTGATGTTCGAAGGTGCTGGGGACAGTTTTGGTGGGTCTACCAGGCAAGACATTTGAACGTCTCAGAAATGTCTCCTGAAATGTGAAGAACTTGTACTTTAGGGGTGGTCTCTTTTTGCGCAGTACTGTTTTACAGCTCTTCTCTTTTGCATGAATGTGAACTGCTGATAGGCACTCTGAGTGTTTTCAGCGTCCTCCGCCACCTCGCTGTGGACACAAAGGCTCACGGGAAGGCCTCAATTCTGCAAATCCCCTCTCACACACGTGCACACACACACACACGCTTGTGCCGGCCTCACTGTCCCTCTCCTGTCAACCTCATTCTCCATCTCCGTCTCACTGTAACTCTACCGAAAGCACAGAGGTCCCTATTCAGCGCCCTCGCCAACACCGCCTCGACTCTGGAAGTAGATTAAAGCAAAACGGCATCATTTTTCAACTTATCTGCCACTTCTGGTATAAACAGTCATAAACAGTCAAACTCGGTATGTATTAGATGGTAAGGGTTATAGTTTAAATATATAATTAAGTGAGTTCAGTATGTATTAGATGGTAGGTGTTATCTTTTAAAATATTATATAATTAAGTAAACTCGGTATGTATTAGATGGTAGTTGTTATCATTTTAAATATTGTATAATTAAGTAAGTTCAGTATGTATTAGATGGTAAGGGTTATCGTTTTAAATATTATGTAATTAAGTAGGTTCGGTATGTATTAGATGGTAAGTGTTATTGGTTTAAATATTACGTAATTAAGTAAGTTCGGTATGTATTAGATGGTAAGGCTTATCGTTTAAAATATTATATAATTAAGTAAACTCGGTATGTATTAGATGGTAAGTGTCATCGTTTTAAATATATAATTAAGTTTGGTATGTATTAGTTTGAAAGTGTTATTGTGTTAAATATTATATAATTAAGTAAACTCGGTATGTATTCGATGGTAAGTGTTATTGTTTTAAATCTTATATTAATAAAGTAAGTTCGGTATGTATTAGATGGTTCATGTTATTGTTTTAAATCTTATATTTATAATGTAAGTTTGGTATGTATTAGATAGTGTTATTGTTTTAAATCTTATATTAATAAAGTAAGTTCGGTATGTATTAGATGGTAAGTGTTATCATTTTAAATTTTATATTAATAAAGTAAGTGCGGTTTGTATTAGATGGTAAGTGATATTCTTTTAAATCTCATTAATAAAGTAAGTTCGGTATGTATTAGATGGTAAGTGTTTTTGTTGTTCTTGTATTAATTTAGTTAGCTCAGTATATATTAGTTAGAACATTTTTTTTATCTCCTATATAAAGTAAACTCGGTATGTATTAGATAGTACGTGTTATTTTTTATCTCCTGAATAAAGTAAACTCGGTATGTATTAGATAGAACGTGTTATTTTTTATCTACTGTATAAAGTAAACTCGGTATGTATTAGATAGTACGTGTTATTTTTTATCTCCTGTATAAAGAAAACTCGGTATGTATTAGATAGTACGTTATTTTTTATCTCCTGTATAAAGTAAACTCAGTATGTATTAGTGTCACGGGGGTCTCAGCAAGATCGGACATAAACGCAGAGCATTTTGAAAATAAAGAGTACTTTTATAAACACGAACGTAAACGGAGGATAAACAAAACTCAAAAGAAAATACGAACAGACTGGATACAATGACACATGACACGAAAATCCCAAGACAACGACCAACCCACACAAAGGGCAAACACAGGGTATATATACACAGATTAATAAGAGGGAACATCAATAGGGAACAGGTGTGCGAGGCGGGGCAAGGGCGGAGACGAGGAGCACATGACAAAACAGAAACACAAGGACGGAACGTAAACAGGCGCACGTGGACGGGCGGGTGTGACAATTAGATAGTACATGTTATTTTTTATTTCCTGTATAAAGTAAACTCGGTATGTATTAGATAGTATGTGTTATTTTTTTATCTACTGTATAAAGTAAACTCGGTATGTATTAGATAGTACATGTTATTTTTTATCTCCTGTATGAAGTAAACTCGGTATGTATTAGATAGTACATGTTATTTTTTATCTCCTGTATAAAGTAAACTTGGTATGTATTAGATAGTACATGTTATTTTTTATTTCCTGTATAAAGTAAACACGGTATGTATTACATAGTACATGTTATTTTTTTATCTCCTGTATAAAGTAAACTCAGTATGTATTAGATAGTACATGTTATTTTTTATCTCCTGTATAAAGTAAACACGGTATGTATTAGATAGTGCATGTTATTTTTTATCTCCTGTATAAAGTAAACTCGGTATGTATTAGATAGTACGTGTTCTTTTTTTATCTCCTGTATAAAGTAAACTCGGTATGTATTAGATAGTATGTTATTTTTTATCTCCTGAATAAAATAAACTCGGTATGTATTAGATAGTACATGTTATTTTTTATCTCCTGTATAAAGTAAACACGGTATGTATTACATAGTGCATGTTCTTTTTTTATCTCCTATATAAAGTAAACTCGGTATATAATAGATAGTATGTTATTTTTTTATCTCCTGAATTAAATAAACTCGGTATGTATTAGATAGTACATGTTATTTTTTTATCTCCTGTATAAAGTAAACACGGTATGTATAACATAGTGCATGTTATTTTTTATCTCCTGTATAAAGTAAACTCGGTATGTATTAGATAGTATGTGTTATTTTTTTATCTCCTGTATAAAGTAAACTCGGTATGTATTAGATAGTATGTTATTTTTTATCTCCTGTATAAAGTAAACTCGGTATGTATTAGATAGTACATGTTATTTTTTATCTCCTGTATAAAGTAAACTCGATATGTATTACATAGTACATGTTATTTTTTTATCTCCTGTATAAAGTAAACTCAGTATGTATTAGATAGTATATGTTATTTTTTATCTCCTGTATAAAGTAAACTCGATATGTATTACATAGTACATGTTATTTTTTTATCTCCTGTATAAAGTAAACTCAGTATGTATTAGATAGTATATGTTATTTTTTATCTCCTGTATAAAGTAAACACGGTATGTATTAGATAGTGCATGTTATTTTTTATCTCCTGTATAAAGTAAACTCGGTATGTATTAGATAGTACGTGTTCTTTTTTTTATCTCCTGTATAAAGTAAACTCGGTATGTATTAGATAGTATGTTATTTTTTATCTCCTGAATAAAATAAACTCGGTATGTATTAGATAGTACATGTTATTTTTTATCTCCTGTATAAAGTAAACACGGTATGTATTACATAGTGCATGTTCTTTTTTTATCTCCTATATAAAGTAAACTCGGTATATAATAGATAGTATGTTATTTTTTATCTCCTGAATAAAATAAACTCGGTATGTATTAGATAGTACATGTTATTTTTTATCTCCTGTATGAAGTAAACACGGTATGTATTACATAGTGCATGTTCTTTTTTTATCTCCTGTATAAAGTAAACTCGGTATGTATTAGATAGTATGTTATTTTTTTATCTCCTGAATAAAATAAACTCGGTATGTATTAGATAGTACATGTTATTTTTTATCTCCTGTATAAAGTAAACACGGTATGTATTACATAGTGCATGTTATTTTTTATCTCCTGTATAAAGTAAACTCGGTATGTATTAGATAGTACGTGTTCTTTTTTTTATCTCCTGTATAAAGTAAACTCGGTATGTATTAGATAGTATGTTATTTTTTATCTCCTGAATAAAATAAACTCGGTATGTATTAGATAGTACATGTTATTTTTTATCTCCTGTATAAAGTAAACACGGTATGTATTACATAGTGCATGTTCTTTTTTTATCTCCTATATAAAGTAAACTCGGTATATAATAGATAGTATGTTATTTTTTATCTCCTGAATAAAATAAACTCGGTATGTATTAGATAGTACATGTTATTTTTTATCTCCTGTATGAAGTAAACACGGTATGTATTACATAGTGCATGTTCTTTTTTTATCTCCTGTATAAAGTAAACTCGGTATGTATTAGATAGTATGTTATTTTTTTATCTCCTGAATAAAATAAACTCGGTATGTATTAGATAGTACATGTTATTTTTTATCTCCTGTATAAAGTAAACACGGTATGTATTACATAGTGCATGTTATTTTTTATCTCCTGTATAAAGTAAACTCGGTATGTATTAGATAGTACATGTTATTTTTTATCTCCTGTATAAAGTAAACTCGATATGTATTACATAGTACATGTTATTTTTTAATCTCCTGTATAAAGTAAACTCAGTATGTATTAGATAGTATATGTTATTTTTTATCTCCTGTATAAAGTAAACACGGTATGTATTAGATAGTGCATGTTATTTTTTATCTCCTGTATAAAGTAAACTCGGTATGTATTAGATAGTACGTGTTCTTTTTTTTATCTCCTGTATAAAGTAAACTCGGTATGTATTAGATAGTATGTTATTTTTTATCTCCTGAATAAAATAAACTCGGTATGTATTAGATAGTACATGTTATTTTTTATCTCCTGTATAAAGTAAACACGGTATGTATTACATAGTGCATGTTCTTTTTTTATCTCCTGTATAAAGTAAACTCGGTATGTATTAGATAGTATGTTATTTTTTATCTCCTGAATAAAATAAACTCGGTATGTATTAGATAGTACATGTTATTTTTTATCTCCTGTATAAAGTAAACACGGTATGTATTACATAGTGCATGTTCTTTTTTTATCTCCTATATAAAGTAAACTCGGTATATAATAGATAGTATGTTATTTTTTTATCTCCTGAATTAAATAAACTCGGTATGTATTAGATAGTATGTTATTTCTTATCTCCTGTATAAAGTAAACTCTGTATGTATTAGATAGTATGTTTTTTTTATCTCCTGTATAAAGTAAACTCGGTATGTATTAGATAGTATGTTATTTTTTTATCTCCTGAATAAAAAAAACTCAGTATGTATTAGATAGTACATGTTATTTTTTATCTCCTGTATAAAGTAAACACGGTATGTATTACATAGTGCATGTTATTTTTCATCTCCTGTATAAAGTAAACTCGGTATGTATTAGATAATACATGTTATTTTTTATCTCCTGTATGAAGTAAACTCGGTATGTATTAGATAGTACATGTTATTTTTTATCTTCTGTATAAAGTAAACTCGGTATGTATTAGATAGTACATATTATTTTTTTTATCTCCTGTATAAAGTAAACTCGGTATGTATTAGATAGTACATGTTATTTTTTATCTCCTGTATAAAGTAAACTCGGTATGTATTAGATAGTACATGTTATTTTTTATCTTCTGTATAAAGTAAACTCGGTATGTATTGGATGTATTATGTTTTATCTTCTGTATAAAGTAAACTCGGTATGTATTAGATGTATTATTTTTTATCTCCTGAATAAAGTAAACTCGGTATGTATTAGATAGAACGTGTTATTTTTTTATCTCCTGTATAAAGTAAACTCGGTATGTATTAGATAGTATGTGTTATTTTTTTATCTCCTGTATAAAGTAAACTCGGTATGTATTAGATAGTACATGTTATTTTTTATCTCCTGTATAAAGTAAACTCGGTATGTATTAGATAGAACGTGTTATTTTTTTATCTCCTGTATAAAGTAAACTCGGTATGTATTAGATAGTATGTGTTATTTTTTTATCTCCTGTATAAAGTAAACTCGGTATGTATTAGATAGTACATGTTATTTTTGATCTTCTGTATAAAGTAAACTCGGTATGTATTAGATGTATTATTTTTTATCTCCTGAATAAAGTAAACTCGGTATGTATTAGATAGAACGTGTTATTTTTTATCTACTGTATAAAGTAAACTCAGTATGTATTAGATAGTACGTGTTATTTTTTATCTCCTGTATAAAGTAAACTCGGTATGTATTAGATAGTACATGTTATTTTTTATCTCCTGTATAAAGTAAACTTGGTATGTATTAGATGTATTATTTTTTATCTCCTGTATAAAGTAAACTCGGTATGTATTGGATGCTGGCGTCTCCACCAATCAGAACTACATTCCACTGTTTACATGATCCAGTCAGCCCCCACACAGTCACCAGCTGGTCATTTCACACCCTGTCCCTGTCCTGTCTTTCTTTCTTCCTCCTTCTCTGGCTCCTTGGTGGGTTTTCAGCTCCCTCTTCCATCTCTCTCTCACCTCATCTCTCTGTCACTCTCCCTTTAGATTAGCACAATCTCTCCTCACAGTGCAAAAACAAACACCAATAATCCGGGCAGCTCTGCAGGCCGGCAGCCGCGGATTAGCCACTCCTTTACAGCTAGAGCATACGGGGAACGCCGGGGTCCAAACACGCCCAGATGCTGCGAGGAGGCAGCCAAAAACTGCAGCCGCTCGTTTAGCACCTGCAGATTTCCCCAGCTGTCCTGGACCCGTTGGCGGCGAACAATATGACGTTGGTGTTGTACACACACTGCTGCACGTGCCCGGTAATGCCACATGACGAAAACAGCTTTCAGTTCTCACCTCGCTTCTCCACGACTCTCCCTAAACAGACGCCTGTGATTCCGCGCCCTCCACTGGGTGGCAGTGGTGCAAAGCTCAGCTTGTTTGCCGCGGGGAGGGAGAAAGATAAACATTGGTTTAACCCTCCTAAGTTCCCTGTGGTGTATACCACATGAACCCTCTTCTTCCATTTCATTTAATTATTTCTCACTTGTAGCTCCTTCAAACAAGCAGAGATGATCCGCGGACGGTGTGCATACTAATCAGTCTGCACACATTCGGACATCATCATCGCCACCATCATCATCATCATCATCCTCATCAGCATATTTCTGGAATCAGACCAGATCTGTTTTCACACTGACAGTTTATTTTCTGGTCATATTAAACAAGATTCTGCTGATCATAAGAGACACATTTCTCTTTAGCTGCTGTTTTTAGGCATCACTAAGTTCAAACATGCAGTGAAGAAATAAACGGCCAATCAGAAGCGAGTGTTTCCTAAACAAACTGCAGAGCGACTGAGCAGTTTAAACAGCTGCTATCTGTTTAATAATGTGGTTAGGTGATTGCTATGGTATTCCAGGTGGTTGCTATGGTGTCTCTGATGGTTGCTAGGCTGTTGATAGGCAGTTGCTATGCAAATTCCAACAATTGCTAGGGTTTTGTTAGGTAGTTCACATAATATATACCTGATGGTTGCTAAGATGTTGTTATGAGGTTGCTATGGTATTCCAGGTTGTTGCTATGGTGTCTCTGATGGTTGCTAGGCTGTTGATTAGCAGTTCCTATTGAAATTCTGACAATTTCAATAGCAGGACAATTTCAATTCAGAACAATAGTTCCCACAGTATATACCTGATGGTTGCTAAGATGTTGCTAGGAGGTTGCTATGGTATCCTGGGCAGTTGATAGGCTGTTACAATGGAATTCCAGACAATAGCTAGGGTGTTGATAGTTGCTTCCTGTAATATCCTTGATAGTTGCTAGGGTGTGGCTGTGATGTTGATATGGTATCCCAGGTAGTTGTTATGGTATCTCTGATAGTTGCTAGGGGATTGCTAGGCAGTTGATAGCTGGTTACTACTGTGGTTACGTGGTTGCTATGGTACTCCAGATGGTTGCTAGGTGGTACCTATGGAATTTCACACAATTGCCAGAGGGTAGCTAGGTGGTTCCTATGGTATCCTTGATAGTTGCTAGGAGGTGGCAGTGGTGTCTCTAATGATTGCTAAAGTGTTGCTAGGCAGTTGCTGTGATGTTCCAGACAACTGCTAGAGTGTTTTAGGTAATGCACAGTTTTCCAAATGATTGTTAGGATGTTGCCAGGTGGTTGCTATGGCATCCTAGGTGCTTACTATAGTAGGCAAATTGGTTGCTTAGGTGTTAACATGTGAATGCTATTACATCCACTGTGTTTGCTTAACTGTTGGTAGGTGGTTCATATAGTATCCCAAGTGGTTGCTAAGGTACTGCTACATTGTTGCTACGGTACATACCGATGACTGTATGAATCTGTATGTCAAATCGAAAAGTTGAATTCAAGCACACCCTTCCAGAGTGTATATATTTAGTCATTAGACAAAAATAATAATAATAAGAAGAAGAAGAAGAAGAAGAAGAAGAAGAAGAACAGCTATACTGTATAACATCAAAAATAAAAAAAAATATTTTAAGAATATCTATTTTAGGTTCAGAGGCAGACAATGACAAAATTAGATCCTTACAGTTTATTATTTATTTATCATTTAATAACTTCTTGTTCAGAATTATGTGAATAAAATATCTGAAACATCTTTAGTAGTTAGTATTAATAAAATTTTTGAAATCCACACTATAAAAGTTAAAGATTATTTTATTAATCCTTATCCCAGCATCCTGGACAGGCCATCACAGGGCAGATACACAAACATACACATTCACACATAGGAGGGGCAATTTAGCATCTCCAACTCGCCTGACTGCTTGTCTTTGAACTGTGGAAAAAAACCCAGACAGACACGGGGAGAACATACAACCTACATACAGAAAGGAACCTGGTCACCTGGCCTGGGAATCGAACCCAGGCCCTTCTTGTTGTGAGGCGACCGTGCGCCTATCATTGTACATAAAATAACAAAAATGTTACTGTTATTATGACAACTGACTTTACTTTTGATAGTCTGGTGAACAAACTTTCAGTTGGCGTAACAAATCCAGCTAATAAGACTTAAATATTAAGTTTCTGTTGATAGCTTAATGGAGTGTATAGTATCCCGGGTAGTTACTAGGCTGCTGCAAAGAAGTTATCATGTTTTTAAAGTCTGTAGTTTTGCTAAGAGGTGGCTAGGAGAACCAGATGTGATAATAGCTGCAATAGCTAAGATTTCTAAGAGGTTATCATATTGTCTCTGTACAAAAACAAACAAGTATCGCCAAAATGGCAACTTTACAGGAGAGGCCAAAAACCTTCTTTACTTTTATTGTAAGTCAATGGAACCAGAATGTTTTTCCAAGCTATTTTGGAGCATTTCCATTGGTCTGTTCATCAAAAGATTTACAGGCAATGTACACGGCAGGAGTTGTGTTCGAATGATGCAGACAAATAAAAACAGATAAAAATGAAGAGACATGTCTTTAAAGTAGCAGTTAGCAAATGCATTAACGACTCTGTTTGATGTTACCGATGTACACAAACACCTGATAGGTTAAGACTGTTTATCTGTTGTCTGCAATAGAGAGCTGATCACAGCGAAGCATTCGCGCATATATATATATACACACACACATTCGCGCACACACTCACTTCTAGCAATCAGCATACATTTAATCAGAACAACATACCTCCCACAGACACCCACAATTACACACAAACGCGCATCCAGACACATCACACAGACGGAATAATTACGCCACTGAAAATCCGCTCCGTGCTGATTACTGTAAGACGTATGGTGCGACGCTGGTGCCGCCGTGATTGAAGAGAAAGCACAGCGTCTGTTTTACAGAGGCAGTAGGCAAACACGTAGGTGAAGATACGACTCGTCTGATATTAGACCACCTTTTGTAATTGAAGGAATGATCCAGCATTTATTTTTTTTAAACCCGATCTTTATTTGCTGCATCTGTAATGTACCAGTAATTGCCTGCGCTGGCAGTCGCTTAGTTCCATCACTCGGTATTTTTCATGAAGTCATTTGTAAATTAAGCTGCCTTTTTCTTCCAGCGACAGCGCTTCGGTATGCAGAGTATGCAGAGAAACAGATGGACTCCAGTCTGTAACTGTGGAACTACAAAGAGCTTCTATATGGTAATCGGAGCTGATAAAACTGACAATGAGTGTAGAAACAAGATGTACTTAATGAAGTGACCAGTTAGTGTATAATACAAAGGCACCAGGTTATATGCCTTTCATGCTTTCTGCTATTATATATCACAATAAGTCTGGCCCTGTTAACATGTTGCACTCTTACCACACGTGTTATTAAACTTGCTTGGCCATTTGCATACAGGTCCTTTGGCAACCAGCAACGCTGCTGGAGATGGGACTAGTTTTGCAATGGGAAGTAATTTTGGTAATGTTACCAGCTCTACCCATTGAAGAATAGGGTAACAAAGTATACAAGGAAGCAGATTGACTACAGTCTGTAACTGTAGAGCTACAAAGTGCTCCTTTATGGTAAGCTGATAAAATTGACAATGACAAGTTTTCCAATGGGAAGTAATACCAGCCCAGTGGTGGGAGTGGAGTCACAGAAATTGTTTATACTGCATTGTTCTAGAAGGTTGTTCCATAGGTTTCACCACTCACCACTGGGAACTGTCATTCCCAGGCAGTTATTTCCAGTAACAGTAACAGTGACAGTAAAGACTAGGCACCCATCTCTTTGAATAGAGACTGGTCTGTAAGTTAACTTGAACTAACCTGAAACTCAAACTACTGTTACAAAAGCATGTTAAACAAAGAATATAACAAAAAGTTGCGTTACACTTCGTAACATATGGGCAGCGTAGTGGCACAGTAGGTAGTGCTGTCACCCTTCACAGGTAGAAGGGCTTGGGTTCAACTCCCTGTCCAGGTGAGCAGGGTCCTTTCTGTCTGGGTGTCCTCCTACAGTCAAAGACATTTGGTCAGGTGAGTTGGAGATACTAAATTGTCCCCAGGTGTGAATGTGTATGTCTGTGTGCCTGTCTTATGATGGACAGATGACCTCTGTCCAGTGTGTTTCCTGCCTTCTGCTCAATGAGCGCTGAGAGCCCTGGAGGATAAGAAGCTTACATGAGGACAGTCGTGGTGTTCAGCTCAAAAAATGCTTTTTTAAATCCTGCAGTTTAGGTTGTTCTGGATGTTGTGCATCCACAAATCTACACATTGGATGCCATGGTGATTGGCAGGTTTATGTTGAAGGACCAGACATTCCTCAAAAACAGATGCCCAGTTGAGCTATCCAGTTCAACTAGGGCTCACAATTTCAACCAGTGAACAGTCAGATGTGAATTAGACGAGGCTGCCCACTATCCCTCTACCTGTTTAACCTGTATGCAGAACATACAATAAAAAAATCAATAACCTTTAATATGCAGAAGACCCAAAGGAAAAAAAAAACACAGGAGCTCAACAAGATGAGTACTGAAGATATGACAACGGGAAAGACCTCTAACTTTACTTTGATGAAGAAGATGTGGAGATGGTGGACAGGTTTGGCCTACTCAGTTCAATTATTAACAACAGAGGATCCAGCACCCAAGAAATATGTCATGCAGAGCAAGGATGAAGGAGCTTGAAAGGATCTTCAAACCCAACGATTTGTCTTTGCAAACAAAGATCAGAACTGTGCGAGCAGTGGTCTTCTCTACGGTTCTACCTGGATGTGAAAGCCAGACAATAATCGAGTTGGGAATATGGTGTTAGTGAAAACTTCTGAGAGAGACTAAGATGGAAAAGAAATCAAATGAACGGCTCTTTGAACAAATCAAACCTCATCTCTTTCTCAAAGCTCTGGACCTGCTTCGGACACACTCAGAGAGAAACCGATTCAGTAGAAAAGACTGTTATGCTGGGAAGAGTTAAAAGGAAGAAAGGAAAAAACAACTACAGAGGAATGGATATGACCAGAGCCAGCGATTCAGAAGCCTTTAGATTAAACAGAAGACCAAACACTATTCATATGGTCGCCAGTAGTCGGAATTGACTTGAGAGCACAAACTGTGTGTGATAGCTTAATCAATTCCCAGTACACTGCTAGCATGTTGCCGAATGGTTAGTATGGTATTTAAGGTGGTTGCAATGGTGTTGATAAGAGGCTGATGTGGTATTCCAGGTGGCTGCTAGAATTTGCTATGATAACCCAAATGGTTATTCCTAATCCAAGCAAGTCAAGCCCTCTTAAGATGTTGCACAGTTACCTCACATGTTATTAAACTTGCTTGGCCATTTGCACAAAAGTCTTTGGGTGACCTGCAACGCCACAGGAGATGGGATTGGTTCTCCAATTGGAAGTAATACCAGCCCAGTGGGGGGAGCGGAGTTTGTCACAGGAACTGTTTTTTACAGCATTGTTCTAGTGTTCCAAAGGTTTTACTACTCAGTGGTCATTCCCAGACTGCTATTTCCAGTAACACAAGACTAGGCTGTGTTGTGACCCTCCACAGTAAGAAGGGTTTGGGTTTGACTCCTTGGCCAGGTGAGCAGGCTGATCAAAAAGCTGTATACAGGCACTTCATTCCTGATCCAAGCAAACATTCTGGAGTCGAGACAGTGTTGATATCTCGACAACAACAGGAGAGAAAGAAGAAAAAAGAATATACTGTGTTTCTTAAGAACATGTCTTGTTGGACTCTCCCACAGGGGCACACACTGTTTTGACCTGGTTTGGAAGTCGGATTAGGTTTTGACCACCAGTTGAATGGCTGTACAGCTTAAAGGTGACCCGAGCACTGAACCCGAGAGGGAAAGAGTGTGTGTGTGTGTGAGATTCAGGTCTGAAATAGTAGCGCTTAAAGCCAAAACTTACTTGGAATTCATGTCTGCATGGTCAGTGGCTAGTGGATAGTGCTAATGGCCCCAGATTCCCCGGCAATGGCCTCGTCCGACCTTCCTAACGCTCTCCGCACACCTCGGCCTTTCCAGCCCTCAGGCGTCCTCTTCCTGCCCTTCATCTTCTACAACACAAAAAGCCGCACTTCTCCCGCTCTCTGAATTCCGTTTCATCTTTTATTTCGGCTCAGTCACGGCGATGCCAGCTCAAATTATCAGCACGCACGCGAAGTAAGCGATATCGAACAAGAATGCCAGAGATGAGTAAATCTCTGGCTTCTAAGCGGCTGTTTTTGTTGCTCTTTTTTCCGCCACACCTTCTCTGGCCGGTGTTAACAGGGAGGGCGCAAAGGTTGTGCGTGCACGCGCGTGTGCGCACGTCTCACCCAGCTGAAAAGCAATGCCGCTCTGAGCTCTGTGGGTTCTTAGGAGGTCAGGGCGGACATTGTGATGACAGAAATTGCTCCTATTGGAAATACTCTTCTCCCTGGGGCAGCAAAGCTCTCTCTCTTTCTCTCTCTCTTTCTCTCTCTCACTCTCCTTAAAGGAAAACTTCACTGTTTTTCAACTGAGGCTCAACCTGCTGCCTCTGTAGCTAATGGTTAGCACAGACAATCATGTCCATGTATTTTTCTGTGCTTGGAAAAGCACCTAAACCACAGTTTGGCCTAAACAGTGGCAGATGCTTCACTGCTGGTCATGTTGGTTGCAGCTAATCAGCCTGAACATGCTTGGTGTCCAACGTTCGCTTGTTTCCTAACAAAGACTGGAATTCAATAGTCACCCAAACTGTTTCAGTTAACATGCATCAGATCAAACTTCTCTCCAGCAGCTCAAATCACATCCAGGTCTTCATTAAGGTTGCTAATTAAGTCTCTGAAGGCAACTGTTCACATAGGTTGCATGTCAACCATGCGTCTCTTAGACTCTGCCTGGCTCCAGCAGGTGGGCTAATGCTGATCCATTCTCTCGTTCATTGCGCCTCCATAAGGTCAGGTAACTTTAGATCATACACAGGAAACTGGGGGACTTGGCTCCATTCGTCTGCTGTTGGCTGTGTCCATATTCAGGGGTTGCATCCTTCGGAGGCTGCATTTGAAGGCTGATTGCTGCGCGACCAGACTGTCCCAGGCTGCGACAAAGGATCCATCCAGTGAATCCTTCCAACATATCCTATCCTGAGGTTCATTGTTAAGGACTAAAGAATATGGCAGCATATGGTCAGTGTCCATGACTGCAAGGTGACAGGAGTGACGGTTGGTAAGGCGACGGTAAAGGCAGGAGACGCAAACAGGAAATTTCCATTAGAGCAGACTGTAACCATTTGGCTCGACCTTTGTGATCTACTTGTCCATCAAAGGATGCGGGCCCTGAATTGGGACACATCTATAGTCTACATTAAGAATGAATGGTGAGGAAAAGTGTAAATTCATCTACCGTACTTCTGCTCTACAGACAGACACTGGTTCACATAGACTATCTTAAGGAAGACCCCCCGAGCACAAATTCAATGTTGTTCTCATCTGTTTGTCATTTTTTTGGCCATCCCTGCTTTTTCCCACAAAGTCCCATTCATTTTTTGTCCCCACACATTCCCTATTGTTTCCTTTATTTACTAGTCAACAAACTGCATGTACTCCCTCAGGGCAGGTCCACAAACTCTAAACAGCATCTATACTGTCATGCATTCCTTTTTGTGTATTTCTTGATCACTTGTTCATCCCTTAGAATCAAAGTCATTTCCACCTCACAATGTTTTTATATATATATGTATATATATATGAACCAGATATTAAGCTTTCAGAGTGTCAATGCAGTAGTAAACAATGCACGCTTTTGATATACTATAAAAATTCTGCTTTGCTAGATCTGCCCTAGACAACTGTAAGTACTATAATTTGAAATGGAAGCGTCTATCAGCAACAACATGAAAGCTCATGCTTTGTTACATCCTATTCTTTATAGCATCACTCACCACAGAGTTCCAAGCAGTCTCTGTAAGCAACTTCAGCAAAAGAAGCTTTATCAGAAGCTTTATGAATTGGGTTTCCACCCAGCTGCACGCATAATTATGATGATGCGCAAGGCCAAGTGTCGGATGGAGTGGTGTAAAGCAAATATTATTCTTTGATCTGTGTCTTTTTACAGAGTGAGTGTGGAAACTGGTAAGAGCTCATAATTTTATTGATTAATCAGATTAATGATAAAGCATGTAACTTTAATGGTCTATTAATGTGTTTTCTTGTTCAAAATGTTACTTTGTAATGCAAACTACACACATTTTTTATTTTGTCAGGTCACAGTATAAGTATATTACCTGTCAAAACCAATTATTATTTAAAACTATTGGTGAATAGCAGATTAAATGGCAGGAATTAACCTTTTTGGCATTAACTTTAAAAAGTTAACAGCTATATTGATTATATCAAGAGAGAATGAAATTGTGTGACCTTGTTTTGTTTTTGCACAGATTACATTGTACATACAGGTTTGCATTTCAATCTTTCAAAATTAAAGTCTCATAATAAAAGAATATAGATGAGGCCCAATGTGAGTCAACCTAATTATCAATATGAATTCCCACCAGATTCATGCAGAATCTATTAATTATTATTATCTATTTATTATTATTATTTAACATAATGGTAAAAAAGCCAAAAGTAATGGGACAGAAACTAGTGTCATGTAGGACCCCTTCTAGCCCGGCAGAGTGCAGCAACTCAATGTGACTTTGATTCCCCAAGAGGGTGGAAGACATCTGTAGGGATATCAAGCCATGCCATCTGGATAGCCACCCACAGCTCTGTGGTATTTGTAGGTGCAGGATCTCACATGTGAATTGACCTTCCATCCCATAAACACTCAATCGCTCTCATGTTGGACATACCTGCAGGCCACACCGTTTGTCTGAATTCTCCTGAATGCGCCTCAAGCCAATTCTGAACAACCCGATGGCACGATGCAATAATCTGCTGGAATATTCCATCATTGTGGGGGTGCATGAAGTCCATGAAGGGCTGTAAATAGTCACCAAGCAGTGAAACGTAGAGGTCACCAGTAAATTATATGTTTAGGCGCACCAGTGGACCCAACCCTCACCCCACATCAATATGGAACCACCACCAACCAGCCCAGTGCCTTGTTTACAGCTGGAGTCCATGTCTTCATTGGGTCTGTGCCACACACAAACCCTACCATTAGCCCGAAACTGTTGGTAATGTGATTCTTCAGACCAAGGCACATGTTGCAAGTTCTCTAGGATCCACTAAGCAACCCCAAGAGCCCAGATTGGGTGTTGTGTCTGGTGCTGTGGTGTTAACAGTGGTACTCTTGTGGGTCTTCTGCCCCCAGATCCCATGGAAGCTAAAGAACATTTCTAGACTGTGTAGTTGATGACAGGATGCTCCACCATGGGAAATCAGATGAGCACATTTGTGATGATGCCTTTGTTTACAAACTTTACTCCAACTCCAAGCCAACTGCCAGCTGAAACCAAAGACAGCAGAGGTCATCTGCAAGGCAGTAGGTGAACGAAGAGGCCCAGGCATGACAAACACAGCGATTCATGCATGTGTATTTATTTGTTTATTTATTAGGGGCCCACAATCCAACGGGAAGCTAATTTTACGCTTTGTTTATTTTAATTCTATTAAGACTGGTATCTTTCATGTTTTTCCATTAGTTGCGCGAGGGTCCCTGAAAGACTAGGACCCCTTTAAACCCCTTAAAGCTTAAATTTTAGCTACCTTACTCCACACCCATCACTCTCTCTCTCTTTCTCTCTCTTTCTCTCTGTCCCTCTTTTACAGTAACACTGTGTCCTATAGCTGGAGCTGAAGTCAGAAAGTCTTGGCCAGACTGTGCCCGCTCCCAGTCGGAATGAAAAATGCAGCAGGCTCTTTATTCTTTTTCATTTTTTTTCGTTTTCCCCCTCCATCAGGGATATTGGAGAGAATTGCAATACATGTACTCCGTGTTTCAATTCTGATTGGGTCTATAGATGGAGTGTTCGGCGTGGCCGAGGATGGAGTGCAGGCTCAAGGAGACACATGGGAGGAGTTCATTTGTTTACCCATGATTCTGTTGGCTTATTTGCCCGGCCGATGAGCCGGAGCCAAATTGATCTGTCTCCCTCCACGGAGAGCTATAATACTTGCCATTCCTCTCTATTACCCTACCAAATTCAGTCCGTCTCTCGATCTACAGGGCTGTATGTGTTTGTATAGCTTGCGTTTCTGAATCATGATCCTCCTATAATTTTAACAATAAACTGCAATGCAGTAGTAAACAATGCATGCTTTAGATACACTACATGACCAAACGTATAAAGACTCGGCTGGTTTAGTAATACTTATTGCAGACGGGTGGATGAAATCAAGCGCATAGCCATTCAGACTGGCAGTAGAACACTGGCAGTAGAATGGAATGTATTAAAAGGCTCCCAGTGCGTGAAAATCCTGCTCTGCTAGATCTGCCCTAGACAACAGTAAGTGCTATCATTTTGAAATGGAAGCATCTGTAAGAAACAACAGCTCAGCCACTAAATGGTGGACAGTGGAAGCTCATTCTTTGTTACATCCTATCCTTTTTTACATTTTACATCGTTCACCACAGAGTTCAAAACTGGAAGCAACATCCAAGTGTTGGCTGGAGTGGTGCAAAGTTGCATCACTGGACTCTGGAACAGTGACAATAGGTTCTCTGGGGTGATGCCTTATCATGCTTTACTGTTCCAGGATGTTCATCATGTTCCAGGATGATTGTGTTCCTGTGCACAAAACCAGCTTTGACGAGTTTGGCGTGGAGGAACTCCAGTGGCCTCTAAGATGAAGCCAGTGCCTGACCTCACAAATTCTCCTTTGATTAAATGGACATAAATTCACACAGACACATTCCAAAATCTTATGGTAAGCCTTCCCAGAAGAGAGGAGGCTGTTATAGCCACAAAGGGGGCACAACTCTATATTAATGCCCATGGTTTTGGAATGTGATGTCAAACAAGCTAAGATGCTGTCCACATACCTTTGGCTATTTAGTGTAGGTGCAGCTCATAAACTGACGAGTAAGTGGAAGTACAGCAAAGGGCTTTCTAATAAAATGCTTTGCGAGTTTATACGTGTGCAGTCGGACTGTACAAAGGCCGCATCTGTATTATTGGTTTCGTTTTATATTAAAGCTTTTATTTGGTTGCAAATAACTTGCCTGTAATATCTCCACTGGACCTACAAACTACTGACACTCCCGTCATCCACAGTCCTGTTCGAGATGCATTGCCAAAGGCCTTGCGCCTTTTTATTAGTTTTTGTTTTGTGTCCAGGCGTTCCTCAATTCAGTGCATGTTATTTTCCCTTAGAGCTCCTTGGCATCCCTTAGTCATATGAATAGTTAGACGCCTGCTGAATCTGAACAGAATTTCTTGTATTTGTACTATTCTAAAGAGAGTCTGCATTGCATTAAGTTACATTTTGGACATACTTGTTTTTCATTGGACAACGACGACATATATAAAAAATAGGGGTTGCTCTTCAATATCTTCAGTAAACATAGATTTAACCCTTTTCAAGCTTCCTTGTGGCAACCCAGTATTGTTTGCAGTTATCATCTAATAACTCCTTTGACTACATTTTAGAGATATTATTAGAGAAATGTTATCTATTATATTGCATTATTGTATTTATGCTTGTTCACGTTATATGATATAGACATATGGCGTTCCTACTTGTGAAAATACACTTATTGCTAAGATGAAATTGCTAATGATCTCATTAGGTGCCTAAGACTTTTACACAGCACTGTATATGCTGCTAAAACTACAACACTATAGAATATATTTATATTCTGATTATAAGATTTATATTCTGTGTCATTGCTGTCCAAAGACAAACAAGTATCTCCAAAATAGTACTGGAGATGCTAAAAACCTTTTAATGTAACTTTTAATGTCAAAAATAGCAAAAATAAAGATCCATGTACTTAATTGAGATATAAATACTAAAATCTGTTTTGTGGAGCCTCTGTGGAGCATCTGAAGCTGTTCTAAAAGCCTCACTATAGACGCACAAGCTAATTAAATTCTGTATTAATGCGGAAAGTATAAGGGGAATAATCTTTAATTGTTGGGTTTCTTGGCAACCCTAGCCTACTCATCTCAGCAAGCGAGCTTGCACTGGCATCTGAGTGGGGCCCATTTAGAGTTTGAGTTATGGCCCACAATGGCCTGCCTGCACAAGGACCACAAAACTGACAAATAATTGGTCCCCATTGTTGGCCCTGCGCGGGAAACACTAACTCAGCTCTAATTAGCAAGGGCTCTGAGCGGGCCCTGGTTCACTTGGGCCAAATTCCAGAATGCAGGCCCCGAGTGTTTCTGTGAGGATTTACCAGCTCCACACTGCCCACAGTTAGCCTACAGCGGACCGCACTTTACAGTGGTCGCGCAGGTGAGGTGTGGGCTAGCCCACACAGGGTCGGTGTAGGCTTTGTGTGGGTTTGTCCAAGCCTGCATTGCCCACAGTGGGGTTAGGTTTGCTGCTTCCACCTTGCTTGCTGGAAGATCTGTTTATTGGGTTTAAACTAGCTATTAATTATTAGTTTTAATAAACCAGATCAATACCTGAGCGGTGATGTATATAATCCTACTGCCAATCAAATCTACATATTGTTGCATGTATGTTGTATGCTCATGCCATGCCAGGACGTGGTGTGCTTTGCATCATGAGTTGTTCCAAGCCTTCTCCATACTTTCTTCTTCCCATCATTCTGATACAGGCTGATCTTATATTTTTCTGTCCATAGAATGATGTTCCAGAACTGGACTGGATTCTTTAGATGCTTTTTTAGTCTAATCTGGGGTTTCCATTTTTGAGGCTAATGGTTTGCACGTTGTGGTGAACCCTCTGTGTTTACTCTCATAATATCTTCTCTTTATGGTAGATTTTGATACTGATACACCTACTCCTGGAGAGTGTTCTTCACTTGGGTGGATGTTGGATTCATCCATTCATCCATCACCGATGTCTTCTGAGGACATCCAGACCTAAGCTCACCAGGAATCTGGAATCAACTCCAGACCTTTTACCTGCTTAATTGATGATTGATTAATGAGAGAAAAGCCCATGAAATAGCTTTTGAGATAATTGCCTAATTACTTTTGGTCCCTTGAAAAAGAGGCAGCTACATATTAAACTGCTGTCATTCCTAAACCCTTCCTCCAAATAAGATGTGAATACCCTTAAATTAGATATAATTGAAGCCCACATGAATTACATAACTGTATCTTAAATATGTTTTGATAAACAGCTAAAATGCCAAAACTTGTGTCGCTGTCCAATTATTTATGGGCCTAACTGTATGTGTATGTACTGCTGCCACCGTCAGGTGAAAAGAATAAATGCAAAGTACCGACAGGCCACCAATAATGTATTTTTACGATTGATGCTGTGGGCCAATAACAATCTGTCTGCTGGCCACATTTGGTCCACAGACCGGACTTTCCCCACAGTCCCCTCTTTGTACTAACAGCAGTCCAATCACTGCAGTGCACGTCCTTTAATGTGAGTTCTATTGTAAAACCCTAATACCCCTCTACTGTATGAGCTTTGAAATAGATATACACATACTTTCATAATTCTATTATATATAATGTTTAAGTTAATAGCTTAAGTTTGGGAGAAGGACCACGCCCAAACACCTCCTCTCCACCATTACACGCTCTATATAAACCACTCCTCTGCCCTCACCTTCTTGTGATAAAAAAATCTCACCCCACCACCTCCCTAGCTCCTCCCGCTCTTCCAAAATCTTACCCACTCTTTGCTTGGCAAGGGAGGGCTGGCTTCAAATCCCAGCAGCCGAAACAACCCAGAACTCCAGATTTCTCAGAGTTGCCCTGCCCTAGTGGTCCACACTTCGCAAAGTATCCATTTGCTATAAATCTGATAAAATGTCAATGTCAGTCTATGATGGGAGAAAACTGATACACTCCCACTGATCACTGATTAATAATCATACTGATACAATCATCAACCTGGAATATAAACAGTACATCAATAGAGAAAAGCTATTGGCAGTGCGTCCTTTCACCCTCACCAGCGCATGCACTGCAGATATCATCTTATATAAACCTTCTATCACCTCCACTGTTTCTATTTAAGAAATAAAGAAACCGTAACTTCCTCCAGATTGAGTTTCAATAGATCTGTATGTGTATGAATATTTAATGCTAGTAAATTCCGCACACTCTGAGGACGCGCTATAGACGCTGAGCTTCACAGCCTGCAACAGGGAGGCATGGGATCAGCAGAACGTATGCGGTTTCGCACATACAGCCTCCAGTTTCCCAAAGAAATGGAAGCAAAAAGGAGTTTTCCACTGATTTCAAGGATGAAGAGAGAGAGTCATTGTTGCCATATGGCAACGTCATGCAGTGAAGGGTTACATAATCTAGCATTTTCTTAATTAGACTTCCAAAACAGAACCCGTACGCCTGGAAAAGCACTCCCCGTACTTTTATCTCCTATCTATCATCGTTTTTTTTTTTTTTTTTTACTTAAATCTGCTTCAAAAATACAAACAAAAACAAATTTGACATCACGGTCCCGGCGCTTTCCTAGCGAGAGCCTTACGCGCGAGCTGTAAACAGGATTTCCCCGAAACGCTTCAGCTCCGGTGGGATTCTTCCTACTTAAACAAACCAACAAACAAAAAAATACTGCTCTGTGTTCTTGCTTTTCTTTTACCACCTCTTTCTCTTTCTTTCTGTATTTCTTTTCTCTGGCTGGACACTTTAATTTCCTCCCCCCCCTTCTCTTTCTTCATCTCTCCTTATCAAAGTAACACATCCCTGGCCTGAAAATCCCTGCTAGGCTCACCTGAAGCCAAAGCTCTTTTTTTTTTTTTTTTTTTTTTTTTTGCCACAATCTCACCAAAACCTGCAGGGCCTGTCACCATGACAAACTCTCTCTCTCTCTTCCTCTCTCTCTCTCTCTCACACACACACACACATACAAAGCTGGATGATGATCAGTAGAGCTCCTCTATGTCTCTCCATTCTCAAATCACAATCCAAATCCACACAAAGCGTATGTAAACAAGCGGGCGCCTCGGCCAGTGCGCCACACGCTGATTCTGAAGCGACGAAGCTCATACAGCGTTCATCAGACATGGATTTCGGTTCGTATTTCCTTGTGTTTGTGTTTCAGTTCTAGGACAAAATGTCCAGACGTAGTAGGAAAACAGTCCCAGCGACCATAAAACACAAGATTCAGAGATAAAGAGATTAGATATAATAGAAACTACTCGCATAAGATGTTTCCAGAACCTGGAGCTGAAAAAAAAGCTACAGAGAAAATTGGGCTCCTAACAACCACCTGGAAGACATGATAAACCCACCAAAACCCCATCCCCATCAGATGAACAGCACTGTTATCTTTGAGAGAGCGAGAGAGAGAGAGAAGATCCACAGATGTTTCTGTCCATTGTTCTACTGTGAGAAGATGAGAAGACACCTCAGTCAAACAAAGAAGCTTCTGGTGTTCTTAGAACAATGGATGGACCACACCAGAGTCTAGACCTCAACATCCCAACAACGTGTTGGGATTAATTGGATGGTGAAAAGCAGAAAATGATAAACCAGCTTCTAAGACTGAACTTTGAAGGCTGTGATAAAGGCAGAGTGGAAATATATCATCAACGTCCAATGAAAAACTTTTACTTTTCTACTTCGATTAAATATGTTAGCTGCGTCTACATTGAGTGAAAATTTAATGATGAATGGATAAACAGAAAGGCTCCACAACAACGTGCAAAACTTCTGGTTCCATTGATTTACACTGAAAGTAAAGTTTATTATTATTTATTATAAAATTATTATTTTGGAGATACTTGTTTTACTTTTGACAGTGACCAAAGCTTTCTGCTTTTCAGTTAGCTTATAATACTACTGTTCTGAAGAGGTAAGTCACTGTAGTGTAGACTTAAGAGGATGAAGTCCAACATAAGAGGATGAAGAATTAGTGCTGCTGCCCCAACGTTGTTTTCTAACCTCTCGTCAATATATATATTGGCTCTGAACACATCGCAAAGGAATGTCTGAAACAATCTTCAATTTATATATATATATATATATATATATATATATATATATATATATATATATATATATATATATATATATATACATATATATTTTTTTTTTTGTATTTTTTTTTTATAGCGCACAGTCAAATCAGTCCAACATGAGAGGATGAAGAAGTAGCACTGCTGCCCCGATGGCTGTATTCTCACCTCTTGTCAGTCAAAGGACAGGTGGGCAATAAAAGGAAGAGTAAATGCAGCGATGGCTCTGATGTTTTCAAATGGTGCCCCAAAAAATAATATATAATATATCTGTCCAATGAAAGACAAGTATCTCCAAAATTGCAACTTTACAGGAGAGACCAAAAACATACTTTACTTTCAATGTAAGTCAATGGAGCCAGAATTTTTTTCCAAGCTCTTTTGGAGCACTTCTATTGGTCCATTCATCATGAAATTCTCACACAATGTAAACGATCATTGATTTGTTCAAAAATGGAGATATGTTTTTCGTTGGACAGCGACGTACATATAATGTTGTCACTGTATAAGAATGAATGCGTATGTATATATATGCGCGGCTCCTCAACCCATCAGAAACGGATGTTTATAACAATCCTCAGGCGCAGAATATTGGAAAGAAGAAAGAGGCAGCATCTCGTTAGCTTCACTCATGTGACACGCAACACGCGACAGGTCACTGCTAATCAGCCTCGATCTTTTCCTCCACATATCTGGTGACAGGGCTTCGTCTTCACACTCACACACACACACACACCAGTGAGGGCTGCGTGATATGAATATAACCCCGTCCTGTGATTATACTGCTACATATTGCGAATGTGGGATATATTAAAACACGCTGATGTGAGGAGATGAAAGACTCCAGGCTGCGGTTCCACTGATCACAACTGTCTACCAGTGTTAGTGCTGCTGTTTCTGTATGTTATTGTTGTGCTGGACTTTTGTCGCTCACTGGTCTCGCCGTCTCCCAGTTAACTGTTCCAGCTCCAGGAAACATTTGTCCAAACATTTGGATTATATTATAATGATAGAGGTTCATTAGTAACCCCCTAGCGACCATGTAAGATACCATGGCAACCACCATCATCCAACTGGCAACGGCCTAACAAGCACCTGGGATACAACTCCAGCAGCCATGCTCTGTCTGATCCATCTGCACAAGCACCACGTCAGTGCTGAGAATGATCCACCACCCAAATAGTACCTGTTCTGTGGTGGTCCTGTGGGGGCCAGAGAATCAGAAAGAAGCTCATTTAGTTACACTACTTTGACTTATATTTGAGAATATAATATGATGTGACTATGTAACTCCTGTTGTTGAAATGCTTCACCAAGTTGGATCCCCCCAGGTCGGCATTAGTTGTAAGCATGCTTTGCAGCCTAGTTTTGTTGTGGGCTGTCGGCTATGCATGCTTAACAATTCCATGTTCTAATTTGTGCGTCTGCTTTTTCTAGAAGACGGTCAGTGAGAGCGGCTATGCCTCGTTTTTTCGCCATCTGACCTGCCAAGCATGCCTGCAGGGAGTGGAGGCGGAATGCTGCGCATGCACACTGCCCCCTGTAGCACACGGCTATAACTCACAGCAAACATGGCTCTTATTTAAAACATTGTGTAGCATTAATAATACAGTGGATGTACAGTATAGACTGTAGCCCAAACCGTGAGGACAGTTCAATATAGCCCTGACACGCGTGCAAACATGCTCGGGAACACGCACAGCTTTTCCTCACAGATTGAGAAAGAGCTGATTCAACTGGTCTGACTCACAGCACTCGTTCCCACACTCACTTCTTCATCAACCTTTTTCCTCCACGAGCAGCCCGCTCGCTCACGACACCTGGCAGAGCAAACATGTAACCTAGCCCTCCTACACCCTCCCATAACCTGCTGCGTGATGTCCCTTCTGACCCCTGCGCTTCTTGTTGCCCACCTTCCATACTCGCACTCGCTCACTCAGTGGCTCGCTCAGTGTTTCCACCCAGAAAAAGAGATGCATCCAACTCACATGATTCAAATCCATCATTTTTTACATTAATGCTTTATATTCCATCATCTAGATGTTGTACGATTTACATAGCCTTTGCAATTATAGGTGCCATTATAGGTGGCCCTAGTTAGATAGGTCCTATTTGTATTTGCTTTTTAAATATTTAAATAGTATTAATACAGTAAGTAGTGCTTTTACATACATAAGTGTGTTTGCTTAACCCTTTCCAAGCTTCTCCTTGTGGAAACAACCCAGTATTATTTACAGTTCTCATCTAATACCTGCTTTGACTGCTCAGTACTTCATGAAGCTAAATCAAGATTGCTGCTGAAGGAACTGAATACATTCATACAATGTCTGGGGCGTCCAGGAGAAATCTGGAACTACACTTTGTTCTTCAACCTGAAGCTCAAGGTATGATCTACTTCTCTCACAATAACATATTCATGTTACTTTGTATTGTATATATGATTATGTACATCTGTTCTAATCATATCAGGAGTTCTTACTGGCGACAATAAGACGAAGGCTTGCATACAATGAGCTTAGTTACCTCAGACAACAACCAATTAGCCCAATAACATCCTTAACTTGTATTGGCAGCCGTACCAGGAGATTTAGACAGAGGACTGAGAATTGCTGATAATAGGACTATATGCAAAATAAGCCTCTATCCAAAAAAAAAACTTTAATACAAACATTTTTATTCTTTAAAGGTCATCTGATACACTTACATTAATTGTGAAATGGACAATATTGTTTGTGAATTGCATGAAAAATTGCATGAGTTGCATGAAGATTGCATGAAATGAAATTCTAAAGTGATCCTAAACTTTTGAGCGGTAGTGTGTATATATATATATATATATATATATATATATATATATATATATATATATATATATATATATATATATATATCATATTGATGTCATTGTGATTCCACACATCTGACTGTTAGTGCAGCTTCCTACCTTATTGAGGATGATGATGGCCTCTTGGTTCACTCCGGTAATGTTGAAGGTGTCCCCCGACTCCCCCTCCAGAATGGTATATTCCAGCTTGGCATTCTCTCCCAGGTCAGCATCTGTTGCTGAGATCCGGCCCACCTCCGCCCCTGGCACGGCCAACTCAGAGACAGAGAACAGCCAGGTGCCTGAGAGAGAGGGAGAGAGAGAGAAAGAGAGAGAGAGAGAGAGAGAGAGAGAGAGAGAGAGAGAGAGAGAGAGAGAAAACAGAAGGACAAAAGCCAAGCAAGTCAGAGAACAGACAAGATTTCAGACGCATTCCAGCAGTCACATCAAAGCCTCCAACAAATCAGAACGTCTCCTTTCGTCCTTTTGTGTGACTAACAAGCTTGGCTGTCAGGCTCGGATGATTGGCAACTGGATCCCGTGGCTTTCTCCTCGCTAATATCGCTGCACAGTGACCTTCCCTCACCGAGCCCTCCATTAAATCAGTACATTAGCTCTCCGCTGAGCTGATTCACCGCCACACTGCTAGCCTTGCTGATTGTAGCTCACTGCATGTGTTTTGCCACCGGTACACCTCGCTCACCAACCCCATTCAATCGAGTCTGGCGCTTCTTCTTCACAGTCTTCAGAGTGTGACTGAACGAAACCACTGAGAGTGTTCAGATCTCGCTAGAATTATGTTATGATCTAATTAAACATCTTTATCAACTTTCGTTGAGATATTAAAACCATGATATACCATCTTTGAACACTATGCTTATGCTAGGCAGTGCTCTTTACTCTCAGAACAGCCTCAGGTGATCATAGCATGGGTTCCACAACATGCTGGAAACATTCCTTTGAGGTTCTGGACCATGTTGACAAGACTGCATCATGCGGATGTTCCCGTTATACCACATCCCGAATGTGTTCTACTGGTTCACAGAGCTCACTGTCATGCTCTAGAAACCAATTTAAGACGACTTTTGCTTTGTGATATGCTGAGAGTAGCTGTAGGAAGATGGTCAGTTGTGGCCATGAAGGGATGCACACACAGGCTGCAGTGGTTGATCAATATTAGCTGCCCAAAGTATGCCAAGTAAAGTAAGCACTCCCCACAACTTTACACCACCTCCACCAGCCTGGACTGCTAACCCAACCTGACAGTCTTTTGTTGTTGAAGCGTGTCCACCTCAAAGTTGGATGTCCTGAGCAGGGTTATTATCGTTAACTAAAACGAAGGTAATAACGAAAACTGAAATTACGAAAACATTCCCGTTAACTGAAATTAACGGAATAAAAAGGGAATTGTAAGAAAAAACGATAACTAACTGGAACTGTGTTATGCATTTACAAACCTAACTAAAACGTAGTAAAATTTTAGATAGATTACCATTCGTTTTCATATTTGTCAATTTATTCATAAGCCTTGTGGACTGATATTAAATAGATTTTTTATTTCACTCAAGCAGTTTTAAGTTAGCTGCCGGCGCCATACGGCACCCTGATGCCACTCTGTTCAGCTCTCCGCGCTAGCCTGCTAAATGGCGACAGCATAAGTTGTGAGAAAGCGGCAGAGTCTCAATCTCAAAGTCCATTTGAGAAGCTTGCACGAGAGGGCTAATTGTGAGTACCTTGATAAGCTAGCCTCTCTGAGTAGTGCAGCCACATCCTGGCCCGGTAGCACCGGGAAGGAAGCAACCATAACAGACTGCTTTCACCGGCGACCAGGCTGCTGGCTATCTAATACACAGGAGCAAAAAGTTTAGCATTTCACTCGAACCAGAATTCAATTCACCCAGTGCTGCCAGAGTGAACAACCTTTGAAAACTTGACTAGAACAAGGCTGTAATAAAAAAAATAATAACTAAGAAAAACTAGCAACCCACTATAAAAACTAATTAAAACTAAATGAATTAGAGAAAACAAAGTTACAATGAAATAAAACTAAACTATAGTTAAAAATCCAAAACTATTATAACCTTGGTTCTGAGATGCTTTTCTGCCTTTATCTTAGTCTTTCTATCAGCTATCAGCAGTCTTGCCATTCTCCACTGACCTCACTCATCTACAAGGTCTGCAGCACTGGCGCTTACTGGATGTTTTTTCATGCTATGCACGAAAATCCCAACCCATCTGGCACAAATACTTATACCCTGCTCAAAATCACTGAGATCTCATAAACCCATAACATATATAAGTTTTAACGCTCATATTTCAAGCTTAGATTGGAAGCAAAAGGGTTAAATAAAAGGGGTGGAACTGCCCCCAACTCTGCAGTATCTACAGTAGATAAACACAGGCATGCGACTTCTTGCCGCGTCTATGTCGCCAAAATCATAGGTTGCAAATGCGAAATCATTTTTCATGCAACGCTGTAATGTTCAGTGAGCGGGAGACTCTTTCAAACATGTAAGCTTGGCGAACGAAGTGAAATAGATGGGTATGGGATCATTTCCTGCCCTCTTTAAAGCTTCAGAGCTGGATTGCCCAGCTTTGAATGCGAGTTGACAACAGGTGCTTCTCTGCTTTGTTCAAAATCTACACTCCGGCCTGAAGCTGCATGCAAATTCCATGCTCAGGCCTCTAGCCTCACTTCATATGTGTCCGAAGGGGCTGTCACAACCAATATGTTTGTTATAGCTCTGAAATTACAGCACCTAGTTTCGCCATGCCTTCTTATACAGCTGGGAATATGAATACTGTTCACATGACAGCATATCAATAAACTGTATGCAACTGTTGCTCAGCTGTTGAAGCAAATCTCTATAACGAATGAGCTGCTGTTGACTATGCATTATTCAAACGTCGTTCAAATCTCCACAAATATCCAGCCATCGAATGAAATTCACTCCTGGAATGACGGAGATGTTTCGGATTTAATGCGAGCTTTGCTCGGGCCAGAAGATAGAAGGGATGACTGGAGGGTGTTCTTAGTAAACACAGCAAACATCGGACCACTTTCTGCCTCACTTTCAAGATATATTTTTACAAATCAGCGGCTGAGTGAACATGACAGCTGAACAGAGTATGCATTTTGCAGCTTGCAGCATAGCATGAGGATCGGTTGCATCATTTCCATTTAACAACTGCAGGTACTACAGCCTGAGCTTCCTGCCTATTAACAGCTCCAGGATATGTTTATAACCCAACTCTACCTCCGAAAACAACTGGGTGACACTCTCTTCCTAATTTTTTCTGTTGTTTCCCGTTGTTCCTGGCAGGTTTTGAGAAATGCCTCATGGTGGACGCAACATGTTTTCAGAAAATTGCAACATATAAGCCGCATTACATGAAAAACAGTTCGTTTTTGTTTACTTTCCAAATCAAAACAAATCAAAGTTTATTTGTCACATACAAAATCATACATGGTACAACTACCAGGGAAATGCTTTGATGATTCTTTGCTCACATGAAACAATAAGACAATATAGAGTATCTGAAATATTAATAAAAATAAGTCATAAATAGAAATAAAAACGTGAATAAAAAGAAGTAATTATCCATCCATCCTCTATCTGCCGCTTAATTCCGCTAGTCGGGGTCACTGGGGGTCTGGAGCCAATCCCAGCGTCATCGGGCGAAGGCAGGGTACACCATGGACAGTTTGCCAGTCCATCGCATGGCCAACACTCACTCCTACGGGCAATTTAGAGTGAGCGATCAACCTAAAATGCATGTGTTATGGACACGTGGGAGGAAACCGGAGTACCCAGAGGAAACCCACTAAAGCACAGGGAGAACATACAATCTCCTCACAGAACAACCCGGACCGGGAATCCAATCCCGGATCATCTTGCTAACCACTACACCATCGTGCTGAATTAAAAAGAAGTAAATAAATTAAAATAAAATAAAAGAAAGCAATGCATGTAAATTTAAATTTAAAGTTTTTTTATAACAAAACTTCCTGTTCTTGGCTGACAGAAGCCCATCCACCTCAAAGTTGGATGTTCTGTGATGCTTTTCTGCTCAACACGACTGTAAAGAAGGCTCTGGGTTACGGTAGTGTCACAAAAAGTATCTAAATCTGTCAGTAAACAGAGCTTTTAAATGAATAGCAGGACCTTTGTGGTGGTGGTCTGATGTCTTGGGGACATCACGTCACAGGACACTGGCAATATGGTGGACGTAGTACGTCCGAGTTTGTGTGGCTACTAAAACTCTCCTACTGAAACTGCTCTACTAGTCTGCCGCTCGAGCAGTATGCACTGACTCTAATATGGTACCTACTGACTAGTAGACGATTTCGGACGCATGTGTAAGTGACTAGTGGCTGTTGGGAGTTTCTTGGCTGTCTGTAACCAAAATGCAGCAGATGAGGCAATGAAGAGGTAGCGTTATTGACGTCATCAGCTACCAGTTAAAATGCTGTGATCCATACATAAGATTTAGAAGAAGTCTATAATGGAATGCTCCCCAAAGTTGGAATTCCAGTTCTGAAACTCAAGTATTTTCCAGGCTGTGTCCATTAAGCACAGCTGAATGCTAGTGTTTCTTCTAAAACATGGCTTGTTGTTTCTCTGTGGAAGATGTTTGTAATTTAACTTGTGGAGTTTAAATGGAGTGATTTATGTTAAAGAGATAGATAGAAGTCTAACTGGCTCAACTCCGTCACTTTAAATCTCCTTTCAACAAGTTCCTCTAAGCTGGCAACCCTGATACTTTAAACTTAAACCTTTAATAAAAGGATCAGATGAAAAAATGTTTATTCAGTTGTTTGCTAACTGTGCTGTAGCTGCTGCGGCTATGAATTGCTGAGGTTAGCTCGGCGCTAGTGTTGCTGGGTCTCTTTAGGGTAAACTAAACGAGAGTATTATATAGTATTATCATAATACATTGGCACTATGGCTAATCACAGCGCAGTGGATGAGCTGTTGTTGGTACTGTGTTTATATTACTGAGTCGCCAATGTCCCAGTGTTCCCACCCCCGGGACTGAGCCAGAGCTCGAGTTCATATTTGCTCTGCACTGCCTCACTGCATACGGGCTTGGCAACTGAATCCAGACCCAATTCGTGCTCTGCCTGTTTGACTCTGTTGTTCCGCGTGCCTGTATCTAGGTGTCATTTATCTCGTCTTTGGTAATTTGTCTTCCTTTGAGTTCAGCTTTGTTTTGCCTTTGTTCTTCTGTTTCACCATAGACTTCCCTGCGCTGCTCCTCTCCACTAATCAGTTTCTGGACTCTGTCAAATCGGATTTAAATAAAAGTAACTCACACTTACATCCAGCCTCAACATCTCCATCATTACAGAAATGCACTGTGAATACTGTGCAACTTCAGAAATGAAGCAGAGTCAGTCACAACAACAGAAAAGAGTCACAACACGATGGAAACGAGTCACAACACAATGGAAATGAGTCACAACACAATCTAAAAGAGTCACAACGCACTGGAGGACACTGAAACATCATTGAGACGTTCAAAATTTTACATTCTGTTCTGCATGAATATTATCCTGTGAATGAAAGTATCTTTTTTGATCAGACCATTCATGGATCCTACATTGAATTAGCTGTAGAGCAGAGGTCATTAATAGGCGGACCCCGGTTCGGGTCCAGACCCAGACGTTTAACTATAAAACTGATAAACTATTGTGAACAATTTAATTTAGACAGTGTTTATTTTAAGCGGCACCAACTTCTCTTGTCTTTAGGGTATACGGGCTTTGTGGCGCAGTACATTCACAGACCAATCACATGCGTTGTAAGATCACCAAAAGCGGTCCTCAGCCAATCAGATCTGTGCAGATTCGGGAAGTGCACGCACACAGGCGAGGTACAAAGCGCGAAGCAGCAGCCGGAATTGTTTGTCTTTCAGGTGCTGATGGTATAAGATGCTGATACTGAGCTACTTCATATACAGGATATGGCACTGAATCATAACACAAGTTAGAAATGATGACAATCCAGATCTTGGCCTAAGGAAATTTCCACCAACTGGACCTTCCTGAATTCTAATTAAATACCCCTGCTGTGGAGTATAACTTATTTATAATATTTTTATTTATATTTATAATTCTAAGACCAGATATGACTACTAACTATAACTACTGTATGTCAGAGACTTTCCTTCACGGATACCAGAATTAATAAATGCTTAAATTCTACTGATTAACTATTGTTTCTAATAAAGTGGCCAGTTAGTGGAAGTACAAGGTAGGTGTTTCTAATAAAGTGACCATGTTGTGATTCTTTTTCATTGTGTTGGGACTCATTTCTGCTGTTTTTTTGACTCATTTTCTTTGTGTTGCAACTCATTTCCTTTGCACTCTGATCAATTTCCGTTGCCTTATGACTCCATTTTGTTGCATTGTTACTTATTTTATTGTGTAATGACTCATTTCTGTTATGTGGTGTCTCATTTTCATTGTGTTGTGACTAATTTCCATTGCGCTTTCTTTTGTATTGTGACTGATTTCTGTTGTGATGCGACTTACTTTCCTTGTTTAGAGACTTTCCTTTGTGTGCAGTGCGTTCATAAAATGTAGTTCAGGCTTGTCCATGCTGATGAAAGTGTTTCCTGAGTTTGCATCACATTTATAAGTTTGCCATGTGTTTTTATAGCCACTGTACTGACTTATGTTTTTCACACAGACTGTCTTACAGACTGAACTGGCTAACCTGGTAAAGGTTTACACTGATGCGTCCACTAGACGTGTGAAATAACACAAATGCATTGCTGTTTTTGATGTCTAAACAAAACCTTTAATTACTATTGATTAATAAAGCATTGCAGCACCACCCCCGCCCCACCCTTAGACCACCCCTGTATTGTTTATCAGGTTTTGTTTAACATTCTTTTCAAATGGGGCTCGCTAGCTAGTCTGTAGCTAGCTAACTGGCTTGGTGTGCTTGTGCTGTTGGCTAACTTGATTCCCACATTGGTCTGTACAGACATTTCCCTGTTGGTCTGGTGGTTTGTGTCTGGTGGGAGCTGTTCCTGGAAATATCTGTGAATTAACATCTCAGAAAGATCTCACGTTGTGCTTGTTTTGGCCAACTGAGGTAGCTGCTGCAATCTACTGACCTCCTCTTCTACTTTTAGAGAACACTGGTGTAAATACTGGAACATCATTCAGTATTTTACTGGTATGTTGACTGCTGGACTGGAAATGTCCCCAGTTCTTATTTCAGAAAACTGGTACATTTATTCTACATGAGCTGTCGTTGTTGTATGTACAAAGATTTCCATGAGCTTCCAAATTCAAATCTCAGCCCTGCCAACAGGTCTAGCATAAAAAGTAGCCATAGAACAAGGGAAGAATTAGGAAGTTTGTAAAAGAAAAAAAACCCAAAAAGGCCGGAAGGCAAAAGACATGATAATTCAGCTGTTAAAAGCCTTCTTCAATACGGCCTCGGCATCTGTTTTTTAATATCATAACCAGCGATATTATACAGCCCGGCTCCCAGCTTCATCCACACAAAGGAACAACAGCCTGAGATCAAAGTCGAAGTTAAAGCTCCTCCATGTCCCCAGACTACAAACAGCTCAGACTGGCAAGAATACATGAATATTAGACTCTCTTTCATATCGACATGGGTTCACGTCAGGCCTCCAGCTGATGTGGAACTTCCAGCACTGCTAGAAGGGCTAGTTAGGGTGAAAGGAGAAATCAAAAAGGGGGGCAGCGGCTTCCACAGGTGCGTGAGGAGAGACCGGTTCTGTCTTATTACAATGACATTAAAGCGCTCAGTCACTCCGCTAGGCCGGGCGTACGTGCTCGCTTTGAGCGACTGTCGGCTGTGATGAGGCCCCGATTTGAGATATATTCCGATGCAGCCGAGCTATTTTCATCAGAACGGTGGAACGCTTACCTCACGCACGCACAAATATATAAAGTCAAGGTCGCACTGATTCATATGCAGCAGTGTTCCAATAATACGACGCAGGCACAGTCAAATGCGCTCAAGGTCATGCGTTATTTTACATGTAGTAATTTTCACGATGGTTAAATACCACACACGGGTTTGTATTCCTATCTTTGTGGGCTATTTTCATTTCCATAGGACCAAATGCTGCTTACCCAACCCTGACCTTAAAAGCGAAATGACCAATTTACCCATCACTAGATCTCTTGTAATCATGCCTGCAACCTCTAGGGTGGGACTTTCTGGTTGAAAGGCTAGCAAACTGCTTTTTCTGATGATATACCGTGAAGTGGGGCAAAGACTATGTCCACTTTGAGGTGGATATCCAGGGACGGGCTGTTCGAAATCTTAAATGGAGAAGGAGGCCGGATGTGTTCCTGAATAACTGCTTCAAATTATCATTACAATCAAGAGAACAGATTACCCAAGCGACTGAAATGACTCATCACGTGAGGAGTAAACTAAAAGGTGAAGTTAGAGAGTTAGCTATCTGGCCTGGCCCTACCTGGGATGCCTTATCGAGGTTATTTTTCCAGGAAAATGGTGGAATAATGTTTTTTCTTTTGCATATTTAAACACTCTTTTTCAAAGAGAAGCAGTAGAACATATATCGTGCCATCTCTCTCAGGGATTCCACCCAACTGAGAAAACACAGCCAGGGCTAACTTGCTGCAAATCCAAGCTCTGGCTGACTATACCTGGTTCTGCCCCTGGGCAAAGCACTTAATCGTCCTCTACCCCTTAGGCAGCACCGCTCTCCTGGCAATACTGTGGTGCTCTTGGGATGTGGTTAGGCAGCAAGAGTGAAGAAGGAATAAAGCATGTAATACCTTACTCTTTTAACAGTCGTGCACAATCGTTATCTAGAAAAAGCAACTAGCTAACAATACCCCAATGATAGCTGAAGTATAGATTGCTTTAGCCAAGCTGTGTTTCTTTAGTAAGTTCTAATCATTCTTACTGCATGTAATGTTTTCTACATTGATGGCATGGTTAGCTATGGACTTAGCTATGCCAGGCTAACCGTGGGCTCATTATCTTTGAGGGGGGCCACACGTCCCTGTTGGAGCAGACTTGTGTTTAACAGTAAATTAATAACATAACAGGAACTAAGAAAGACCTGCAGCAGAGCAAACAGGCAAATGTTTGGTTTTCTTTACATCAAACTGGAACTGGAACTCCATTTTACATTGATAAATACTCGTCACCTTGCTTTGAGACAATAAACACACCACTATTTTAGAAATCAGTTAGTTCCCACCAAGCCTGGGCCGTCCCAAGAGTTTCATGGCTACAGGTCCAAGCCTAGTGGACACTCGTGAGCAACCATAAGAAAATCTAAACAGCTGTTTTGGCTAATGGCGGGAGTGTTGGTAGCAGCACAACAGAAGAAAAAGGACAGTGAGCTCGCAATCCTTTGAATGTGAAGCTCCACATAGTCCAAAGTGCTGGCATCTCACAGAGAGAAAGGTCTGGGTTCGATTCCACGGCCAGGTGACCAGGATCCTTTCTCCTATCTGGAGTTTGCATATTGTCTCCTTGTCTGGATGGATTTCCAACCAGAGTCATGCACTCCGGAGAGCTGAAGATTGAATCCATTCTGATTGGAAGCCTGGTGGTGCTGCACAGCTGTTATGTAACCTGCTGAGATATTATAACCCTGACGATCCAAAAAAAAAAAAAAGCCTGCCAAACATGTGCACCGGAGCCAATAACTCAACCCAGGTCTGGTAACCACTCTAATAATTCTATGTTTAAATTTCTTATGGTGTTACGTAGTTCTCCTCGTTATCTGCCATCATTTGCTTACACAGTATTTGATAGCCTACATATCAGTGGTTAGCTAGTATTCGGGTTGTCTTGAATGCTGTTGGGATTTCTGATGGTTCAAGAATGTACAGTTGTTGTAAACTATAGAAGACTATACACAGTGGAGTCACATTATTATGACCACCAGCTAATATCTAGAGTAACCACCATGTCCAGTACAGATGGCAGTTAGACGGGCAACTCAATAAGGTCCTGGTAGGTTGTCAAAGGTATGTTGAACCATGCTGACTGCAGAGCATCCCACAGCTGCTGGAGGGCACGTGTTGGAGGATCCATAGATGCTTAGTTGAGTTCAAGTCTGGGCACTTAGGGGTCCAGTGTAGTCTTGATCAGCTCTTCCAGCCACGTGACATGTCACATCATCTTGCTGGAAGATCCCATCATCCGCCCCAGGGAAGACAATCAGCATTTGTGGGTGTACGAGATCTGCAAGGATGGATTCATACCCAAATCGGTTGAGGGTGCCTTCCACATTGATGGGAGGGTCCAAAGAATGCCACAAAAACATATCCCAGACCAAAGCACTGCCACCTATAGTAGGTCATGATAATGTGACTCAACTGTGTGCTTTGAGTTCAGGAAAATCTTTTGGTACTTTATTGCCAAGTAGGAAAAAAAAACATCACACAGAGCTACCAAATGTCCCCATCCCTTCACATATGGTCCCGCTTTCTGCCATCCAGGGGACATTTGGTCTTCACAAAGAGTTAAATCGATGGCCACACATACCCACACACATGCGCATGCAGGGGATATGCCCACTAACAGCAGTGTGTGTGAATAGAAAGCAGCGGTGGCCATGTCTGGTGTCACTTTCAGCTTTCTTCTCACATTGTCTCCCTGCTAGCTGCAAAATCATTCATCATTTCTCCCAAGCCTCAAACCGAGAGGGCTATCTTCACACACACACACACACATAGAGGAGCATGTGCCCCCGCCCACCTATCACCCCCCAAATCACAAATCAACCCCAGGAAAGGACAGAAGGGAGCCGGCGAGGCCCCAGGGTGATCAGACGCGATTATTTGCTCCGGCCTTCAGAGGCCGGCGGTTTAGCGGCCCGATGAAACAGCGTGGAGGAACAGGCTCAATGCGCCGAGGCCTGCCGCTGCAGCTCCACCGGGCCTCTGTAATTGTACTCTAGAGGAACGATCGAAGGCCTCTGCTGTGCCTGCACCGGCCCACTTTAAAGATCCATCTAAATTCCCTGGCCTCGCCTATGTAATAAGGGAGCGATTTTTCTGGCCCGTTCCAATAATCCCCCGTAAACTCATGAATTTCCAAGCTTAACCTCGCGAGAAAGCCAGACAAATGATGCAGTCAGTACATTCTGTACAGTCGGAGTTCACCGCAAGAAAGTTGCACCGGAGCGGCTGGCAAAGTCGTGCACGTCAGTGGTAAGCTCGGGCGGCCTCCTGTAGTCCAGCTTAGCATACATGGAGAAATCTAGCAAATTAGTTCAGCAGTGAATAAAATTATTTAAAAAAATGTTCAGATCTTGGACGTATAGAATCATTATGTTTGGAGTTAGCCTGTCCGTGTTGTTTCCTGCCTTCCACCCAATGTATGCTAGGCTCTAGCATCCCCACTGCAAGAAGGATAATGATGGAGTTAAAGGTAAGATGAGTTAATGAAAAAAATAATGATTGTACTGATCCATTCAAAGATAGTACAAATATAAAAATTCATATTTTCTATTGGGAGGTGTCTGTCACAAGTTTACACTGGTGATAATAATGTTGAATATGTTTAGAAATGTATTTTTTTGTCTCTTTTCTAGATAAATAATAAGTTTCTAGATAAATAATAATGTAATGATGGACTCACAAACCAGAAAACTACAAAACTGAAAGGTAAACTAGATATACTAATATGCAGAAGTGTCAAATAATGAAGTACAAATACTTCTGTACCTTACTTAAGTAGAAGTTTTGGTTATTTAGTTTGGTTATTACTTCTACTCCTTTCATTTACACTCCATTATCAGTACTTTCTACTCCTTACATTTACACTCCATTATCTGTACTTTCTACTACTTACATTTACACTCCATTATCTGTACTTTCTATTCCTTACATTTACACTCCATTATCAGTACTTTCTACTCCTTACATTTACACTCCATTATCAGTACTTTCTACTACTTACATTTACACTCCATTATCTGTACTTTCTATTACTTACATTTACACTCCATTATCTGTACTTTCTACTCCTTACATTGACACTCCATTATCTGTACTTTTTACTCCTTACATTTACACTTCATTATCAGTACTTTCTACTCCTTACATTTACACTCCATTATCAGTACTTTCTACTCCTTACATTTACACTTCATTATCAGTACTTTCTACTCCTTACATTTACACTCCATTATCAGTACTTTCTACTCCTTACATTTACACTCCATTATCAATACTTTCTACTCCTTACATTTTAAACATAGTCTCGTTACTCCTATTTCATTTACAGCTTGTTTTCATTTATGTACATTTACATTCCAGTAAAGATTGTTGATAACATGTCTTTGAAGTTTGACTTTGTGCACTATTACAATACTTATAGAAAACTAGTCATCACATTTTCTGCTCCATGAAACACATGTTAATGCTCAGTAGTAGACAGATATGCTTCTTTAATATATTTACATTGTACTCAACTACATTCATGTTCAATGGGCGTATATGCGGCTAAAACAGGAAGCCTAGCACATCCCAAATTTATCAACATTAACATTTTAATATAACATTATAGTCATTATGGCTTTTAGAAGAATGATTTTTGGGGAGGTGGGCTAATGCACTATAGACCCCTGTGGTGTTGTCCTTAATGGCATTTTTCTTTTATATTAATTTTACTTTTATACTTTAAGTAATTTTGACACTTTTACACTTTTACTGGAGTGAAAAGCTTGAGTTGATACTTCAACTTCTACAGAAGTATTTTAAACTCTTGTATCTATACTTCTACCTGAGTAATGAATGTGAATACTTTTGACAACTGTGCTAATATAGCCGCAGTTAAGCACAGAACTGATTTCCGAATTAAATTAACCAGAGAGGTAGACAAAGCCAGAACCACGATAACAAGCAATAGTCAAAACCAGAATAACAAACAAACCAGCAACCACAACAGAGAGAATAAAACTAGAGCCAAATCCAGTAAACCAAGAAAAGATCACACACAGAGGGGCAGACCGGGAACAAGAGGGACGCTCAGTATGTAAAGAAAGGGTCGGCAATAGTATATATATTTATATATAAGAAGACCATAAGAAGTGCTACAAAGCAGATTGTTTTTCATTGGACAGCGACTATATATATATATATATATATATATATATATATATATATATATATATATATATATATATATATATATATATATATATATATACGGGTTGTGAAATGAACACTGATGAACAGCTGACAGTTGAAGATGACGAGCAGGAAAGGTGATGCATGATTAAATTTAACCAGGCATGTGGTGCTGACATCATGAGGGAGTGCATTTTAGGAAGTGTAGTTTGAGGGTGAGAAGGAGGCGAGAGGAGAACCGGGGAGCGTGAAAACTTTATAGCTTTATAATGGGTAAGACACCATGTTTACCAGCAGCAAACCAAAACTATTATTGTTGGAGCTTCAAATTGGGGTCATAACCTTTACAGTAATGCTACATTCTGCTAGCATCCCAATGGGATTCTAGCAGTCTATTAGCACTAAGCTAATGCTGATTGATAAAAAAACTATCCATTCAAGATTAAACACTGAAATTTGGAGCTTGTAAAAGATGGCTTAGTCCTGTCACAGGGCTCTGGGGCTTTCCTTAGAAATGTATTCTGTTACTAATTACCGATTACCAATACTGATTATTGGTTACCAATACAGATTACTAATAACTAGTTTCTGATTAGAGTTGCTGATTGCTGACTACCACTACTGATTATTGATTATGTTACTAATACTATTAATGATTACTATTACTAATGACTGATTACTGGTTTCTGATTACCATTACTGATTACTGATTACCATTACTGATGACTGATTACTGGTTTCTGATTACCGTTACTGACTACCATTACTGATTACCATTACTGATGACTGATTACTGGTTTCTGATTACAGTTGCTGACTACCATAAGTGACTACTGATTACCATTACTGATTACCATTACTGATTACTAATTACCATTACTGATTACAGATTACCATTACTGATTACTAATTACCATTACTGATTACTGAATACCATTACTGATTACTGGTTTCTGATTACCATTACTGAGTACCATAAGTGACTACTGATTACCATTACTGATTACTGATTACCATTACTGATTACTGAATACCATTACTGATTACTGATTACCATTACTGATTACTGATTACCATTACTGATTACTGAATACCATTACTGATTACTGGTTTTTGATTACCGTTAATGATTATCATAAGTGACTACTGATTACCATTACTGATTACCATTACTGATTACTGACTACTACTACTGATTCCTCATTAACATGACTGATAACTGGTTACTGACAACTGATTATTGATTACTGGTAACTGACAACTGATTATTGATTACTGGTTAATGATTACTGACTACTATTAATGATTATGACCATTACTGATTAATGGTTAATGATGAGTGATTACAGGTTACTGGTTACTGATTACTGACTACTGGTTTTGGATTACTATTACTGATTACTGATTAATGTTACTGATTACTGGTTACCTATTATCAATTACCATTACTGATCATGTTCATTTGCCAGATTTAAATACTGAAGTGAATGAATATTATCTAACAGCCTGAAACATGAAAAGCGAGCAAAGTCTCATGAGGGTAAAGTTTTTACGTTTGTAAATTCTTTCTTCAGTAGTTTTTCTAATGATTAGTGCAAAACGTGACTATGTGCAAATAAGCATTAATTAATGATCAACTGTCACTCATCAACAACAAATATATGTACAGACCATTCTAACAACTGTAATGTGTGTTCTAGCTACTTCTAGCTGCACTGCACTGCACTGCATCATAAGGTTTCACACCTGCCAGCCTCCTGGTCACAGTTACTACCCATCCCTAGACTGGACGGTTGATACATTCACCAGTTGATGACACATTTAACACAAGCAAGAAACCGTATTACAAAGATCACCTGAAAGCACCAGTCCTGTTGATGGGACTGTGACGAGATGGGACCACACAGATGTAGGTGGATCCCAGAGTGTTGCCCAGGAGGAGGCCTGGAGCCTAATATAGCCTTAGCTCAGTAAACACATAGCACCGAGAAAAGAAGGAGGGAGGACGAGAGCAGCAGGTGCATTCAAGATGTACAAAGGCTGCATACAGCATAGTTGCAGGAAGAAAGAGGTTGGATGAAGGCAGAAGCAAAGCTGATTTAAGAATGAAAAAATCGCCCCAAACATGGCCACTTATTAGCGCAAGGGTACCCCCGATAAGCGTAAGAGAATGAGAGCCAGAGACAGAGAAAAGTGTGGCCGACCGCTCTTATCTGCAGAGGAGGCGTTATGCTGCTGTGGAGAGGGGTGCACTGAGTTAGGAGAGTCATTAAAAAAGTGTCTAGCTGGCTAAAGCTCGTCCACCACTTGAAAATAGCTTGAATAAAATCTGCATGCGTTTAGTAAGCGCCCAGGACGCAGACGACAAGGCTCACAAATAGGAAAGCGGAGAGAAGAAGGGTAGGTGTATTAGCAGAGCGAGTATAAATCCTTCTGGACAATGCATTTTAAGATCATGTGGGTGGAAACTTGCGGAGAATTATGTAGGCTGTAGAATATGGATCAGAAAGGAATGTTTTTTTCTCTTTTCTCGCTTGCTAAAATGCGACCGTGGAAATGTTGTAAACTGTCAAAGCGCAGCCCATATCAACCGCGAAACACTAGTTCACTGCTGACACGCGAGATTTGATTGCCCGGGGGAATTGCCCGCTGCTGCTCTCTATGAACGAATGTATCCTTGAGAGCAAAACTGAAAATGACCTTTTGGCATGCTGTCCACTTCCCCAGATGGGTGCAATTCAGGAGTCTTGCATTCGCTCACCAGTGGCGATCTGTCACTGTTAGGGCTCGGCCTTCGGTTGGAGACCTACATGTACAAAACTCAGCTGGTGTTGAGCTAGCAGTAGTGTCCATTAACATTTTTGGCCCAAATTTTGAAGACATTTCACATGTTTTATTTAGCGCCACCTTTTAGTTCCGCCTTGTGCACAGGGACGCAGTAATGCCCAAACAGGAAATTACCTTCCACAAACTGCTGCCACAAAGTTGGAAGTATATAACTTTGCAGAATTGCACCTTAACCCATTTGTGCAGTGAAACAACCACACACACACACACTAGGGGGCATTGAGCCCACTTGCCTAGAGGGTTGGGCAGCCCTTTCCTCAGAGTCTGGGAAGCAGTTGGGGGGTGTTAGATGCTTTGCTCAAGGGTGCTTCGGAAATGAATAGATAGATAGATAGATAGATAGATAGATAGATAGATAGATAGATAGATAGATAGATAGATAGATAGATAGATAGATAGATAGATAGATAGATAGATAGATAGATAGATAGATAGATAGATAGATAGATAGATAGATAGGGCATGTGAAGATTTTAACCTGTTTGTTTCGAAGCAAGAGTATTAACCTCCTGAGACCCAGCAAAATTAAAGTTTGAGAATTTCAGTAATTTCAATGTAAATTTTTTTATGGAATGTCTTTTATAGTTGATGACATATTTATTGTTTTCTGTTCTGCATCAGTCCAAAAACCCTTCTACAACATGAGCTCCAACTCAATCGTAGAACACAGTGTAAATTAAAACTGAGTAAACAAAACATTGTTTACCTTTTTTATACCATTTCCACTTTTGGAGTATAAGAAATATTTCAAATGCACTGTATATGAACATTAACAGGAACAAATAATAACCCATTCCAAAGGTTACCGTTAAAGTTTCCCACTTTCCACTTCTCATACGGTCCATTTCATTTTAATGTTTTATTTTTAAATGTACAATTATTTTACATTTCCTAATAAATTAGGAGTAAATTAGTAATTAATTAAAAATAAATTAGTAATGAATTTACATGTTTACAGAGCTTACATTTTGCAAAATATCTCTGCCTCAGTCTAATTCCTGTCACCTGTGACATCATTAATTTTATATAAAACCAGATTTAGTCCCAATGTCCACTACGAAGGAGTGGCATACGAAGTATGCTGTTAGGTAGTTAAACATTTGTGCATATCAATAAAAAGTGCTTTAAGAACTATCAACAACAGTTTTATACCTAAAACATATCAATTATAGGCTTTAGAAATATAATAAATACATATTATTTGACAGCTTATCTCTCTCGCTCCCATAAAATGTGGTTACTAAGAAGCAGCCAAATTTAAAAACTTCTGTTGTGAATGACACACCCCAACATCATTGAAGGGGCCAGGATGTCCTCTACATGGCGCAACAGGTTTTAGCAAGCTACCTTATTTAGTTTTAGTTAATATCTTTTGGAGACTCGTGTCCCCTCCAGAGGACAAAAATTATTTACCAGGTCTTTCGAGGTTAATACACTCCAACCGACGCTTGGCGTTGCACATAGTGATCTTAGGCTTGTGTGCAGCTGCTTAGCCATAGAGACCCATATTATAAAGCGGCTGATGTCCAGTTCTCAATGCTGCTTCCAGTTTTAAACTCTAAGATCAGTGATTTTTACATGCCAGATGTTTCAGCACTCATCACTGTGAGTTTGCATGGTCTGCTACTTTAAGTAAACTGCTGTTGCTCCAACAACCACAATAGAAGAATTTTCCACACTCACACAAAATAGGGTTACAAATCACAGCATGATTGGTTCATTCTACTGCATGTTGTACAGCGTCCAAATAGAGTCGACACAGCACTTTGACGTTCTCCAGCACTCAGTGATTCTGAGCAGAGTTCACTTCCTTAGCATGTTCCAGCGCAGCAGGCAGCATTTTACTATTACTGAATTAAATCAAAGCCATACAGAGACACTGAAAGACACAGCAGGTCACATCTAGCTTGAAACGTTCACAAAGAAAGGCAGCCAGCCTATTAGATAAACAGATAAACATTAGCATTTTTTACAAGCTGTGACGCAGTCCCTCTTTAACTAGAGTCTCAGTAATCTGTTTTATGAGGAGAGATGAGGAGAGAACGCTGCTACTTAAACAGCTGCCTACCTAGACAGCCTACTTAGACACTCACTAGGTTTTGAGACACACCCAGTGAGTCGTGTATCAAGTTTAATAAGAGCTGCTGAAGGTTTATATGAGTGGAGAGTAAAAATGGATTTTCTAGATCATTGGATTCTCTAGCGCTCTTCTATGTTACACTTTGAACACAACCCGGTGTGCACTGGTCTTGAGGTGTAAGGGCTTTTGTTCAGCTCCTAAAAGCCTAAAGATACTAAAGATAAAAAATCCTGATTGGATAGTTTTTTGTTGGGCTTGTCAATCTTTTTACCCCTTTTTCCAAACAAAATCCAACCATGAAATTTTAACCTCAGATTTTAATAAGTCAAGGAAAGACCTAGTAGACCCCGAGCTCTCATATGCTATAACTTATAACTCTTAATCATTTGTATAATAGGCTAGACATGCTCTATAACAGAGGTAGATTACAACTGTCTAGGAAATCCTATGGAAACATATAATTACCTATGATTTACAGGAACCGGCGCTTGAGCATCTTAAGCATCTTACAACCAAAACACGTGCTGAAGATCAATAACGAGAGTAGCATTTCTCAAGCTTTCAATAGAGAGCTGCCATTTAGATGACAGTAATTTATGATCAGAGGACAAGGTTTTTTTAAGAAGCTGGAAAAGTCGGATTTTCCAAGATATTACTGTGTAACATGATGATGATATAAAATGTCTTCTAAAAGCATGGATTAGTGGCGGCTTGCCTAGAACTAAGAGACATCAGTCGATAACCTGAAGGTTGTGGGTTCAAAACCCAGGAGAGAGTGGTTGCTTCTTGTTGTGGCTGTCTCAGGTGATGCTGCCCTGCTGCCAAAGTAGTCCTGCTCTCAGACTGGACACAGTCTAGCTTATATACATAATATATAAATGGGGCATGAATAAAACTACCTTCTCCTCCAGACACTTTCTATTCAGGAACTACCTTCTCCTTCAGACACCTTCCATTTAGGAACTACCTTCTCCTTCAGACACCTTCCACTCAGGAACTACGTTCTCCTTCAGTCACCTTCCACTCAAGAACTACCTTCTCCTTCAGACACCTTCCACTCAAGAACTACCTTCTCCTTCAGTCACATTCCACTCAAGAACTACCTTCTCCTTCAGACACCTTCCACTCAGGAACTACCTTCTCCTTCAGACACCCTTCTACTCAGGAACTACCTTCTCCTCCAGACACCTTCCACTCAGGAACTACATTCTCCTCCAGACACCCTTCTACTCAGGAACTACCTTCTCCTCCAGACACCTTCTACTCAGGAACTACCTTCTCCTCCAGACACCTTCCATTCAGGTACTACCTTCTCCTTCAGACACCTTCCATTTAGGAACTACCTTCTCCTTCAGACACCTTCCACTCAGGAACTACCTTCTCCTTCAGTCACATTCCACTCAAGAACTACCTTCTACTTTAGACACCTTCCACTCAAGAACTACCTTCTCCTTCAGTCACATTCCACTCAAGAACTACCTGCTCCTCCAGACACCTTCCACTCAAGAACTACCTGCTCCTCCAGGCACCCTTCTACTCAAGAATCATCTTCTCCTCCAGACACCTTCCACTCAAGAACTACCTTCTCCTTCAGATACCTTCCACTCAAGAACTACCTTCTCCTCAAGACACCCATCTACTCAGGAACTATCTTCTCCTCTAGGCACCTTCCACTCAGGAACTGCCTTCTCCTTCAGACACCTTCCACTCAGGAACTACCTTCTCCTCCAGACATCTTCCACTCAGGAACTACCTTCTCCTCCAGACACCTTCCATTCAGGAACTACCTTCTCCTTCAGACACCTTCCATTTAGGAACTACCTTCTCCTTCAGACACCTTCCACTCAGGAACTACCTTCTCCTTCAGACACCTTCCACTCAGGAACTACCTTCTCCTTCAGTCACATTCCACTCAAGAACTACCTTCTCCTTCAGACACCTTCCACTCAAGAACTACCTTCTCCTTTAGACACCTTTCACTCAGGAACTACCTGCTCCTCCAGACACCCTTCTACTCAAGAATCATCTTCTCCTCCAGACACCTTCCACTCAAGAACTACCTTCTCCTTCAAATACCTTCCACTCAGGAACTACCTTCTCCTTCAGACACCTTCCATTTAGGAACTACCTTCTCCTTCAGACACCTTCCACTCAGAAACTACCTTCTCCTTCAGACACCTTCCCGTCAAGAACTACCTTCTCCTTCAGACACCTTCCACTCAGAAACTACCTTCTCCTTCAGACACCTTCCCGTCAAGAACTACCTTCTCCTTCAGACACCTTCCACTCAGGAACTACTGTGTAAATGCTGGACACCATTTTATTTGTATAATTACCAGTCAAATCTGATAGCAGGTTATAATAATAAGATAATACAAATAATAATAAATAATAAAATGGAAATGTGGACAATGGACTGACCACCTCAGACCTCAATAAGGTCCAGACCCCAACAAAGAAAGCAGAAAATTCTGAGATTAACTTTGGAGATGATTCTCTTTGAGGGAACTGAAAAGAATGGAAGCTGCAGTGAGAGTAAAAAGTGAACATACTATACATTTGAACATCTGATATGTTTTTGTTTTGTGATCCAATTTTATTTATTGAACATTCACAACATACATCATACACAAACACGCACCTTACCCCGGACAACCCAACTGCGCATAAATAAATAAATAAATAAATAATACATATATTAAAATAATAATAATAATAATAATAATAAATAAAAATAAAAAAGGGGGGCACTGTTCACAACATGCTTTTCAGAGTGTCAATTCCATTATACCAAGTACTGACTTTAGCTTCATTAGCTCCGCTAAATCTGATATGTTTTTGATACGTTTGTTGTTCTGAATACATTTCGCAGGAAACTTTTTGGAACAGTCTTGTATCTAACCTCAATTACTTAATTACATAATTACATAATTTCTAGACATTTGTTTATTTTTATTCTTTTTATGTGAAACTCAGTAACAGTGAAAAAAACTGTAGAGGAAATAAATAAACAGTAGTGATAGGATAGAGAGGAGAGGCTGGCTGACAGTGTATATTGATGACAGTATTATTTTGAGTTGCTGTTTTTCTGAAGAGTTATGGAAGTTTTCTTTTCCATGTGACTTTACTGTCGTACCACTGACTGACTGGCTCATTAGCTTCTGCAGTGAGTGCAAACGGTTCTGAGTGTCTCAGGGCGTTTTTCGGGAAGCATAATGTGTTGTTGTGCAAGAAATGATATGAAGTTATAGGATCTGAACAAGCCGTGTTGAAAATGTGAAGTGGGTTTAATGTGTTGGTGTTTGAAGAACTGGGAAAGCTGATCCTGGGCTGAGAACATCGTTTTCCCGGCTCCAACTGCCTTAACAACAAACCTAAGCCATGCTAAAAGAATAATAATAAGCACCATATGTATCATTTTAAAAAATTGCAATTAACAGTGATCCCTGTTCCCTGCAGCTTAGAGCTACTTAGTGTTCTATTCTTAGTCCATGCTTAGTATGCTCCTTAAAACATTTAGTGGTTTGATTAAAAAATTACTATATTAAATGATATAATACTGAATAAGCAAACGTCTTTAGGAAACTCCACCTTCTGGTTTTATACTTTTTGTTTGTTACGGCGGACCTTTACCAATGAGCTCCTTCTGATGTGGGTTCACGGTGAAGCGGTGATACCATATATATATACCAACATCCTTGTTACTAAATATTCCACAGTCAACTGTTAGTGTTATTAAAACAATATAATGGTATAATGACAGCCACGTAAAATGACAGAGCGGGGTCAGCGGGAGCAAAGTGCGCAGAGGTCACCAACTTTTCTGCAGAGTAAATCATTACAGACCTCCAAACTTCATGTGACCTGTAGATTAGCTCAAGAACAGAGCATAGAGAACTTCATGGAATGGGTTTCCATGGCCTAGCAGCTGCATCCAAGCCTTACATCACCAAGCGCAATGCAGAGCGTGGGATGTAGTGGTGTAAAGCACGCCGCCACTGGACTCTACAGCAGTGGAGACGTGTTCTCTGGAGTGATGAATCACACTTCTGCGTCTGGCAACCTGATAGATGAGTCTGTGTTTGGTGGTCGCCAGGAGAACGTTACCGAGTGTAACGTTTGGTGGAGGGGGGATTATGGTATGGGGTTATTCTTCAGGAGGTGGGCTCGGCCCTTTAGTTCCAGTGAAAGGAACTCTTAATTTTTCAGCAGACCAAGAGATTCTGGAAAATTTCATGCTCCCAACTTTGTGGGAACTGCTGTTCCAACATGCCTGCACACCAGTGCATAGAACTTGACCGGCCTGCACAGATTCCTGACCTCAACCTGATAGAACACCTTTGGGATGAATTAGTGTGGAGACTGTGAGTCAGGCCTTCTCATCACACATCAGCGTCTGACCTCACCAGTGTGCTTCTGGAAAAACGCTCAAACATTCCTATAAACACTCTCCTAAACCGTGTGTAGAGCCTTCCCAGAAGTGGTGAAGCTGTTACAGCTGCAAAGGTTGGGCTGACATCATATTAAACCCTATGGATTAAGAGTGGGACGTCTCTCGATTGCCGTATGCATGTGAAGGCAGACGAGCGAATACTTTTGGCAATACACTATATAGCGTGTGTGTGTGCTGTTTGAAACAATGTGTCACACTCTAAAAACCTCACAGCAAAGAAAGGAGGGAATTTAATTAATCATTGCCTAAAAACGTTTTTAAGGCATGGCGGCACGGTGGTGTAGTGGTTAGTATGGTGGTGTACTGGTTAGCACGGTGGTGTAGTGGTTAGTATGGTGGTGTAGTGGTTAGTATGATGGTGTAGTGGTTAGCACGGTGGTGTAGTGGTTAGTACAGTGGTGTAGTGGTTAGCACGGTGGTGTAGTGGTTAGTATGGTGGTGTAGTGGTTAGTACGGTGGTGTAGTGGTTAGCACGGTGGTGTAGTGGTTAGTACAGTGTGTAGTGGTTAGTATGGTGGTGTAGTGGTTAGTACGGTGGTGTAGTGGTTAGCACGGTGGTGTAGTGGTTAGTATGGTGGTGTAGTAGTTAATACGGTGGTGTAGTGGTTAGTACGGTGGTGTAGTGGTTAGCACGGTGGTGTAGTGGTTAGTATGGTGGTGTAGTAGTTAATACGGTGGTGTAGTGGTTAGTATGGTGGTGTAGTAGTTAATACGGTGGTGTAGTGGTTAGTATGGTGGTGTAGTGGTTAGCACGGTGGTGTAGTGGTTAGTAGGGTGGTGTAGTGGTTAGTAGGGTGGTGTAGTGGTTAGTATGGTGGTGTAGTGGTTAGTACGGTGGTGTAGTGGTTAGTATGGTGGTGTAGTGGTTAGTATGGTGGTGTAGTGGTTAGTATGATGGTGTAGTGGTTAGTATGGTGGTGTAGTGGTTAGTATGGTGGTGTAGTGGTTAGTACGGTGGTGTAGTGGTTAGTATGATGGTGTAGTGGTTAGTATGGTGGTGTAGTGGTTAGTATGATGGTGTAGTGGTTAGTATGGTGGTGTAGTGGTTAGTATGATGGTGTAGTGGTTAGCACTGTCGTCTGAGCTGTTCTGTGTGGAGTGTGTATGTTCTCCCCGTGCTTCAGTGGGTTTCTCCAGGTACTCCGGTTTTCTCCCACAGTCTAAACACATGCATCTTAGGTTGATCACTCACTCTAAATTGCCCCTATGTGTAAGTGTGAGTGTGTGTTGGCCATGCAATGGACTGGCGACCAGTCCATGATGTACCCCACCTTTGCCTGATGATGCTGGGATTGGCTCCAACCCCCTGTGACCCTGGCTAGCGGGATAAAGCAGTAGATAATAGGTGGCTAATCAATGAAAGCTGTTTTGAAACATCTCGAGTTCTGTGTCGGTTCTCTTTTACAACATTATCGCTTCATAACCCCTCTGTTATACGGTGGCTCATTTTGACTCGTCTCCACTTTGACTCTGCAATACTGGCTATGCTCTCTGAAGAAAATGTTTATTTCATAGACATTAAAATAGTACATGTACCATATGTCCTTGTTTTTCATTTTTCTAAATCTTCTGAGAATTTATTATTAAGTTTTATCACTTTGACCTGAGCCTTTGCTTGTTTTTAGTTTATTTAAACTGTGACTGTACATTCATAATGTTATGTATCAATTTGACATCGCTGGACCACAACCCAGTGATTTACATTATTAAAAGTACATGTACTTCTAGTCTAGTATTATTGTGATACCAGTAAAACATGTTCAGTCAAAGTTTTCTTAAGTCGAAGTTCTGGAGTAGTCGCTTTTAAAACCCTTAAGTATTTTAATGTTCTAAACCTAATGACTCTGAAAGGGTCCACCACAAACATCTACATCAGACGAGCCAGACAACAGCTTGATCTTCTTAAATAAATAAATATATATAGGTGGACCCAAAGTATATTGCTGCTGGCCAAAAAAAAATCTACAAAATGCCAACTTTAAAGGAGAGGACAAAAACTGTCTACTTCTATTGAAGGTCAATGGAACCAGAATTTTTCCAAGCTATTTTGGAGCATTTCTATTGGTCCATTCATTATTATCATGATGGATTTACAAACAGTAATTAAGATATATGTTTCTCATTGGACGGCGACGATATATAGTTGTTTATTTTAACAAAACCTTGTGGTTATATTTTCTTACTTACAAACAAGAAAACCTCATAAAACAATAAAACAAACTTTCCCGGAAACATTCGACAGGTGGAGTACAATGTTGAAACATGGAGCCGCTACAAGCAGAGGGGTCAGTTCAGCACTTTTGGGGCTGAACGAATAGATTTGGTGCTGTGCGGATGTAGCATGGGAGTGCATGGAGAGTCCACTTACTGAGCATGAATACGCAAAGAGACAGAGTGAGGAAGGGGGGGGGGTGGAGCTTCACTGACTGGACAAAGTGTGAGTGAGAGAGCGAGTGAAGGGCGAGAGATAAAAAGCTACATGGCGTGAAAAGAGCTTTGAGGAAGAACGGAAACAAAGAAGAATGAAACAGAGTGAAGGGAAACGGAGAGGAAGAAAGAGAACAAGAGAAAGGGAGACCGAACAGTAGGTGGGGGTGAGGGCGAAAGGGAAGGATGGAAAGAAGTATAGAAAGAAACAGACAGATTATTTATCATTTAAACGGTGGCTGTACCGAGAGGGGTGGAGGGAATAGAATAAAGGTTAGGAGAGTGAGAGAGAAGTAGAATGAGAGAGAGAAAGGAAGTGGAAGAGAGAGGACTAGAATGAGAGAGAAAGAGTGAGAAAGCGAAGAGTAGAAAGAGCTTTAAGAGTGAGAGAGTGTGGGAGAGGGAGGAATAGAATGAAGGTTGGGAAGGAAGAAAAGAGAGAGAAAGTGAGTAAGGAATGGAGAGGATTTGAATGAAGGTTAGGAGAGAGAGAGAAATGGAATGAGAAAGAGAGAGAAGGGAAAAGGAAGTGAGGACTAAAATGAGGCTTGAGAGAGATAAAGAGTGAAAAAGAGAAGAGTAGAATGAGCGTTAAGAGTGAGAGAAAGAGAGACAGAGAGAGAAAGGAAAGGAGAGAAAGAAAGTGAGTGAGGAATGGATAGGAATAGAATGAAGGTTAGGAGAGTGAAAGAGAAAGAGAGAGGAATAGAATGAAGGTTAGGAGAGAGAGAGAAGTAGAATGGGAGATAGAGGGAAAGAGAAAGGAAGAGGAAGAGAGAGGTATAGAATGAAGGTTAAGAGAGTGAAAGAGAAAGAGAGGTATAGAATGAAGGCTAGGAGAGAGAGAGAGAAATAGAATGAGAAAGAAAGAGAGAAAGGAAGAGAGAGGACTAGAACGAGGCTTGAGAGAGAAAGAGTGAGAAAGAGAAGAGTAGAATGAGCTTTAAGAGTAAGAGAGAGAGAGAAAGTGTGAGAGAGCGAGGAATAGAATGAAGGTTGGGAAAGAAAGGAAGAGAGAGAAAGTGACTGAGGAATAGAGAGGAATAGAATGAAGGTTAGGAGAGTGAGAGAGAAAGAGAGAGGTATAGAATGAAGGTTAGGAGAGAGAGAGAAATAGAATGAGAAAGAGAGAGAAGGGAAGGGAAGAGGAAGAGAGAGGACTAGAATGAGGCTTGAGAGAAAGAAAGCATGAGAAAGAAAAGAGTAGAATAAGCTTTAAGAGTGAGAGAGAGAGAGAATATGTGAGAGAGTGCGGAATAGAAAGAAGGTTGGAAAGGAAAGGAAAAGAGAGAGAAAGAGAAAGTGAGTGAGGAATGGAGAGGAATAGAATGAGCAGGCGAGAAAAAAACTAGAACGAAGGGAGAGGAATTGAATTAGGGTTGTGCTAGAGAGAGACAGTGAGAGGAAGAGTGAGGAACAGAAGGAGGGTTAAGAGAGATAGAGAGAACTTGAAAGAAATAGAGAAATAGAATGAGGGCTGATAGAGAAAGAAGGTAAGAGACTTAGAGATGTATAGAGTGAGGGTTGAGAGAGAAAAACAGAAAAGAGCTAAAAGACAGAGAGAAAGCATGAGAGAGAGGAATATAATAAGAGCTAAGAGAAAGAAAAAGAGAGGAATAGAAAGAGCATAGAGTGAGAAAAAGCAAAAGAGAGAGACAAATAGAAAGAGAGCTGAGGTAGAGAGAACATGAGAGCGAGAGAGAGGAATAGAATATGGACTGAGAAGGAGAAAGCAAGAAAATGAAGAATAGAACATGGGCTGAGAAAGAGTGTGTGTGGGAGGAATAGAATAAGAGCTAAGAGAAAAAAAGAGAGAGAGAGAAATAGAAAGAGAGCTGAGGTAGAGAGAAAACGAGAGAGTGGAATAGAATAAGGACTGCGAAAGAGAAAGCAAGAGAATGAAAAATAGAACATGGGCTGAAAAAGAGTGTAAGGGAAAAGAATAGAATGAGAGCTAAGAGAAAGAAAAAGAAGAGAGAGGGATAGAAAGAGCGCTAGGGTATAGAGAAAGCGAGAGAGAGAGAGAGAGAGAGAGAGAGAGAAAAGACAAGAAAGAAAGAGGAAGAGAAACGAGAGCTAAGAAAGTGAGAGAAAAAGGAATAGAATAACAGTTGATAAAGAGAGAGAAAGCTAGGGGAATGAGAAAGAGAGAGAGAAGAATAGAATGCAGATGAAGAGAGGAAGAGAGAAAGCGAGGAAGATAGAGATGTATAGAGAGGGAATAGAGGCATATTAGACATGCAAAGAGAGAAGGATGAATTGAATGAGTGTCAGGGGAGAGAGAGAGAGAGAGAGAGAAAGGAACTGATTGACTGCTAGAAGAGAGAGTATTAAAAAGACAATAAAAGAGAGATCAAGAGGGAGGGAGGGAGACGCACGAGAGATAGAACATGTGTGTAAATGAAAGAAAGCATGTAAAGGAGTGTGTGTGTATGAGTGAGAGAGAGAGAATAAGAGAAGAGAGAATGAGGGAGTGAGTTAGTAAGAATGTGAGGAGTGAGTGAGAGAGCGAGAGCATGAGGGAGTAAGTGTGTAAGGGGAAGAGAGAAAGAGAGAAAGTGAGTGAGTGATTGAGCCATAAGAGAGTGAAAGTGTGAGGGAGTGAGGATTTGACAAAGTGGGTGAGTGAGTGAGAGTGAGTGAATAAGTGAGTAAGTGAGAGAGCAAGTCAGAGAGCAAGACCATGAGGGAGTAAGAAAGTGGGTGAGTGAGTGAGTGAGTGAGGGAGTGAGGGAGTGAGTTAAAGTGAGTGGGAGAGCAGGAAAGAGATGGAGAGTATAAGCGAGTGTGTGAGAGAGTGAGAGAGCGAGAGACAGTGAGGAAGTAAAAGGAGGAACAGAGAGTGAGTGAGTGATAGAGCAAGTCAGAGAGCAAGAGCGAGGGAGTGAGAAAGTGAGGGAGAGGGAATGTGAGGGAGTGAGTGAGTGAGAGCATGAAGGAGTGAGTGAGTGAGTGAGTGAGTGAGTTAAAGTGAGTGGGAGAGCAAGTGATAGCATGAGGGAGTGAGTGAGAGAGTGAGAGCATACGGAGGGAGTGAGAGAGCGGGAGGGAGCGTGGGTGAGTAAGTGATTGAGGGAGTGAGAGGGAGAGAGTAAATGAGAGAGGGAGTAAGGGAGAGAGAGTGTGTAAGGGAGTAAGTGATTGAGGGAGTGAGAGGGAGAGAGTGAATGAGAGAGGGGTTAGCGGGGGGAGCGTTGGGGGGAGTGAGTGAGAGAGTGAGAGAGAGGGAGAGAGTGAATGAGAGAGCGAAAGAGAGCATGTGTAAGGGAGTAAGTGATTGAGGGAGTGAGAGGGAGAGAGTGAATGAGAGAGTGAAAGAGAGCATGTGTAAGGGAGTAAGTGATTGAGGGAGTGAGAGGGAGAGAGTGAATGAGAGAGCGAAAGAGAGCATGTGTAAGGGAGTAAGTGATTGAGGGAGTGAGAGGGAGAGAGTGAATGAGAGAGTGAAAGAGAGCATGTGCAAGGGAGTAAGTGATTGAGGGAGTGAGAGGGAGAGAGTGAATGAGAGAGGGAGAGAGAGCGTGTGTGAGTAAGTGATTGAGGGAGTGAGAGGGAGAGAGTGAATGAGAGAGCGAGAGAGAGCGTGTGTAAGGGAGTAAGTGATTGAGGGAGTGAGAGGGAGAGAGTGAATGAGAGTGGGGTTAGCGGGGCGAGTGTTGGGGAAGTGAGGGATTGAGGGAGTGAGAGGGAGAGAGTGAATGGGAGAGCGAGAGAGAGCGTGTGTGAGTAAGTGATTGAGGGAGTGAGAGGGAGAGAGTGAATGAGAGAGCGAGAGAGAGCGTGTGTGAGTAAGTGATTAAGGGAATGAGAGAGTGAATGAGAGAGGGGTTAGCGGGGGGAGCATTGGGGGGAGTGAGAGGGAAAGAGTGAATGAGAGAGGGGTTAGCGGGGGAGTGTTGGGGGGAGTGAGTGATTGAGGGAGTGAGAGGGAGAGAGTGAATGAGAGAGGGGTTAGTGGGGGCAGTGTTGGGGGAGTGAGTGATTGAGGGAGTGAGAGGGAGAGAGTGAATGAGAGAAGGGTTAGCGGGGGGAGCGTTGGGGGGCTGTGTCTGCGAGCAGTGATTTTACTGTCTGCTGAAGCAGAAAGTGCTGAAGTTTAGATGAAGTATTAATAAAGAGAGAGGAAATAAGTGATTGAGGGAGTGAGAGGGAGAGAGTGAATGAGAGAGGGGTTAGCGGGGGGAGTGTTGGGGGGAGTAATGATTGAGGGAGTGAGAGGGAGAGAGTGAATGAGAGAGGGAGTGGGGTTAGCGGGGGGAGCGTTGGAGGGAGTTAGTGAGAGAGCAAGAGAGAGCATGGGTAAGGGAGTAAGTGATTGAGAGAGTGAGAGGGAGAGAGTGAATGAGAGAGGGAGTGAGGGAGAGAGCGTGTGTAAGCGAGTAAGTGATTGAGGGAGTGAGAGGGAGAGAGAGCGTGTGTGAGTAAGTGAAGCAGAAAGTGCTGAAGTTTAGATGAAGTATTAATAAAGAGAGAGGGAATAAGTGATTGAGGGAGTGAGAGGGAGAGAGCGAGAGAGCGTGTGTGAGTAAGTGATTGAGGGAGTGAGAGGGAGAGAGTGAATGAGAGTGGGGTTAGCGGGGGGAGTGTTGGGAGGGAGTAAGTGATTGAGGGAGTGAGAGGGAGAGAGTGAATGAGAGAGGGAGAGAGAGCATGTGTAAGTGAAGCAGAAAGTGCTGAAGTTTAGATGAAGTATTAATAAAGCGAGAGGGAATAAGTAATTGAGGGAGTGAGAGGGAAAGAGTGAATGAGAGAGGGAGTGAGGGAGAGCGTGTGTAAGGGAGTAAGTGATTGAGGGAGTGAGAGGGAGAGAGTGAATGAGAGTGGGGTTAGCGGGGGGAGTGTGGGGGGGAGTGAGTGATTAAGGGAGTGAGATGGAGTGCTGAAGTTTAGATTAAGTATTAATAAAGAGAGAGGGAGTAAGTGATTGAGGGAGTGAGAGGGAGAGAGTGAATGAGAGTGGGGTTAGCGGGGGGAGTGTGGGGGGGAGTGAGTGATTGAGGGAGTGAGATGGAGTGCTGAAGTTTAGATGAAGTATTAATAAAGAGAGAGGGAGTAAGTGATTGAGGGAGTGAGAAAGAGAGAGTGAATGAGAGTGGGGTTAGCGGGGGGAGTGTGGGGGGGAGTGTGGGGGGGAGTGAGTGATTGAGGGAGTGAGATGGAGTGCTGAAGTTTAGATGAAGTATTAATAAAGAGAGAGGGAGTAAGTGATTGAGGGAGTGAGAGGGAGAGAGTGAATGAGAGTGGGGTTAGCGGGGGGAGTGTGGGGGGAGTGAGTGATTGTGGGAGTGAGATGGAGTGCTGAAGTTTAGATGAAGTATTAATAAAGAGAGAGGGAGTAAGTGATTGAGGGAGTGAGAGGGAGAGAGTGAATGAGAGTGGGGTTAGCGGGGGGAGTGTGGGGGGGAGTGAGTGATTGTGGGAGTGAGATGGAGTGCTGAAGTTTAGATGAAGTATTAATAAAGAGAGAGGGAGTAAGTGATTGAGGGAGTGAGAGGGAGAGAGTGAATGAGAGTGGGGTTAGCGGGGGGAGTGTGGGGGGGAGTGAGTGATTGAGGGAGTGAGATGGAGTGCTGAAGTTTAGATGAAGTATTAATAAAGAGAGAGGGAGTAAGTGATTGAGGGAGTGAGAAAGAGAGAGTGAATGAGAGTGGGGTTAGCGGGGGGAGTGTGGGGGGGAGTGAGTGATTGAGGGAGTGAGATGGAGTGCTGAAGTTTAGATGAAGTATTAATAAAGAGAGAGGGAGTAAGTGATTGAGGGAGTGAGAGGGAGAGAGGTGAATGAGAGTGGGGTTAGCGGGGGGAGTGTGGGGGGGGTGAGTGATTGAGGGAGTGAGAGGGAGTGCTGAAGTTTAGATGAAGTATTAATAAAGAGAGAGGGAGTAAGTGATTGAGGGAGTGAGAAAGAGAGAGTGAATGAGAGTGGGGTTAGCGGGGGGAGTGTGGGGGGAGTGAGTGATTGAGGGAGTGAGATGGAGTGCTGAAGTTTAGATGAAGTATTAATAAAGAGAGAGGGAGTAAGTGATTGAGGGAGTGAGAGGGAGAGAGTGAATGAGAGTGGGGTTAGCGGGGGGAGTGTGGGGGGGGTGAGTGATTGAGGGAGTGAGATGGAGTGCTGAAGTTTAGATGAAGTATTAATAAAGAGAGAGGGAGTAAATGATTGAGGGAGTGAGAGGGAGAGAGTGAATGAGAGTGGGGTTAGCGGGGGGAGTGTGGGGGGGGTGAGTGATTGAGGGAGTGAGAGGGAGTGCTGAAGTTTAGATTAAGTATTAATAAAGAGAGAGGGAATAAAGGCGACGGAGGAATAATAGGCTGAAAAAGAGACTCATATTAAGCAGCTCTTGTAATTTGGGGGGGTTTAGGACACGGGACTCAATTAGCAACAACGATTATTGTCATTACCTAATTGTTTTGTTATCTGTATGATCACCGTTACGCCGAGTCTGCATCGGATTCGAGGGTCTCCGTCTGAAGAAGCGAAGCGGCTCAGTGGTCCGGCGTAATGGACGAGGCAGGAGGCTCGTCTCGGGTCGGTCAGTTTAATTAACAGTGGAAGGGCTGCAGCTGACGGGTGGAGAGGTGTGAACCGTATGGATGAAATGCTGGTGCTGTGATTATAGACCCACATACTGTGACTGCAGTAAGTCTTGCAAAACATGGCTGGAGATTAGCTTGTATTGTTTTGACCAAAAGTATTTATTTTTGCATAAATATGATGACGCTCACAATGCAAAGCAGCAACGCTGTGATTGGTTAGAGGGCTCAACTGTATAATGCAGCTTACAGTGATGGCACAACAACAATTAAGAAGAAGAACTTTTGAGCAGTAGTGTATATATACAGGGGTTGAAACTGAACACCTGGTTTTAGAGCACAATAATTTATTAGCATGGTGTAGTCAGTTGGTCTTGTGAATGACATATACAAGTCCTGCACAGTGGTCAGAGAGATTTCAAGCCATTCTTCTTGCAGGATAGTGGGCAGGTCACTTTAAATTCCTATGTGCTGCTTGGTGGAGGAACCAAGTTTCCTGACTCGCTCCTCCAAAACACCCCCCAAAGTGGGCCTCGACAAATATTTAGATTGGGTGACTGTGCAGGCCAATGGGCGATGTTCAACTTCACTTTCCTGCTTCATCAACCACTCTTTCTTCCCCCAGTCTTGCTGTGTGTGTTGGCTGCCATTGCTCATCCTGATCACAACCTGGCCACCGCCTTCAGGATACAATGTTTGAACCCTTGGATGCACAAGGTCCTCCAGAATGCGTTCGGTAGTCCTTGGCAGTGATGTGCCTAATCTAGCTCAAAATATTGGGCCAGGGAATGCCATGATATGGCAGCCCAAACCATCACTGATCCACCCCCACGCTTCACTCTGGTCAAGCAACAGTCTGGGTGGTGGTACGCTTCTTTGGGGCTTCTCCACACCGGAACTCTCCCCCGGATGTGGGCGCGAAAACAGTAAAGGTGGTCTCATCAGAGAAACAATACATGTTTCACATTGTCCACAGCCCAAAGATTTGCGCTCCTATGCAACCATTGAAACCGACGTTTGGCACTTGGGCAATGAGTGACCCAAGGGTTTGGCTATAGCAGCAGCCCGGCCGTGTATATTGACCCTCCCTGTGGAGCTCCTGACTGACAGTTCTGGTGGAAACAGGAGAAGCTGAGGTGCACATTTAATTCTGCGCTGATTTGGGCCAGCCGTCTGGTTTTATGTTTTTTGGATACATTCCGGGTTAGAGCCAACATCCCTTTCAGACAGCTTCCTCTTGCGTCCACAGTTTATCCTCGTAGGATGTGGTTGGTTCTTCTTGGTGGTATGCTGACATTACCCTGGATAACCGTATGTCTCTTGATACGTCAACATTGACATTGCCTGTCTTTGGTCACAAAGATGCCTCCAGCAAGACGTGCACCAACATTTGTTCTCTTTTGACTCCTGGGTATGTCCCATAATGTTGTTGTTATTGCAGTATTTTGAGCTAAACTGTGCTCTTACCTGCTAACTGAACTTCACACTCTGCTCTTACTGGTGCAATGTGCAATTAATGAAGATTGGCCACCAGACTGGTCCAATTTAGCCATGAAAAATGACAGGTGTTTCAGTTTCATAGTCCAACCCCTGTATATATATATACATATATATACACTACCGCTTAAAAGTTTAGAATCACTTTTGATTTCATTTCATGGAATTTTCATGCAATTCACAAACAATATTGTCCATTTCACAATAAATGTAAGTGTATCAGATGATTTTTAAAGAATAGAAATGTTTGTATTGAAGCCTGTTTTTGTATAAAAAATATTAAATATATTATTTTGCATATAGTTCTATTATCAGCAATTCTCAGTCCTCTGTCTAAATCTCCTGGTACGGCCGCCAATCCAAGTTAAGGATGTTATTGGGCTAATTGGTTGTTAGGACACTCTTGGTCAATTGCGATGCACAGCTGAAAAACATTCTACTAATAAGTGAACATAAAAGGAAGAAAACAACATTCTTAGGCTTAGTTTAATTATTTGAAGCCATACAGCAGTTGATGGCTTGCTGACCGACTCAAAATGACCAGAAAGAAATAACTTTCTTTAGAGACCCGTCAGTCCATTGTTGTGTTAAGGAAGGAAGATACTCCATTATAAAAAAGAACTGTGATCCCAGTAGTGTGTAAATATATATATATATATATGTATATATGCATTTATATATACTATATATATTATATTCTATATATCTATATTATATTTATATATATATATAGATATATATATATAAATAGTAGTCCACCTGTTTCTCTGAATTTCTTTCCCTGTCTTTACCCCATTCACCAGTGCTCAGGCCATCCACAGGACCACCAATGAGCAACTATTATTTGGGCGGTCGTCCATTCTCGTTTTAGTCATTTAGCAGACAATCTTATCTAACTCATGCACACAGCAGAAGCCAAAGCCATGTACGTTTCTAGAGCTACTGCGAAATATATAACCTAAGAGCCAGACAAGCACTTGATCTACTTAAATTAATGTAGGTGTAAACAGAAGGTATATAAGGAGAACAGAAGTGGACCAGGAATTGAGCCCTGGGGAACCCCAGTAGAGAGAGTGAGAGGGGGGAACAGTCCTACCTGGTAGGAATGAGAATGAAGACTGAAGACATGCAGGTCTCACTGGCTTTGTAGTGAGATTCAGTGCTGAGAGATTTCTAACCCCCAAATAATACCAGCAGCTCTGTGGTGGTCCTGTGGGGGTCCCAAAGAACAAGGTAACAAAGTATACCGAGAAGCAGATGGACTTCGGTCTGTAATTGCAGAGCTACAAAGCAGTGAAAAGGTGGACGGTGCCTGTACGTACAAGGTCAGGGTACTTAAGAGTGGTCAGTCAGTCAGTGTGGCCAGAAAATAGAAATATAATAAATGGGTTTGTTTTTCTTTGTAAACCACAGCTACCTGAGAGATATCAATGTTTTAGGCTCCACTTTCTCTCTCTGGCCGCGCCGGCTGTAAATATCACCCGGAACCTCGGCTCCTCTCCTTTACCGAGCAATAATAAACAAAGCACATCCCTCCGTCCTCCGCAACCCTGAATTGCTTTAATCCAAAAAGCCCTCACAACAGTAATTCAGCTAAAATAACAATGCTGTTAGCGCACCTGCCTGGTGGTGTAAATTGGCGGTGCGCGGCTGGCCCCTTGGCCCCTGCAGGTCAACCGAGGCGTTTTAAAATGCGCAGGTTAGAGTCGCACACCAGCTGCGGACGGAGAGTATTTGCATGCTGCTGGCGGTCAGCGTTTGACTGATGGCCGCCGTTTGACCGCGCTGTCAACAGGCACTGTTCTCATCGCAGGCTTTGCAATGCACTTTATGTATGAGTCCATAGGCAATGTGTGAAACCAGCCCTCTACAAATACCACACCTGATTTTAAAGCCATAGTTTTTGGAGCAATTACTCGTTACTCATTTCACGCCTCTGTTTCTATTACACGAGCATGGTGGCTAACATAATGGCTCAGGAAATCCAATCTAATATCACCATTCTGTATTTGTGTTTTCTATTTGTGTTTACATTGTTTGAAAAACAAAAAAAGGTTTTCATGTCATACTTTATCACAGTTTGCTTTGTTGGCGAAAAGCCTAAAAAAAAATCTGAGGCCCGAAAAACAGCAAGGACGGCGGCTAAAATGCAAATCAAAGCAGAAAGCAGTGATTTGCAAAAGCGCTTTGACCTGTATTTGAATGAAAACAGAACAAACATGACACATTTGATCTTTTCTCTGCTTGCAGTGTTCATAAAAGTTGAGAAAAGGGGCAATTCGAGTCTAGGAGCATTGTGAAATGTTCAAAACAACACCTTAAAACTGGTGCTGCAGTCATGCCTAGATATAAAAGTAGGTTTTTAGGAGTTCTTCATGAGCTGGGTGGAGACCTGCCAAAAATTCACCAGCAAAAAAATCCAACAATAAAAAAATAACCCTCTTTAGAAAACAATAGCAAAGAATTTGCTGTATTTTTCCTTTTGTTGGAGCAGAATATCATCAACAGACTCCGGGACATCCAGAGAAATCAAAGGCAAAGGCTGAAACCCCAACTAATGGATATGCATGGATATCACTGCATGGGCTCAGAAGTGCTTTGACACACTGTTATCAATAAACACTGGCATCTAGCGTCGCGTCCTTAAATGCAGACTAAGACTGAACTATACACAGTGGAAGGCATATACCATCATGGTCCAGCTGAAATGGATGGATGCTCAGTGGAAACGTGTATTGTGGTCAGGTAAATGGACCATTCCAATTGTTTATGGTAATAAAGTTCTCTGGGCTAAAGAAGAAAAGGAGCCTCCAGATTGTTACCAGTGTAAAGTTTCAAATTCAGCATCCACCATGGTATGTTTGGGGATGGTATAAGTAGGTAACCCACCCATCTGTGAAAGCTCAGGTAAGCACGTTTTGGACCAACATATTGTCACGACCCAAAGAAAAACAAGTATTGATTGCCTCAGCTGCTGTTTATTTTGATATTGTATAAAAATGTATGATAAATTAACCAATAGAAATGCTCCAAAATCACTTGGAAAACATTCTGGTTCCATTGACTTACATTGCCTCTCCTATAAAGTTGATACAGCGATGATATGCTGCCTTCTAGACGTCGTCTTCTTCAGATCCATCTGTAATTTTATGAACGTGGCCAACACCAACAAACATTATCAGAGAATGCAGGTGCTAGACTGACCTGCCTACAGTCCAGAACTGTCTTCTCCTGAAAAAGTGTGTTTTATTAAGCTTAATTAATGAACAACGACTACAAAGGACATGAAGACTTGCATACAAGAACAAAAAGAAAAAGATTATTGGTGCTGTTAAAAGAAAGATGATGCAGACAGTGGTATCCTGGTATTGAAATTAGAAAAGGAGGGTGTAGCGGTAAGGCAAGTGTGGTCTGTGGTGAATAATATAAGAATGGAGTGCCCAGTTGAGAGAAGGGCTGGAGCTTAGAGTGAACCGGAGGCTCATTCGTGCGCATGTTCGGCCTTTTTTTCTCGGAGCATGTACAAATGCAGCTCTGAGGCGCTTCCTCTCGTATTCCTTACCCCCGCGTGCCCCTGCGTATCAGGGAGAGCGAGAGGCAGGTTTGTGGTTGAGCGCGAGAGACCCCCGCCGTGCCGGCAGGCCGTCCGACGGCTACATTCATCAGAGAGACTGAGGCGCAGACGGAGAGTCCTGCCGAGAACACTCCCATTAGAATAAAAATCACTTCTCCCTCTCTCGCTCGGCCCCACTCTCGCTCGCTCCGCCTGCCGCGCTGCCAAGCCTGTGCACAAAAAGAATGGCTTTAACTCCTATTATTCTGCGTGAAGGCATTCTGCCAGGCTATATGACAAGGAAAGCAAAATCGTTCACCAGCCCAACCCCCTCCCTCCCTTCTTCCCACCATCCCTTGCCCCTTTCGCACGCACCCTGCTGATGGATTCCACCGGAAACGATGGCCCCTGGGCTTTTTCCACTCAAAAAAACGCTGACAAATAGGCGACACTCGCCTAACAAAGTTTCTCGGGCCGCGGTTCGTATCAATTTTCACCTGCTCCCCGAAGTCGTGGGGGCCGACAAAAAAAAATGGGCTGAAGTTTTTTCGCCCCTCTAGGCCACTGCGTCTACCGAGAGAACTTATTCCTCCTTGTGTTGTCCAATTATTTGGAGCAGGAGCCCCGGCGCTTTCAGAGAAATCCGTCCTGCTAATTTGCTCCCGAGCAAAAGCTCGGTCAGCATGTAGCGGTAGCGTGAGCTATTGCTGCTAATCCCAATCCCTCGGAGCTTCTGATCCATTACCCACAGTCCCACATGACATTAAACGCGGCGCACAGCCCCTCGGCCCGGGAGGCATTGCCACGTCATCCTCGCTGACCCTTAACTTGCCGCGTTCCCTCTTCCAGCAGCCTGGAAGGGCCAGCACGGAAACTCTTGAATGGCGGTGGACCCACAGCTACTTCCTGAGGGTATTCCCGCATACAAATACATTATCCAGAGAGATATTTTCCCTTCCCAATACTGTAAATACTACTTTTATTCCTCTATTAAATACTCTTTCTGTTTTCTCTTGGCCTTCCATTTACTCAGCTAATCCTCCTCTGCTCTTCTACTCTTCTACTCATGCCTGCTAGACACTACACAACATTTCTTGCATGTGACCTGTTCCTTTGTTGAGGTAACGGTGGGAACGCTACATTGCAGCTAAGACTCACACACTGTAGAATCTTTAGCTGAGTTATTCTGGCTCAAGTTTTAGTACTACAAGGTCAAGCTTCTTGGCAACTGTTACAGTTGTCGGCCAAATAGAGAGACCTGGGTTTCTTTTGTTTACCTACCATGAGGAAAACAGTAAGTGAGTTCCGCCAGTAAGGCCGGGGTGCTGAGTCAGGGTGATGCTATACTATTGATGCTTCGCTTGTTTCTAGCTTGTTTGGAAGCACAGCAAGTTTCGGGCTACGCTGCACTTTTTGGTTGCCTGAATTTAACCCCTAAGTGGGCCCTTTGCAAGAATGTCGCGAGCTCGAACGGAAGCGACTGACAGCATGGAGTGCGAGAGTCAGTCGAGCTCTGAAGTGGTGGGAATGTCCCTGATCTCATCAAACATTTTAATATATATGTGATTCAAGATGTTTACAAGTTTCTCAGTGCTAGTCCTGGCGGCCCACAGCTCTGCACATTTGAGTGTCTTCCGTGCTCCCTAACAAGCTCATTAGCAAGCCCTTCCTGAGTTGAAGTGGGTGTATTCGAGCGAGGAGAACTCTAAAATGTACAGGACGGTGGTCCACCAGGACCAGGATTGACAAAAATTGGCTAAAGTGTGAGAAGGTCAGATATGTACTCAAAGATTGATTCCAACAGTAGCCAGTCCGAGGTAGAAGAGTGGAGAAATAGGCCAACTGACCCATCCAGTCCAGCAAGTGAAGCTTTGTTTGCATTGATATCTGAGGAGATCCAGGAATTTCATCTGAAGGATCATCATGTGTGTTGCACTCTCTTTTGCCTAATCGTGTAATGTGAGCACAATCATGACAAAAAAATGCAAAAAATTTACATTCATGGAGCTCCCAGGCACTCTTGTCTAGAGCAAGAGTATGTATCCTAGCTTGTACAAATAGGTCCAAACTACCCTTGAGCCAGAAACGAGGACCAGTGCTGATATCAAATTAAACAGCACAAATGAAGCACTTAGACTGGTATTCGGCTTACAAAGAGATGGTCTTTAGTTTGGGTTTGAAGACCGTGAGAGAGTCTGCTGCTCAGACAGCCAGTGGAATTTGTTCCACCATCTGGGTTCCAGGACAGAGAAGCGTCTTGATGCTTACCTACCATGCGTCTTGAAGGATTAAGCCGTGGGTCAAGGGCTCAAGGTACTAAAGGACTTTTGACCACTGCCTTCAGGAATGGGCAGGTCTATTATTGGCTTTAGAGGGATTAGAGTTTCAAATCTGATGCATGTGGCTACTGGAAGCTGGCAAAGGGAGCGCAGCAGGGAAAGATAAACCAGGCTGCTGCATTCTGGATGTGTTGCAAGGGGCTGACGGACCGCATAGGAAGACCAACCAGGAGCAAGTCTGTAGATGACAAGAGACTGGACTACCATCCAAGTAACCTCCCAAGTAATCATGAAAAGCTACCAAGAGTAAAGAGTTCAGTTCGCTTCCAGTCGCCTCTCCAAGTTTCTTCCACCTTGGGTGTAGAGTCTTTCCAAATCGCAAGGCTCAAGTCCAGGTCAAAATTGAGACGCGAGGCTTCTTTGTTTTTGCCGGGTCAGGTCTCAGGTCATCAAATTCGTGACTCTGGCCTGACTCAAGTCTAAATCATATGACTCAAGTCCACGCCTGTGTTTTTCTCCAAAAACCTCTGCACCATGTTTGTTGGTTGCTCATACTTCCTGAGAGTCTCTTTTTGCTTTGCTTGTTTACTGCTTATCACTATTCCTAGTTCTTGATGTAGTGTGTTCATAGTGTTCATATGACAATACTTAGCAACAAGTTTCATAAGAGAAACATGAAAATATCAGGTTGTCTGCCACAGCTCGCAGACTGAGAAAATCACACTGTTGAACTGTTTACACTATGCAAGCTGCCATCAGGGCCACATGCCGCAACTTGACAATCAGGTTGGAGGCTTTTGTCGCACATCCTATGTCTGAATCAGGTGAAAATCATGTGGCATGAACTTGGCTTTAGTGTGGTACAGCAGGTTACAGTTGGCAAGAGCAGAAGGAATATGCACTGAAGCAAAGGGAAGCGGCTGACTCCAGAGACAGAGAATGAGAGAGATCACAGATAAAAGAGTTTATCTGCAAATTACTGTTACAGTACTGTGCTACTTATTAGATAACATTGTTCCCATTTCTGTATTACACTATCTACACATTTCTCATGTGCTCACTGCTCGTGAATATACTGTAAGTTATATGACTGCCAGTCAGTGCTTTGGGATGGGCCTCAGAAGTTCAAAGGGTGTCAATCAAATGACTGACAAAGTTATAAATACAGATGGTGAACTTAGGCAAGTTTCTTCTTACTCAAGTTTATTACTTATGGCATATCATCAGTTGGTGCATCTCAAGTACCACCAAAGCAGAGTCACACAAGCTGGCACCGGGGCCCCAGGACTTAGGATTTGACCTAGATTTGCACCTCAGAGACAAGAGATTTGACTCAGACTCACACCTTAGACATTCAACTGCCTCAGAGACTCGGAATATCTGACACCACTGTGACTTAAGATTAGATTTGGAATTGCGACTCAGAAACTTTGAGACTTGACTTATGACTTAACTCGTGTCTTAGAGGTTTGAGATTTGACTCGTGCTTTAGAGACCTGAGATTCCAGCCCAAATCTTACCTCAGAGACTTGATACCTGATATGTGACTTCCATTTGCTCTTCAGAGACTTGAGACTTTTTGTTTTGTATTTTTGAGATTTGGCTCACACTTGCAAGATTTAACTATAACTTAAACCTCAGACTTTAAATTTGACTCAAAATTGCACCTTGGCGCCTCAAAATTGTACTCAAACAAACACATTAGAGACTTGAGATTCGACTTCAACTTTATGGAAACTCCTGGCTGGGCATTAATGATAACCCTATACTAGAAGAACATCTTACACATCTAAAAACAATTTCTCGTTACAAAATTTGCAACTCTAGCAAGACTCACATGATTGTATTCCAGCGTTGGAAATTTGTCTGCAAGAGTTTGGTATGAGGACAGCCAAACTTGCACCTCAAACACTAGAGCCTTGACTTGGATTCACAATGCAGACACTTAAGATTTGACTCACATTTGCACCTCAGAAACTCAGAGATTTGACGAGGCCTGAAACCTCATAAACTCGAGACTTGGGCTTGCATAACGTGACTTGTGAACATGCCTTGAAGCAACAGGCCCCCTGCCCATTTGTGCCCTAATCTCCTAATACAATCCAATAACAATCTCAATAACAGTTTCTGAACATCTCCATCTTCTGTGTTACACCGCTCACCTCACGTAGCACTCAGGGTCAAACCAATCCCAGCGCAAATCAGGCACCGCACGATTTCAGGGGTGCTTTTCACAGCCCTGATTCCCCAGTCCGCCGCCCCAAGCAGGTCCAAAGGCAACTTCCCTGCCGTTTCAGCCACATCAGTCAACAAATTATCCGATCTGTACACACGGGCATCTCTGGGAAATGGACAAAGACAGCGACAGCGGCACAGATAGGAAGCACCGGAGGAAAGAAACGCGCCACGTTCGACACGGCGCTTTAGAACTCGGCTTGAGCTGCAAACGATTCAAGTTCAAATGATTACAGCTGTCTGTATAGGCAAGACAGGGCAGTCATCTCTTTCCCTGCCTCCATCCGTCCCGCTCGAATCCTTCACGCTTGGCGGACCTGCCCTCGAGACGCTCCTTTGCGCATTCAAAGAGCGTTCCCTGTTCTTTGCACGTCTCGGCCAGCCTGAGTCGAGATAGTTCCATGTAAACTTGCCAAGCTGAACAAGGCTTGGAAGTGGGCTGGAAGACTGGAGGGAGGCTGCGTTGAACAAGATTAATTACGCTTTTCTTCTCCTAAATTGAGTGATCTTTGTGATTGCTATGAGCGACAGAGCATGAATGGATATCAATAGCAATGATTCCTTTGGTGTAATGCATGCTAGAGAAGCCACACTTGCACACACACTCGTGCAGTCCTGCTATCTAAGCTGCTTCTTACTTGGCGATCCATCTACATGCCCCAGTCCTACTATTTTGTGTGCAACAATTAAAATAAAACACTTAGGTTTACAGTAAGTACACTTGATCCAGATCACAATGCAAGAGCCTAGTGTCTAGGAAGCCCTAAGGGAGTACTTACGTTGCTCATAGCAAGAAACAACCCCTCCAGTGCTTAAAGAAAATATTAGGTATGTGCCTATATGGTATGAAAACTCAGTTTTAGAGCTGATTAAGACCTAATTTGGTGGATTGTTATTGGCTACTTTTATGCCCAGTCCCATCTCATTAAGCCTCTGCATGTCCACTGTGCTCCATTTACACCACTGCTCATTATCTCCAGCCTGTGCTTGAGTTAACCGTTTAAATGTCTGGGTCTGTTTTAACTCTTTGGGGTCCAAAGACATTATCTTGACATATGACATAATCCCTACATGTTTATATTCAAATGTTTAGAACAATCTAAGCTCTCTTAATAAATTAAACATGGTATATGTTCTTCATCGCCATTGCAACAACTTCAGTGGACGCAAACTCCTTATTCTTCATTTCGCCTCTGTCTCTGAGTGGACTGAATGGATGAAAGTTTTCTGAGGTGATGGGCCAAGTCCTGAGCGTCCATTGGTCAGTTTCACACAGACTATAGATGGATGCACAAATCCAGATGATGTGGATCTCAGCCCCACTTCATAGACTCATAACTCTGAATGTGTGTTACGTGCGATCAGGGTGAACGGTGACTCTACAGAATCAGCAGACATTAAAAGAAACATTGAGAAACATCACATTTGATGCACAGGCACGTGCATCGACCCCAGAGGGCTGAAGCGTAAAACAAAAATATATAATATCCGTGACCCCACAGTTGCAGCACATTTAAAAAAGGGAATTAGTTTTTTTAAACGGACTGTGAGATTAAAGATGCACCAACAGCACTAGTTCCCTTCTGATACGATACCTGATCCTTGCATATAGGCCGATACTGAATACCGATATCGGTACTAACTTTATCTAACTTTATCTCTTCATCTATATTATTTATATTTATACCATTTAAAATCATTGTTGTGTGTCACAAATATAACATACTCAGCATGACTAAATGATATTTACTGGTTGGCAGGGACGTAGCTAGCCTGAAGCACCCCTAAATGAGCCCCAGCACCCCTAAAAATTCTAGTAGATTTTTTTTTTTATTTATTTAAGGTTAATTTGTCGTTGACAAGCTGGAACAGTTAAAGCCATATTACATATTGCAGCCAGTCAGCTATAGATATTAGATTCTTTTTCCAGAAAAAAGAGGCAGGTTCAGGTGAGAGACATGATCTTGATCATATGCTCAGAATATGTGAACCTAGTTTTGATTGATAGTTTGGATTGATAGTCCAAAATGACTTTAAAATGTATGTTTTTATGAGCTGTTAAACCTCTAAGCCTGTATGTGTATATATATATATATATATATATATATATATATATATATATATATATATATATATATATATATATACACAGCATGCAAAGATTCCTCTGGTGTAATGCATGGTAGAGAAGTCATATTTGCACACACTCGTGCTGTCCTGCAATCAGCCCTTAGCGGGTACTTATGTTGACCATAGCAAGAATCAGCCCTTCTAGTGCCTCACTTTCAGAAAATATTAAGGATGTGCCTATATGGTATAAAAGCTCAGGATAAGAGCTGACCGGGACCTAACCTAGATATATATATAATAAATTTCTCATATATAGATATAGACAATGCATGCTTTTCTTTGAACAGCATCAATATATATATATATATATATATATATATATATATATATATATATATATATATATATATGCATGCTAGTAGGACTACACACAGTGACACACACAAACACATTCCTACAATGGGAATATATCAAAATAAGGTAAAGCAGAACTACTGAATTAATCTCAGTGTTAGGCAATATAATAAAAAGGTTGGGGTTGAGACATTCAGAGTGCTTTGAGCTATGGAGGGACATTGTGAGGCCAATTTAGTCCCCACAGAAAACATGTTATTTCAGGTTTTCTACTATTCATCATACCATTATCAGCATTACTTCCAAACACTCGGTAGGCTTGTGTACGTTCACTGGTGGTTTCGAAAGTCAATAAAATGCCAATATTAGTTTTTAAAGAAACCTGAGTCTCTACTGTCAACCATTTCACTCCTTTCACTACCAAACCCCTTGAATGAATCTGTTTACATTGCAACCGCTGAATTAAATATGCCTTCTGTATAGAAAATACCACACAAAGGTTGAAGTATTTGACAGGCAATTTTCAATTTACAGCCGCACAGCTGGTGCTTCTGTCACTGAAGAGGCTGGAAAAGGTCCTCCAGCATTACTTGAACCTGCTCGTAGATCTTGCCACTGCTGTACTGCAGCTTTTCATTGTCATTATGTTTCACGGGAGCAGGAGATTTGTAGTGATGATCACCTGGCGGTTTCGCCTTTTGCGCACTTCAGATGCGCAGGCTCAGCTACGCCGGCACAAATGAGCTTTATGGCTTTGATAAAAGGATAAGCGCTGCTTAATAAATGCGGTTTATGGGGTGCCGAGAGCGCGCGCTAAGTGTTTCCATGAGCGAGGGGAAAGAGGCCCACTTGGGCACTTGCATTTTATTTTCGGCGCGAGTGATTGGCCGGCACCGTGCTTTTAAAAGCAGGCCAGATGGAGGCGGAGAGGTGAGGGAGAGGAGGGAGAGAGAGGAGAGAGAAAATGAGAATTAGCCCTGAAGGTAAATGACAAAGCTTGTCACCTCCGAGTTTCTCCATCACTCAGACTGATGAACTGCCAGAATCTGTGTGCAGTACGTGTGCGCGAGCACGAGTGCCCTAGAGTTTTTAAGCAAGTGAGTATTTGAGTGTGCACATGTAGAGCAAGTGCCACGCGTGTGAGTTTCTTTTTTTAGAGGAAGACTTGTAAGACTTTGTAAGAGGAAAACTTGACTTGAACAACAGAGTTACAAACACAGCACATAAAGATCAGAGTGTTGTAAAGCTGCCTTCCAAAGAAGACCACCTGCGTCTACGGCTGAAGCTCTAAATTTAAAACTTCAACCCAAACCTCCGTATGTCTGCTCTTAGCATTCTGTGGAGGAGAACCAGCACCAGAGCTTCCTTATCCAGAGAAATGTCTCACTTATGAAGCTCCGAGGAAGCAGACGAGTCGGGTATTTGCAAGTTAAGTAACTGTTTTCTGATCAGTGTCCACCGCGCTAGGCTATCTGGGCTGTAGCTAACACCCACGCAGAGTGGCTCGGGCAGCTGGCTTGACTTGGGTTTAACCGGCTTTCAGAATATAAAACTCACCGTCTGTGTGTAGGAGTACACGGCCCACCTTCCCACTGTGCAGGTACTGATACGCTTCACTACTTGTATAGATTTTCATTGCTGAACCGTCTACACCTTCCGAGAGTACAGACCACCTCAGACCACCTAACTGTATGTGACGGTAATATCAGTGTGTCTTGTGGGAACCAAGACAAAGACATTTAACACTACTAATCTGATACGACACGGCTGAATACAGTGAGGATCAGCAAACAGCAGAGCTAGCACACACAGCTAACACAAAACAAACAACCCAGAACACCTACAGACCAGATCTGACCGGTACGAACAGAACAGCAACAACAATTCAAGATCTACATTTAATGAATACAGTTTTAGTTTAAAATAACAGAGTCTGCGTTTAAAGACTGCAGTTTTTACTGCATGTATTTAATTAGCTTTTTTAGTTTTAAATTAAGGGTCTAAATGTAGTATTTGGGGATATTTGTTTGATTTACTTTGTTTATTTACTGTTAATTTTGTTTAAAATATTATGCTGTTTCATATGAGCTCGTTAAAAATGGTAATAAACCAGTTTAGACCATGTTTCATGACTTGCTTACGCTAATAACTACATGTAGCCCTGCCGTGTCATATAGCCCCGCCCTCGATCAGTGTCGGGTATCGGCCGATCGTGCTGAAAGGTGATCGGCGATCGGAATCGGCCTCAAAAACACTGAACGGTCCATCTCTAGTTTTGAGGCTGTGTCAAAGACATCAGCAGTGTTTCTGGACGTTGTTGATATATGACTTCCACTGTGTATAGTTCAGTCTTAACCTCTTGTGGATGCGGAGACGGGCGGTGTTTACTGATAACGGATAATGCAGTGCTATTCATCACTCCAGCTTTCCATGCGGGGTCACCGGTCAGAGGGTTTCAGCTGCGGTTTTGGGCCTGCTTCCTTTAAGTGCAGAGATTTCTCTGGATTTATTGAAACGTCTGATGGTATTCGGCACTGTAGAGAGTGAAATACCTACAATCCTTGCAGTCTCTGGACGAAGAGTATTATTTTTAAACTCTTGAGTTTTTGGCATTGTGCCTCCACCATCCTCGCTTATAAGGGATTCAACTTTAACTGTAAGCTTCTTTTATCTCCATACCTCAGCGCGTCACGTGCTCAACGTGGTTGTAGAACATTTCACAATGTTCCTGGACTTAAACTGCTCCTTCTTTGGAACCTGTAGGAATATAGTGAATATAAAACAGGAGTAAAGTTGATAAGATATCCCACCTTTGTGCTGTTTTTGTTTGAATACGCGTCAAAGTAGAGATAGAAATCGGTGTTGACATACAAATCGGGCGAGAGACTATATATATATATATATATATATATATATATATATATATATATGGATAGATAGATAGATAGATAGATAGATATACACACACACACACAATAGGTACTTGCTGTATATAGGATACTGTGTCCTGAAAAGGTATAAAAACAAACCTGGCTTTGTGAGATAAAGGGGACAGAGAGAGAATGAGAGAGAGAGAGAGAGAGAGAGAGAGGAAAGGCAAGAGACAGATGGAGTGGTGAGTGTGTGCTTGTGTAATGGATGATGCAAAAGCAGGAGCACGTACACACACTCACACACACTCTTTCACACACACACACACACACAAATAAAGAGCTTCCAGTCTTAGAACAGAGTTAAGCTGTTCCATTTCTTCTGTGTCACCGCCACCTCTCTTATTCTTCCTGCCTCCGCCACTCCTTCCTCTTTTCACTCTCTCACTCACTCTCTCTCAGGACAAATTACCGTGATTATCATTTCTCCGCTCTATTCTTACACTCCCTCCTTTCCTTTCCTTTATCTCGCTCACTCATTCCTCCCCACTCTGCTCCCAATCTCTCTAGTCTCACTACCTCTCTTTACCTCTCTCTACCTCTCTCCACTTTTTAGCTCGCTCTCTCTCTCTCCTACACTCACTTTTTTACTTTCTTCTATCTCCCACCCACTGTTTCTTTCTCTCCTCTTCCTCTCCCTCTCTTTCTGTCTCCCTCTAACTCTCACTTTTTTACTCTTTCTTTCTTTTACTCTCTTAATCTCCCACCTGCTTTTTCTTTTCTCACTCTCAGCAACTGTCTACCTCTCTTGCCCCAACTAACTCTTCACCTCTCCTGCCCTCTTTCTATCGCTCTTTACTTTCTAACCTGCTCTCTCTCTATCTTTCTATCTCTCTCTCTCCAACTCTCACACTTTCTTTCTCTATCTCTTACCTGCTGTTTCACTCTCTCCCGGTCTTCACTCTTTTTCTCTCTCTCTACAAAACTAACTTTCTAACTCATGCTCTCTCTCTCTCTCTCCTCAACTATCTACCTCACTTGCCCTGTCTCTCTCTCCACAACTAACTCGCTACCTCACGAACACTCTCTCTCTCCACAACTAACTCTCTACCTCACGAACACTCTCTCTCTCCACAACTAACTCTCTACCTCACGAACACTCTCTCTCTCCACAACTAACTCGCTACCTCACTTGCACTCTCTCTCTCCACAACTAACTCTGTATCTCACTCACCCTCTCTCTCTCCAGAACTAACTCGCTACCTCACTCGCACTCTCTCTCTACACAACTAACTCTGTATCTCACTCACCCTCTCTCTCTTCACAACTAACTCGCTACCTCACTTGCACTCTCTCTCTACACAACTAACTCTCTACCTCACGAACACTCTCTCTCCACAACTAACTCGCTACCTCACTCGCACTCTCTCTCTACACAACTAACTCTCTACCTCACGAACACTCTCTCTCTCCACAACTAACTCGCTACCTCACTCGCACTCTCTCTCTACACAACTAACTCTGTATCTCACTCACCCTCTCTCTCTTCACAACTAACTCGCTACCTCACTTGCACTCTCTCTCTACACAACTAACTCTCTACCTCACGAACACTCTCTCTCCACAACTAACTCTTTACCTCACTCGCACTCTCTCTCTACACAACTAACTCTGTATCTCACTCACCCTCTCTCTCTTCACAACTAACTCGCTACCTCACTCGCCCTCTCTCTCTACACAACTAACTCTTTACCTCACTCACCCTCTCTCTCTACACAACTAACTCTCTACCTCACGAACACTCTCTCTCTCCACAACTAACTCGCAACCTCACTTGCACTCTCTCTCTCCACAACTAACTCTGTATCTCACTCACCCTCTCTCTCTCCACAACTAACTCGCTACCTCACTCGCACTCTCTCTCTACACAACTAACTCTGTATCTCACTCACCCTCTCTCTCTCCACAACTAACTCTGTATCTCACTCACCCTCTCTCTCTCCACAACTAACTCGCTACCTCACTCGCACTCTCTCTCTACACAACTAACTCTCTACCTCACGAACACTCTCCCTCCACAACTAACTCTTTACCTCACTCGCACTCTCTCTCTACACAACTAACTCTCTACCTCACGAACACTCTCTCTCTCCACAACTAACTCGCTACCTCACTCGCACTCTCTCTCTACACAACTAACTCTGTATCTCACTCGCACTCTCTCTCTACACAACTAACTCTGTATCTCACTCACCCTCTCTCTCTACACAACTAACTCTCTACCTCACGAACACTCTCTCTCTCCACAACTAACTCGCTACCTCACTCGCACTCTCTCTCTACACAACTAACTCTGTATCTCACTCACCCTCTCTCTCTTCACAACTAACTCGCTACCTCACTTGCACTCTCTCTCTACACAACTAACTCACTACCTCACTTGCACTCTCTCTCTCCACAACTAACTCTGTATCTCACTCACCCTCTCTCTCTCCACAACTAACTCGCTACCTCACTCGCACTCTCTCTCTACACAACTAACTCGCTACCTCACTTGCACTCTCTCTCTCCACAACTAACTCTTTACCTCACTCGCCCTCTCTCTCTACACAACTAACTCTTTACCTCACGAACACTCTCTCTCTACACAACTAACTCTTTACCTCACGAACACTCTCTCTCTCCATAACTAACTCTTTACCTCACGAACACTCTCTCTCTACACAACTAACTCTTTACCTCACGAACACTCTCTCTCTCCATAACTAACTCTTTACCTCACTCACCCTCTCTCTCTCCACAACTAACTCTCTACCTCACGAACACTCTCTCTCTCCACAACTAACTCTTTACCTCACTCACCCTCTCTCTCTCCACAACTAACTCGCTACCTCACTCGCACTCTCTCTCTACACAACTAACTCTGTATCTCACTCACCCTCTCTCTCTCCACAACTAACTCTGTATCTCACTCACCCTCTCTCTCTCCACAACTAACTCTCTACCTCACTCGCACTCTCTCTCTACACAACTAACTCTCTACCTCACGAACACTCTCTCTCCACAACTAACTCTTTACCTCACTCGCACTCTCTCTCTACACAACTAACTCTCTACCTCACGAACACTCTCTCTCTCCACAACTAACTCGCTACCTCACTCGCACTCTCTCTCTACACAACCTAACTCTGTATCTCACTCACCCTCTCTCTCTTCACAACTAACCTCGCTACCTCACTTGCACTCTCTCTCTACATAACTAACTCTCTACCTCACGAACACTCTCTCTCCACAACTAACTCTTTACCTCACTCGCACTCTCTCTCTACACAACTAACTCTCTACCTCACGAACACTCTCTCTCTCCACAACTAACTCTCTACCTCACGAACACTCTCTCTCCACAACTAACTCTTTACCTCACTCGCACTATCTCTCTACACAACTAACTCTCTACCTCACGAACACTCTCTCTCCTTCCACAACTAACTCGCTACCTCACTCGCACTCTCTCTCTACACAACTAACTCTGTATCTCAATCACCCTCTCTCTCTTCACAACTAACTCGCTACCTCACTTGCACTCTCTCTCTACACAACTAACTCTCTACCTCACGAACACTCTCTCTCCACAACTAACTCTTTACCTCACTCGCACTCTCTCTCTACACAACTAACTCTTTACCTCACTCACCCTCTCTCTCTACACAACTAACTCTCTACCTCACTCACCCTCTCTCTCTACACAACTAACTCGCTACCTCACTCGCCCTCTCTCTCTCCACAACTAACTCTTTACCTCACTCACCCTCTCTCTCTCCACAACTAACTCGCTACCTCACTCGCACTCTCTCTCTACACAACTAACTCTGTATCTCACTCACCCTCTCTCTCTTCACAACTAACTCTGTATCTCACTCACCCTCTCTCTCTCCACAACTAACTCGCTACCTCACTCACACTCTCTCTCTACACAACTAACTCTCTACCTCACGAACACTCTCTCTCCACAACTAACTCTTTACCTCACTCGCACTCTCTCTCTACACAACTAACTCTCTACCTCACGAACACTCTCTCTCTCCACAACTAACTCGCTACCTCACTCGCACTCTCTCTCTACACAACTAACTCTGTATCTCACTCACCCTCTCTCTCTTCACAACTAACTCGCTACCTCACTTGCACTCTCTCTCTACACAACTAACTCTCTACCTCACGAACACTCTCTCTCCACAACTAACTCTTTACCTCACTCGCACTCTCTCTCTACACAACTAACTCGCTACCTCACTTGCACTCTCTCTCTCCACAACTAACTCGCTACCTCACTCGCCCTCTCTCTCTACACAACTAACTCTATATCTCACTCACCCTCTCTCTCTTCACAACTAACTCGCTACCTCACTTGCACTCTCTCTCTCCACAACTAACTCTTTACCTCACTCGCCCTCTCTCTCTACACAACTAACTCTTTACCTCACGAACACTCTCTCTCTACACAACTAACTCTTTACCTCACGAACACTCTCTCTCTCCATAACTAACTCTTTACCTCACGAACACTCTCTCTCTACACAACTAACACTTTACCTCACAAACACTCTCTCTCTCCATAACTAACTCTTTACCTCACTCACCCTCTCTCTCTCCACAACTAACTCTCTACCTCACGAACACTCTCTCTCTCCACAACTAACTCTTTGCCTCACTCACTCTCTCTCTCTCTCTCTCTGAGTGAGTGAGTGACGGTGTGCGAGTGAGAGTGGTGGTGTCGCTGCTGCGCGAGTGAGTTTCTATCTTTTCTATCTTCTAATTATTTACTTGTTTTTGTAGTGTTTGTGTTTAGCACAGTGTCTGTTAGGGGCGCGGGGGGGAGTTTGGTGTGCTAGCCAGGCCGACGCGGCGGTAGCCGGCATTTGCCGGTCGCCATGGCGGCGACAACGAAAGTTGGCTTTGAACAACTTTCGCGCCGGCATGGCATTAAAATCGCGGCGGGCGGGTCGAGCTCGGTGGAGGAGTGTAGTCTGGCTGTGGGGGAGATTATCGGGTACAGCAGTATCATGTCAGCGTCCAGGATGAACGGAGCTGTGGTGATCTTCCTGGACAGCACGGACAAGGTGAACACTATGGTGGAGAATGGGGTGGTCGTTCAGGGCACGTTCACGCCGGTAATGCCCCTCGCTCGTCCAGCGAGGAAGGTCACGCTGTCTAACATCCCGCCCTTCATCAAAGACGAGCTGTTACTGACTGAACTGTCCCGGTACGGTCAGTTCGTCTCTCAGATGAGGAAAGTTCCTCTGGGCTGTAAGTCTCCTCTTCTTAAGCATGTGGTGTGTTTCAGACGGCAGATCTACATGATCTTAAAGAGTGACGTAGACGGTCTGAACGTGACTTTTAAGTTTCGAATCGGTAATTTTGATTATGTGGTTTTTTGCAACGTCTGACTCCATGACATGTTTTAAATGTGGACAGGAGGGGCACTTAAGGCGCTCGTGCCCTGAGAGGGGCAGACCCAGCGGGGGGTAGTACGGCCGAGGCCGAGGCCGGCGCTGAGGCCGGCGCTAGCACTGACGCTGAGGCCGAGGCCGGCGCTGACGCTGAGGCCGGCGCTGACGCTGAGGCTGAGGCCGAGGCCCGCGCTGACGCTGGGCCCAGTGCCGTTGGAGGGAACGGTAGTGACAATGTGCGAGCTGCTGAATGTAATACACGGGAGCAGGTTCAGGAGGAGACCACAGCAGCTGATCCTTCTGTAACTGCAGACGGTCAGACTGATGCAGGACAGGAGTGGTCAGGATCTCAGGAAGGGAGAGATGGTGACTGTACTGTAGTGGGTGCTGCGGCTGCAGCTGTAGTGGGGTCTGTTGCTGGGGGGGAGGATATGGACACAGACGCTGTAGCTGAAGAGACTCTTTTTAAAGCTCCTTCCGGTAAGAGGAAGATGAAGCAGACTAAGAGCGGTGAGGGTAAAGGGAAGGCTCAGCGTGTGTCTGGAGCTCGGAGTGAGAAGCAGGGAAATGACCCTGGTCTCAGCACACTGGACGATTCTGATAGTGATCTGTTGGATGTTAAAGCTCAGCGCACTCGCAGAAGTGCTTATACTTTTGGAAAAATCAAATCATTTCTGCAGAAAACAAAGAATATGAAAGGGGTGGCGGTAGAGGACTACTTCCCTGACCGTAGGCTGTTTATTGCCTCGGTTCAGACCATCATGAGAACTGAAGGTGAAGAACAGTTTACGGTCCAGGAGATATACAGACTAAAGAAGCTCGTCCTGAAGCTGAAACTGGGTTTACATGATGAAGATGGCTTCGAGACCTCGTAGTTTTTTCTCTGCTTCTCACTCTGTTGCTCACTCTGCTTGTTCTGTCTCACACACATTTTTTAATGAGTAGTATCCGGGTGGGCACTCTGAATGTGAACGGAGCTCGGGATGCTTTTAAAAGGGCTGTTATATTTGAGTGTGTAAAACAAAAGCGTGTCGATGTCATGTTTCTTCAGGAGACACACAGTGACAGTGCTAACGAGACTGATTGGAGGAAGGAGTGGGAGGGCGAGGTGCTTTTCAGCCATATGAGCTCCACCAGAGGAGGGGTGGCTATTCTTTTCTCCAGACACTTTCGGCCGATCTCGTGCGACGTTCAGCACGTTCTAGCTGGCAGGCTGATGGTCGTGCGGGCTCGGTTTGAGAGGGTTCCAGGTCTGCTTTATTAATGTTTATGCTCCCACTGTTGGCACTGACAGGGTGTGTTTCCTGGAAGACGTCAGTACGGCTCTGCGGGGCTGCAGTGCTGATGACTTTCTGTTTTTGGGGGGGGATTTTAACTGTACTGAGGATGACGGGTTGGATAGGAACCACTCCGAACCTCATGCTCTGTCGCAGCGGACTATACGTCAGCTGCTTCAGACACACGACCTGTGCGATGTTTGGAGGGTTCTGAATCCGACGGTCAGACAGTACTCGTGGGCTCACATGAGGGAGGGTTTTATGTCACTGGCTAGATTAGATAGGTTTTACTGTTTTAAGCACCAGCTCAACACTTTTAAAGAATGTATTGTCGTCCCGGTCGGTTTTCTCTGACCACTCTATGGTCTTGAGTTCGGTATTCATTCCAATGTGAAACCGAAAAGCGCATATTGGCACTTCAACACCTCGCTGCTCTCTGATGTTCATTTAAACAAGTATTTTCAGTTTTTTTGGCACAATTTTAAACTCAGAAAGCAGCAGTTCAGTGGTCTGCGACAGTGGTGGGATTGTGGGAAGGTTGGCATCAAACAGCTCTGTCAGCAGTACACTTTTAATGTCTCACGGTACATCACTGAATCTATGAGGCAGCTAGAGGCTGAGATACTGGAGTTGCAGGGCCTGATGGACTCCACCGGAGACCAGAGTCACGCCCCAGACCTGAAGTCTAAGAGAACTGCTCTGGCGAACCTGCTGGGTCTTAGGGCACAGGGGGCTCTGGTCCGCTCGCGTTTTCAGAACTTAACGCAGATGGATGCCCCATCAAAGTTTTTCTTTAGTCTCGAACGTAAGAACGGCCAGAGCCGGTTTATTCACTCTCTGCGCTCTGAAGGTGGGCAGGAGCTGACAGAGACTGTAGAGATAAGGAATCGGGTGTACGATTCTACTCAGAGCTGTACAGAAGTGAATATGAGGAACACAAAGAGCTTGCCCTGAGTTTTTATGCAGGTCTCCCCAAGGTTTCAGAGCAATCGAACACAAAGCTGGGAAGGCCCCTGGACGAGCAGGAGCTCCACGCTGCACTGCAGAGCATGGAGGGGTGGGACTGCCCCAGGCATCGATGCCTCCCAGTGGAGTTCTTTAAGGTCTTCTGGGCGGAGTTGGGATCAGACTTGCTGGCCGTCCTGAATGAGAGCTTGGCAGAGGGTTCTCTGCCTTTGAGCTGCAGGAGGGCTGTGATCACACCTGCTGCCGAAGAAGGGGGACCTGCAGGACATTAAAGAACTGGAGGCCTGTGAGCCTCCTGTGTAACGGACCTCAAAGTGTTCTCCAAGGCTCTGGCTAATAGACTGAGAGAAGCAATGGGGCAGGTCGTCCATTTAGGACCAGACCTACTGTGTTCCTGGCAGTTCCATCACGGACAATGTTTGTTTAATTAGGGATGTTTTAGAAGTTTCTAATGCTCTGGGGATTGATTCTGGTCTCATCTCCATCGATCAAGAAAAGGCTTTCGATCGTATTGAACACATGTATCTTTGGAAAACCTTTGAGGCTTTTGGTTTCAGTTCCTCGTTTGCCTCCATGATTAAGGTTTTGTACCGGGGACATTCAGAGTGGTGCTGAAAATCAACGGGGGACTGAGTGCTCCCTTCAGGGCCGACCGTGGTATACGGCAGGGCTGTGCCATGTCTGGCATGCTGTACTGCCTTGCCATTGAACCACTGGCTACATAGACTTCGCTCTAAAATTGAGGGCTTTGTTTTACCGCAGTACGAGGTCCGACACCAGATTTCGGCTTATGCAGGACGACGTGGTGGTTATGGTGAGGGGGGCAAGCTGATGTTGACCATTTAGTGTCTGCTGTCAGAGATTTTGGGAGAATATCAGCTGCCAGGGTGAACTGGGGGAAGAGCGAGGCCTTTGCAGTGGGGAGATGGGCGAGCGGTTTACCCAGTTTACCAGCTGGTATGATTTGGAAAACGGGGTGGTATAAAGTACCTGGGGGTCTACCTTGGTGATCAGGCTACCCAGCAAAAGAACTGGGGAAGGGGTAGCTGAGAAAATGCTAGGTAGACTTTCCAGATGGAAGTGGATACACTCGCAACTGTCTTTCAAAGGGCGGGTCCTCATAGTGAACAACTTAACTGCCTCGGTCCTCTGGCATCGGCTGCGCTGTGTGGATCCTCCTGCTGGGTTGCTGGCTCGCCTACAAGCCACCATGGTGGACTTTTTCTGGGACCCAGCCTCCACTGGGTCCCGCAGGGTGTACTGTTTTTGGCCAAAGAGGAAGGTGGTCAGGGCCTGGTTCACCTGATGAGCAGACTGGCTACTTTTCGTCTACAGTTTATTCAGAAGTTTTTAACTTGTTCGGTGGACTTGGTGTGGAGGAGGGTGGCGAGCATCGTTTTAAGTAGGGTGGATGGACTCGGACTGGACTTCGCCTTGTTCTTAATGGACTGTAAACAGCTGATCTTGAGTGGATTACCTTCTTTTTATCAAGGACTGTTTAAGTTCTGGGGATTATTCAAGATCATCAGATCCAAAGTGAGCGACTCCCTTTACTGGCTGTTGGAGGAGCCGCTGCTTAAAGGCTCTCGCTTTGATATGGTGAGAGGCGGTGTGCCTGGCCTTACTCGGACTCTGTGTGCATCACACATGGTCAAACTTCAGCACCTGGTGGACACAGCTGACCAGGACTGGGTGATGCCCAGGCTGTTGCTGCAGCTTTAGGCCTAAGGTCCACTCGCCATGTCAGGGCTGTTATTGACTTGTGGGCTAAGCAGCTGGGACAGCAAGAGTGGTCTCTGCTGGAGGCCTACTGGAGTGGCAACACTGTGCCCAACAAGGAGGATCCATTCCCGCGAATTGACTTACTCCGGATTTTTAAAGACTGTTCAGGTCCACTGCTGGCCGTTGATGAACTGCAGGATTTGAGTCTGGCTACAGTCTCAGGTAAAATTCTCTACAGGTGCTGTGTCAAAGCTCTCAATAGGACAGTTTTAAACGGGAGGGCTGACACAGTATGGAGGGGAAAACTCGGGGTGGGACAGGACATACAACCAGTCTGGAGGGTGTTATATAAACCCCCACTTCCCAAAAGATCGGGTGATCTTCAGTGGAGAATGTTACAGGGGGCTGTAGCAGTGAATGCGTTTGTTTCGGTTATTAACCCTCACGTGTGTGATCAGTGTGTGTTTTGTGGTGGGTAGAGAAACTGTGTTTCACTGTTTTTTTAGAATGTGCACGTCTTATTCCGCTGTTTGATTCACTGAGTGTTTTATTTCTGAAGTGTGGGGAGGCTTTTATACCACGAGTTTTTATTTTTGGGGCCGGTTATAACCGCTCTCTCCACAACTAACTCTCTACCTCACTCGCCCTGTCTCTCTCCACAACTAACTCGCTACCTCACTGGCACTCTCTCTCTCCACAACTAACTCTCTACCTCACTCACACTCTCTCTCTCCACAACTAACTCTCTACCTCAGTCGCCCTCTCTCTCTCCACAACTAACTCTCTACCTCACTTGCACTCTCTCTCTCCACAACTAACTCTCTACCTCACGAACACTCTCTCTCTCCACAACTAACTCTCTACCTCACTCACCCTCTCTCTCTCCACAACTAACTCTCTACCTCACTCACCCTCTCTCTCTACACAACTAACTCTCTACCTCACGAACACTCTCTCTCTCCACAACTAACTCTTTACCTCACTCACCCTCTCTCTCTCCACAACTAACTCGCTACCTCACGAACATTCTCTCTCTACACAACTAACTCTGTATCTCACTCACCCTCTCTCTACACAACTAACTCGCTACCTCACTCGCCCTCTCTCTCTCCACAACTAACTCTTTACCTCACTCGCCCTCTCTCTCTACACAACTAACTCTTTACCTCACTCACCCTCTCTCTCTCCACAACTAACTCGCTACCTCACTCGCCCTCTCTCTCTCCACAACTAACTCTTTACCTCACTCGCCCTCTCTCTCTACACAACTAACTCTCTACCTCACGAACACTCTCTCTCTCCACAACTAACTCTCTACCTCACTCACCCTCTCTCTCTCCACAACTAACTCTCTACCTCACGAACACTCTCTCTCTCCACAACTAACTCTTTACCTCACTCACCCTCTCTCCCTCCACAACTAACTCGCTACCTCACTCGCACTCTCTCTCTACACAACTAACTCTGTATCTCACTCGCACTCTCTCTCTACACAACTAACTCTGTACCTCACTCGCCCTCTCTCTCTCCACAACTAACTCTTTACCTCACTCGCCCTCTCTCTCTACACAACTAACTCTCTACCTCACGAACACTCTCTCTTTCCACAACTAACTCTTTACCTCACGAACACTCTCTCTCTCCACAACTAACTCGCTACCTCACTCGCCCTCTCTCTCTCCACAACTAACTCTTTACCTCACTCGCACTCTCTCTCTACACAACTAACTCTCTACCTCACAAACACTCTCTCTCTCCACAACTAACTCTCTACCTCACTCACCCTCTCTCTCTCCACAACTAACTCTCTACCTCACGAACACTCTCTCTCTCCACAACTAACTCTTTACCTCACTCACCCTCTCTCTCTCCACAACTAACTCTCTACCTCACGAACACTCTCTCTCTCCACAACTAACTCTTTACCTCACTCACCCTCTCTCTCTCCACAACTAACTCGCTACCTCACTCGCACTCTCTCTCTCCACAACTAACTCGCTACCTCACTCACACTCTCTCTCTCCACAACTAACTCTCTACCTCACTCGCACTCTCTCTCTCCACAACTAACTCTCTACCTCACTTGCACTCTCTCTTTCCACAACTAACTCTCTACCTCACTCGCCCTCTCTCTCTCCACAACTAACACTCATTTGCACTCTCTCTACACAACTAACTCTCTACCTCACTCGCCCTCTCTCTACACAACTAACTCGCTACCTCACTCGCCCTCTCTCCACAACTAACTCTCTACCTCACTCACACTCTCTCTCTCCACAACTAACTCTCTACCTCACTCGCCCTCTCTCTCTCCACAACTAACTCTTTACCTCACTCACCCTCTCTCTCTACACAACTAACTCTCTACCTCACGAACACTCTCTCTCTCCACAACTAACTTTCTACCTCACTCACCCTCTCTCTCTCCACAACTAACTCTCTACCTCACGAACACTCTCTCTCTCCACAACTAACTCTTTACCTCACTCACCCTCTCTCTCTCCACAACTAACTCGCTACCTCACTCGCACTCTCTCTCTACACAACTAACTCTGTATCTCACTCACCCTCTCTCTACACAACTAACTCGCTACCTCACTCGCCCTCTCTCTCTCCACAACTAACTCTTTACCTCACTCGCCCTCTCTCTCTCCACAACTAACTCTCTACCTCACGAACACTCTCTCTCTCCACAACTAACTCTCTACCTCACTCGCACTCTCTCTCTCCACAACTAACTCTTTACCTCACTCACTCTCTCTCTCCACAACTAACTCTCAACCTCACTCGCACTCTCTCTCTCCACAACTAACTCTCTACCTCACTTGCACTCTCTCTTTCCACAACTAACTCTCTACCTTACTCGCCCTCTCTCTCTCTCTCCAAAACGAACTCTCTACCTCACTCGCCCTCTCTCTCTCCACAACTAACACTCATTTGCACTCTCTCTACACAACTAACTCTCTACCTCACTCGCCCTCTCTCTACACAACTAACTCGCTACCTCACTCGCCCTCTCTCCACAACTAACTCTCTACCTCACTCACACTCTCTCTCTCCACAACTAACTCTCTACCTCACTCACACTCTCTCTCTCCACAAGTAACTCTCTACGTCACTCGCCCTCTCTTTCTCTCCACAACTAACTCTCTACCTCACTTGCACTCTCTCTCTCCACAACTAACTCTCTACCTCACTCGCCCTGTCTCTCTCTCCACAACTAACTCTCACTTGCACTCTCTCTCTATACAACTAACTCGCTACCTCACTCGCACTCTCACCACGACTAACTCTCACTTGCACTCTCTCTCTCCACAACTAACTTTCTACCTCACTCACACTCTCTCTCTCCACAACTAACTCTCTACCTCACTCGCCCTGTTTCCCTCCACAACTAACTCTCTACCTCACTCGCTTTGTCTCTCTCTCCACAACTAACTCTCTACCTCACTTGCCCTGTCTCTCTCCACAACTAACTCGCTACCTCACTGGCACTCTCTCTCTCCACAACTAACTCTCTACCTCACTCACACTCTCTCTCTACACAACTAACTCGCTACCTCACTCGCCCTCTCTCTCTCCACAACTAACTCTTTACCTCACTCACCCTCTCTCTCTCCACAACTAACTCTCTACCTCACGAACACTCTCTTTCTCCACAACTAACTTTCTACCTCACTCACCCTCTCTCTCTCCACAACTAACTCTCTACCTCACGAACACTCTCTCTCTCCACAACTAACTCTTTACCTCACTCACCCTCTCTCTCTCCACAACTAACTCGCTACCTCACGAACACTCTCTCTCTACACAACTAACTCTGTATCTCACTCACCCTCTCTCTACACAACTAACTCGCTACCTCACTCGCCCTCTCTCTCTCCACAACTAACTCTTTACCTCACTCGCCCTCTCTCTCTACACAACTAACTCTCTACCTCACGAACACTCTCTCTCTCCACAACTAACTCGCTACCTCACTCGCCCTCTCTCTCTCCACAACTAACTCTTTACCTCACTCGCCCTCTCTCTCTACACAACTAACTCTCTACCTCACGAACACTCTCTCTCTCCACAACTAACTCTCTACCTCACTCACCCTCTCTCTCTCCACAACTAACTCTCTACCTCACGAACACTCTCTCTCTCCACAACTAACTCTTTACCTCACTCACCCTCTCTCCCTCCACAACTAACTCGCTACCTCACTCGCACTCTCTCTCTACACAACTAACTCTGTATCTCACTCGCACTCTCTCTCTACACAACTAACTCTGTACCTCACTCGCCCTCTCTCTCTCCACAACTAACTCTTTACCTCACTCGCCCTCTCTCTCTACACAACTAACTCTCTACCTCACGAACACTCTCTCTTTCCACAACTAACTCTTTACCTCACTCACCCTCTCTCTCTCCACAACTAACTCTGTACCTCACTCGCCCTCTCTCTCTCCACAACTAACTCGCTACCTCACTCACACTCTCTCTCCACAACTAACTCTCTACCTCACGAACACTCTCTCTCTCTCCACAACTAACTCTTTACCTCACTCACCCTCTCTCTCTCCACAACTAACTCTCTACCTCACGAACACTCTCTCTCTCCACAACTAACTCTTTACCTCACTCACCCTCTCTCTCTCCCCAACTAACTCGCTACCTCACTCGCACTCTCTCTCTCCACAACTAACTCGCTACCTCACTCACACTCTCTCTCTCCACAACTAACTCTCTACCTCACGAACACACTCTCTCTCCACAACTAACTCTTTACCTCACTCACCCTCTCTCTCTCCACAACTAACTCGCTACCTCACTCGCACTCTCTCTCTCCACAACTAACTCGCTACCTCACTCACACTCTCTCTCTCCACAACTAACTCTCTACCTCACGAACACTCTCTCTCTCCACAACTAACTCTCTACCTCACTCGCACTCTCTCTCTCCACAACTAACTCTTTACCTCACTCACTCTCTCTCTCCACAACTAACTCTCAACCTCACTCGCACTCTCTCTCTCCACAACTAACTCTCTACCTCACTTGCACTCTCTCTTTCCACAACTAACTCTCTACCTTACTCGCCCTCTCTCTCTCTCTCCAAAACGAACTCTCTACCTCACTCGCCCTCTCTCTCTCCACAACTAACACTCATTTGCACTCTCTCTACACAACTAACTCTCTACCTCACTCGCCCTCTCTCTCTACACAACTAAATCGCTACCTCACTCGCCCTCTCTCCACAACTAACTCTCTACCTCACTCACACTCTCTCTCTCCACAACTAACTCTCTACCTCACTCACACTCTCTCTCTCCACAAGTAACTCTCTATGTCACTCGCCCTCTCTTTCTCTCCACAACTAACTCTCTACCTCACTTGCACTCTCTCTCTCCACAACTAACTCTCACTTGCACTCTCTCTCTATACAATTAACTCGCTACCTCACTCGCCCTCTCTCTCTACACAACTAACTCGCTACCTCACTCGCCCTCTCTCTCTCCACAACTAACTCTTTACCTCACTCGCCCTCTCTCTCTACACAACTAACTCTCTACCTCACGAACACTCTCTCTCTCCACAACTAACTCGCTACCTCACTCGCCCTCTCTCTCTCCACAACTAACTCTTTACCTCACTCGCCCTCTCTCTCTACACAACTAACTCTCTACCTCACGAACACTCTCTCTCTCCACAACTAACTCTCTACCTCACTCACCCTCTCTCTCTCCACAACTAACTCTCTACCTCACGAACACTCTCTCTCTCCACAACTAACTCTTTACCTCACTCACCCTCTCTCCCTCCACAACTAACTCGCTACCTCACTCGCACTCTCTCTCTACACAACTAACTCTGTATCTCACTCGCACTCTCTCTCTACACAACTAACTCTGTACCTCACTCGCCCTCTCTCTCTCCACAACTAACTCTTTACCTCACTCGCCCTCTCTCTCTACACAACTAACTCTCTACCTCACGAACACTCTCTCTTTCCACAACTAACTCTTTACCTCACTCACCCTCTCTCTCTCCACAACTAACTCTGTACCTCACTCGCCCTCTCTCTCTCCACAACTAACTCGCTACCTCACTCACACTCTCTCTCCACAACTAACTCTCTACCTCACGAACACTCTCTCTCTCTCCACAACTAACTCTTTACCTCACTCACCCTCTCTCTCTCCACAACTAACTCTTTACCTCACTCACCCTCTCTCTCTCCCCAACTAACTCGCTACCTCACTCGCACTCTCTCTCTCCACAACTAACTCGCTACCTCACTCACACTCTCTCTCTCCACAACTAACTCTCTACCTCACGAACACTCTCTCTCTCCACAACTAACTCTTTACCTCACTCACCCTCTCTCTCTCCACAACTAACTCGCTACCTCACTCGCACTCTCTCTCTCCACAACTAACTCGCTACCTCACTCACACTCTCTCTCCACAACTAACTCTCTACCTCACGAACACTCTCTCTCTCCACAACTAACTCTCTACCTCACTCGCACTCTCTCTCTCCACAACTAACTCTTTACCTCACTCACTCTCTCTCTCCACAACTAACTCTCAACCTCATTCGCACTCTCTCTCTCCACAACTAACTCTCTACCTCACTTGCGCTCTCTCTTTCCACAACTAACTCTCTACCTTACTCGCCCTCTCTCTCTCTCTCCAAAACGAACTCTCTACCTCACTCGCCCTCTCTCTCTCCACAACTAACACTCATTTGCACTCTCTCTACACAACTAACTCTCTACCTCACTCGCCCTCTCTCTCTACACAACTAAATCGCTACCTCACTCGCCCTCTCTCCACAACTAACTCTCTACCTCACGAACACTCTCTCTCTCCACAACTAACTCTCTACCTCACTCACACTCTCTCTCTCCACAAGTAACTCTCTATGTCACTCGCCCTCTCTTTCTCTCCACAACTAACTCTCTACCTCACTTGCACTCTCTCTCTCCACAACTAACTCTCACTTGCACTCTCTCTCTATACAATTAACTCGCTACCTCACTCGCACTCTCTCCACAACTAACTCTCACTTGCGCTCTCTCTCTCCACAACTAACTCTCTACCTCACTCACACTCTCTCTCTCCACAACTAACTCTCTATCTCACTCACCCTCTCTCTCCACAACTAACTCTCTACCTCACTCGCCCTGTTTCTCTCCACAACTAACTCTCTACCTCACTCGCTTTGTCTCTCTCTTCACAACTAACTCTCTACCTCACTCGCCCTGTCTCTCTCCACAACTAACTCGCTACCTCACTGGCACTCTCTCTCTCCACAACTAACTCTCTACCTCACTCACACTCTCTCTCTACACAACTAACTCTCTACCTCACTCGCCCTCTCTCTCTCTCCACAACTAAGTCTCACTTGCACTCTCTCTCTCCACAACTAACTCTCTACCTCAGTCGCCCTCTCTCTCTCCACAACTAACTCTCTACCTCACTTGCACTCTCTCTCTCCACAACTAACTCTCTACCTCACTCACACTCTTTCTCTCCATAACTAACTCTCGACCCTACTTGCACTCTCTCTCTCTACACAAGTAACTCTCTACCCCTCTTGCCCTCTCTCTCTCCACAATTACCTTTTTACCTCACTTACCTTCTCTCTATCTCTCGTCACATTCTAGACCACTTCCTCTCTCCAACTCTTACTTCTTTTTTCCCTTGCTCGCTAATACCCCCCTCCATCACTCTCTATCTTTCACCTGCTGTTTCTCTTGCTCCCCCTGTCTCTCTCTACTAATCTTGCCTGCTTTTCTTTCACTCTTTCTCACTCACTGTCTACATCTCTCTAAATCTTTCTTTCTGTTTATCCCACTTGCTAACTCCCTCCAGCTCTTTCTTTTACCTGCTGTTTCTCCTTCTCCCTCTGTCATCTCACACTCTCTTTCTCGCTCATTCGTTCTCTACCACTATCTTTCTTTCAACTTTCATTTAGTTTCCATCACACACTTCCGTTAACTCCCTCTCGTTCCCCCTTTTTAGTTTCCCTCTCTTTCTGTTCCTTTCTCGCTTCAACTGACTCTCTCTCTCTTCTCTTTCTTTAAATCTCTCTCATCCACTAATTTACATACTCTCTCTTTTTCTCACATTAACTCCCTAGCTCGCTCTCGTCTGCTGATTCACTCCCTCTCCTCTCTCCTCCTTTTCTCTATCTTTCTCATTTGCTAATTCACTCACTCTCCTCTCTTTCTCTCTCTATCTACCTCTCTCGTCCACTAATTCACTTAGTCTCCTGTCTTTCTCTCGCTCTATCTCTCCAGCTTTCACCTTGTTTCTATCTCTACTACTAACTCCCTATCCCTCCATCTTGCTCACTTTCTCTTTCCAACTCTCTTTCACGCTTCACTTCACTCCCTGTTGTTCTCGCTCACTTTCTCACTCTTTCTTTCTAAGTCTCTTGTCTGATAATTCTCTCTCTCTCTTTTCTCACTCTCCTCGCCGTTTCTCATTCGTTTACTCTCTCAGTCTCTCTCTCACATGCTTTCTTTCTCCAGTTCGTACTTTTTTAAAACTCCACCACTTTTCTCGTTCTCTGATTGCTCTGAGTGCTCCATTTCCCCTGCTCTTACTTTCTTTCTAACTCTCTTATCTGCTCTTTCTCTCTCTCCAGCTCTCTTTTTCTTTCTTTCTCTCACTTTCTCTGTCTCTGACTCTAAATCTCTCTTCCCTCTCGTTTTTACCTGCTGTTTCTCTCTCCAACTCCTTCGCTTTCTCTTTCTCTTAGTCTCTCGCCCGCGCTCTCTCTCTCGTTTTCATCCTCGGTAACTGGCGCATGCTCGAGGGAAATAAATTAGTAATATTTATGATGAAACCTTTCCCTCTATCGCCCGTCTTTCATCTCGTTGTGGCATAAAAAAGACACTGATCTTATCAGGCGTACCTGTGTAGTCATCCGTCAGACAATCTACCTATCCATCCATCACGCGCCCACCGCCAGCCTCCTCCTCCGCCGCACTAGCCGACGCCATTAAAACTACATAAAACCAGCCCAGCGCGCCAGCACCTGAGTCTGCATCCATTACACACCAGGATCCAGCAGCCGCCACCTTTCATCCCCCCGACGCTCCACAAGCCCAACCGCGGCCGGGAAGGCGGAAGAGGCGACTCCCGAGGACGTGTGTAATTTGTTTGCTTTATGTGACGCGATCTCGCGGCGAGATTCCTTTCTAATGAGAAGTCAAACCGACGTGCATAGTTTACCAAAGACGTGGCTGAAAATAGACGAGTGCGTCGGCCTCATGCCCATATTCGGAATTCCGGGTCTGACACATGATGTCACGGCTTTCAAATCAGGTTCCAAAAGTAAACGGCAGCGATGAACCCTGTGAACCATTTCCTCGATCACACCACTGAGGGGTAAAAACTCCAATCTACTTGTTAAGACGTTCAGTTTCAAGCCTCTACTTAGGTGGTCACCATTTCTGGTCCTGGCAATCAACCTCTCTGCAGATGTTAGCTCCAACCCTAATTGACTCTACCTGATTCATCTAATTCTTGCTTTCAGGAATCCTTAAATAGCTGCATTACAGACTGAGGTTTCCTCGATGTGTTAAACTCCAGGTCCAGAAACGACTCCAGCACTTCCCTTGCAATGAGAAACAGAAGATTGCAAAGAAAAGTTACAATCCTTAAGCTAATGAAGAAAAAGTTTGGTGTCAATGGGCTCCACTGGCAAAAGCAAAACTGGCTCTTAGCATAGACTATGCGCATGCTGGGAATGCACATCTCCATGTTTTATTGATGAGCCCTTTTCTGTGTTGCTCAGCAAGACTAAGCTAGCCAGCCATCTTCATCAGCCCTTGTCTGACCAACAAGCCTGAGAACTCAAACCTTACAATGTTGCTGCATAGCACGAAACACACTATGAAACTTTTGCCAGAGGCTACTGTTAGGTAGCTTAGTTATATAGCTAATGCTAGAGACCACCGGTGCCAAGCGTTCTCTTTATCTTTCGTTTAAGCATCGTAAAGCACCTTATTAACTGCAGCCAACTTCTCTTGTCTTTCTTATCACAATAAAATGCTAGAATGATAATTGAGAACTTTTTTGGACTCTATTTAAGCACCAAGGAACTTGGCACTGCGGCAGACTTGGACCCGAACGTAAAGTCCATATGGGTTGAGACTGCATTGACATTTGTTGTGCGCCTCCTTATCGTTACACCCACTGTCCATTTCATCAGCCCTACCACCTAGGAGCACTTTGCAGTTCTACATATACAGATTGTAGCCCATCTCATTCTCTGCAAACTTTGTTACTATGTTCTTCAATAGTCACAACCCTCAAAGGACCACCACAGAGCAGGTATTTTGTGGGGGGTGGGTTATTCTCAAACCCTGCAGTGACACTGATGTGGTAGTTTATGCTGCCCACAGGACACGGTTGGCTGGATGTTGCTGGTTGGTGGACTACTCCCAGTAAACTCCAGCAGCACTGCTGCATCTAATCCACTCCACCAGTACAACACACACTGACACACCATCAGTGTTACTGCAGTGCTGAGAATGATCCACCGCCGTGGTAGAGACCACACCAGCCGACACTTGGTATTGCATATAGTGGGCTTAGACTTGTATGCAGCTGTCCATAGAAGCCCATTTTATGAAGCCCCTTCCAGATGCAGTTTGGAACTCTGTAGTGAAGGGTGATAAAGCAGAACGTCACCGTGAACACTCAAAACTCAGAAACTGGCATATGACGTTGCAGATAATGGAAAATAGTGGTAGCGGTGAGAACTTTTCTTTCTCCTTATCGGATAAAATCAGGTTTCCAGGTACAGGTGGGACTAGGCAGGCGCTATCAGAGCACACCTGAATGAGCGTTTGATATATTTCCACCCGCGCCTGCTCCAAGCTAATCCGCTAACCCAGCTAAACGCGACGAGAGCGAGAGGCAGCGCTGACCTTGCCGGCTTCGGACGGTGCTTTTAAAGCTTTTCCATGTAATTGAGCAGAACTGCAGGGAGTCTGCCTTTGATAGTGTTATAACCCCCCTGCGAGCACAGCCAGAATCAGAGAAGGATGAGAGGGGGAGAAGAGCAGAGAAAGAAGCCAGAGTGAGCAAGCGCAGGGAGAGAGAGAGAGAGAGACACAGAGAGGGAGAGAGAGAGAAAGAGACACACAGAGAGGGAGAGAGAGAGAAAGAGAGAGAGAGAGGGCAGAATTATGGTATTCTAGAGGAGAGCCAAATCCCAGGGAAACAGTAGCAGTGCACAGAGGAGCACCGGTTGTTTTTTTTTTTTGGGCCTTGAAATAAGCTCATCAAGGAACTTAAGCCAGGCTGCTGAAGCTCTGAATGAAAAGGCATTCTGTGCCACTAGGTCACAACACAATGGCACTTATGAAAGTCTGGAATAATTTTTTTTTTTTGCGAGGGCGGTGTAATTAATCCTGTGTCTCTCGGGGTTTTAGGTTATCTGCCATGTTTGCAACAAATTTGACATGACCGAAAAGTCAAACCAGAAGTCCCTAAGAAAACCTCAATTAAAGGTGGCGCCATTGATTTTCAGTCAGGACACTTTTAGCAGAATTCTGCTCACGTTCTGGCAGCTGTCAATAAAATATTCACTGGGAGGAAAAATCCCGTTTCTCAGCTGCTTCAGGCTCTTTTAATGAGAGAAAAAAAAGAGTGACGTTGATCACAATCATTCAGCCAATCAGGACAGGGAGGTGTCTTGCCTCTCAGTGATGCTGCACAATGCTTAGCCAAGTTAGCTATGTAAAAAAAAAAAACCCAAAAAAACCACACACACACACACACACACACACACACATATATATATATATGATATATATAATTATTAGTTGGTTGTGGCTTTCCAGCTCTTTTAAATGTGCCATTAGTTTTATTCAGTATTTTAAATGGTTCTGCGTATTCAGTGACTTTGGTCAGGGTACTAAATAGACAAAAGCGGTTTTACATCCTATGATTTGATCCTAGAATGAAGCTGTTTTTCGTTTTTGGTGAGATCATGAATAAAAAAATATTTGCTGGGAGGAAAAATCCAGTTTCTGCTGCTGCTTCAGGCTCTTTTAACGGGAGAAAAACAAAAAAAAGAGTGACATTGATCACAATCATTCAGCTAATCAGGACAGGGAGGTGTCTTGCCTCTCAGTGATGCTGCACAAGGTTTAGTCAAGTTAGCTGTATAAAAATGTATATATATATATATATATATATATATATATATATATATATATATATATATATATATATATATACACACACACACACACTTGATCATGAGTTGGTTGTGGCTTTCCAGTTCTTTTAAATGTGCCAATAGCTTTTATTCAGTATTTTAAATGGTTCTATATAGAAAGTCAGTGACTTTGGTCAGGGTAATACATGGACAAATGCGGTTTTACACCCTATGATTTTTTGGTGAGATCTGATTGGCTGGTTTACACTGAGACACCACAATTGTCACACAGACAAAACATCTCAAAACAGACAAAATAAAATGAACCTCTGTGTAAACAGGCTTGCTTCTTGTAATATGAGCTGTGCTGGTTACTTGGAGCTTTTAGACACTACTGTTACCTATACCAGCTCCTGGCTTTCCATCTCAACGTCAAAACAGAGTTGGAGCTTAAAGTTGCGGCTCACTATGAAACTTTCAGTTTAAGAAGATCTGCTTTAACCAACAAACAGTGATACACTCACACAGCATGGCTGCTGCTAACGCGTTACTGTTGGGGTTGTGAGGCCAGTAAAGGTGGAACAGCTTGTCTCTTCAGTCTCTTTAGTGTTAAACTCTGAACGAAGATGCGTACTATTGTTCAAGGTCTGAGAAACTGTCTGGAGTAAAATGTGCAGGCACAAGTTTTAATTCCAAGTTACCCTGTTAAAGATGTTGGACTCACTCACCAGATTGTTTTGCGTTAGCGCTAACAAACTATGAAAATTTAATTATGCTGGAACAGATGTTAGCATTATCACTGAGCAGAGTTTTTTTTTCACTTGTTTTGACCAACATTTATATTCTGAATTGAAGGTCGAGCTCTAATAATCATGGTTCGCCACTGCTTGGTTGTTACCAGAGGTGGGCCAAGTAGCCTAAATCAATACTCAAGTAAAAGTATTGATCCTTGGGTAAAATACAGACAACAGTAAGAGTAAAAGTATTTTTTACAAAGGAATCAAGTGGAAAAAATACTTGAGTATTGAGTAGTGAACACATTTGCAGTGGGACCTCTTAGTAAATTTAAAGTTTGTGTACTCAATATGTTTTTTAATATTATTATTATTATTATTATTTTGGTCTAAAATAAAATGCTTAAGCATGTGCCCAATCACAAAGCAGTACAGATGTTGTCAACAACATAACAGAAAGAAATTAAGAAGCCCTAAAAGGAGAATTAAACCAAATATGAATGACTGAAATGCAACTGAGTAAACCGTAGACTGCCTTACTAATATACTTTAGTAGAAGTAAAAGTATTAGAAAACATTCAGCAGAAAACAAATCCATTAGTATTTTAAGTATATGTTTTTGAATAAATGTAACTACTTACTACCCACCTTTGAATGTTAGCTATTTAGTCAACTAATGTTGTTACTCAAAAGCTATCTCAGCTACATTATGCTGTAGTACAGTTCTTATAGGGCAGTCTTCCCTTAATGGCCATCTCTGGCAAGGCAGTGATCATAAAAGGCCAGGCTTCTATCTTTTTGAATTGAGAGAATAATACATCTGAAACATCTGAAGTCATGTTAGCGTTATAAAAACAGGCTTCAAATGTGAGAAGGACTGCACAAATAGTTTGAGTAACATTGATCCTATGAATCCTATATTTATTTACATGGCAATCAAAAGGCCTTAAAAGCTGGCATGAGCTTGTATATTTGCTTACTTTGTAATGTGTGAGTACATGACATGAAAAGAAAAAACACAAAGAAAAAGTTCCATAAAGTTCCACAAAGAAAAACAAAAACCTTTGGTGATGCTGCTTTTAGCCACTATGCTCCAAAATGGTGGAACAACCTTCAAACTGATGTGAGAGAAGCTCAAAACATTGAAATCTTTAAGCGTAAACTAAAAATCTATTTGTTCAGTCTGGCTTTTATATAGTGTTTTTTTATAAACTTTCTCTTAGTCTTAATATCCATACTTTTATTCTTTGATTGTATTTTATCAGTTTTTATTATGTAATATTTAATTAGTTTTATTTTGTCTACTATTTTATTTTATTTTATTTATTTTTATGTATTATTATTACATAAGAACTTTAAAGCTTTTTAAAATTTTGTTTGCTCTTGTTTTATTAATTAACTTAATTATCCCCCTTTTATTTTTATATACAATTATTAATTGTATTATAATTATTATTATTTGTATTCTTTCTTTTTATTTTATATTTTCTTCAATCACCTGTGAAGTACCTTGAATTTCAATCTTATTTGTCTGAAAGGTGCTAAAGTTTGATTGATTGATTGATTGATTGATCATGAAGTCAGATTCCATAATGCACTACAATACGTTTTCATAACAACATTGGATACATTGATGTTACCCAGTGTTAGAACGGGTATTTACAGGCATTAGATAAAAACAGATGATTACTGCTATACAACACTTATAAGAAGTAAGCAGTGTGAACATTGAAAATATATCAGAAATGTGCAATACAACATTTATGTTTACCATGTCCTTATGAATACATGTTATAATGCATTATGAAGTTATATACTCTTTTTTTCAAGGTGTTACATGTTTCCCATAATACTTTTAAGCAGTTATACAAGCTCATGACAGACATTACAAAATATTATATATGTCACATGACAACAGCAATACAAATACAGGATTCATATAAAGTGTTACCATAGTTTGTAGTATATTTAACTAGTTCTGGCTACAGCAAAATATACATATTTTAACAACAGCCTGTATTAACTGCTGTTTATACTAAATGGCGTAGCTGTAGTACCGTGTTCATGTTGAGTGTTATTACGATTCATTTTCCAACCGATGAACCGTCTGCTGTGGCTGTAGTGCTTGTTAGAAAATTAACTAGTAGCCTACCTAATTCTAAAATAGACTCTGAGAGATTGAGTCCAACTTTAGCTACAAGATAGTTTCAGCATTAGCTTTTCTGCAACAGCTGGTTACTATGTATCCCCTGGATTCAGGTGTGGCAGACAATGTTCTAGCATGTGTCTTGGAGGCAACGCTGCTGGCAAGGGTAGTCTCCATAGCTGTTGACAGCATGGCTCAGCTAACCTTTGCCAAAATCAATGGGTATGCCTTTAAAATACCTTCAATTCTTGCCTGTCCTGTTTCGCTTGGTTATAAGTGTTTCTTTTGACGTAATCGTTGTCCATTCCATTTTGTATTCTTGCCAAACCTTGATGCTTATGCTAGCAGGAAAGCCCAGCTTCGCTCCCTACACATCAAGACTTAAATAAACAGTCAGAATTTTGGCATCACCTTCATCAAACTGACATCAATTTAATTAAATATAAAGCTCTTTTGGCTAACCACCTTTTCCACAAATCTGATCTCCTGTCCTGACCAACTCTTGATTCCTGATTCTCTCTCCGCAAAAAACGAATGACGGAACGATCCGAAATCCCCCCCAAAAAACTGCATAAATACAAAACAAAACACATCTCCCGGACAATGCAGTTTTATCAGGCCTCGGACCCCAATTACCCCAACCTGAACGGATTTACGGGTATTTTTCTAATTGCCTGAACATTTTTGAACTTGACTATTTCCCAGGAACTCTCCAAACCTGTTTACCAATTAACAGCACAAAGACAAGTGAAAATCCGCCGCTATTGTAAGAGCATTGCAAATGCCAAGAATGTTATCACTAATTCACAGCTATAGAATGAACAGAGCCACTTAAGTCCGAATGTACAGTGGTGATGTACAGTGCATCCACAATATTAGAAAGCCTGACGCTGTACTTCCACTCTGATTAGTTCTATACATGGCACTGGGTAAAAGCCAAGCCCACCCTTAATTTATTTCCAGGCAAGACAGCCATTAAGAACAACTCATTTTTCAGGGGAAAAACACAGAAAATAAATTAGAAAGCCTGTAAGTAGAATCTTACATTTTTTCACCCCTTAGACTTACATTCTTATTAATGGTTCAATGTGGTTGATATCTGGGGCTTGATAAAACCACTATTATATTATATTATGCTTCCTCTCTTGGCTGCTCTCTGACTTTGCTTACTTTCTTGTGTCATGTTCCATGTGCTTCTGTTTGTTTTGGTTCTTAGCTCCTCCTTGTCCCTGCCCTCTTGTCACGCCCCTCATCTGCTCCTGGTTTGTGGCTCCTCCTTGTCCCAGGTTCCTTAATTCCCTTGTGCTTATATACCTCTGTGTTTGCTCCTTGTAGTTGTTATGTTGTTAATGTTAGGTTGTCCTTGTTAGTTGGTTACTCTGTTATTTTGTATTTCTGTTTCTGTTCACTATGGACTCCAATAAACAAACCTTGTGCTTGTATCCACCTCCCTTGCCTGCTTCCACATTACAAGAGCAGCTGTTGAGTTTCAAACATTTCTCCACAGATCTAAAGGGCTTCAAAGATCAGATATTGAACATTGTTATCTCTGGTTGCCTAAACACTACAATAAAAGTCAGTTATTGCCAGAGAGGGAGCATAACACCCTATAATTGTGTAAAGATTGAAGTCCTTATTTCTCTGGTTCGTAAGACCTGTACGCTGCCGGGGGTGTGTCTTGGCAAAGGCCACCTAGGGTGCGTGTAAGTTGGATAAAAATTTGTGAGATTCCAGCCTGTATCTTGTAGACAAGGTCTTGTAAAAGGAACATTATGTTGTAGCGGCTCTTCCTTCGCCTGAGGTTTCGCCTGAGGTCGTCAAAAATCTGAAGTCAAGCAGTCCCTCACTATGCGCCTTATGGAGCCGACAGAACACCAATGCTGGGTTTTGAAATTTGTCTTGATTTATAATAGCAAGATGTTTTCCAAATTTCTTGTACACTGACCTTTTGATCATTGCAGTTGTTGCCCTATGATCCCAAATGTTTGTTGGGTATCTACCTTTTTTGTTGGTCCGGGAATATTATACAGTATCACGGCAAACACTTGCTTTTTGTCTCCAGTTGAGACTAAATAATGGATTACACACATTAACGCAATCACAGGTTAACATAAACCCAATCCAGTACCCAAGAGGAGGAATTGTGATGAAAACAGTCTAAACTGTCTAGTTTGGAAAATGAGAATTCACTTCTGCCTGTGCCCAACCTGACCTACAAGTCTTGAGTCTACACAATATCCAGTCAGGAGTGAATCCAGTCCATAAAGAAAAAGCCATAGTGTGGACTGTGTGGGGGTCCTTGAGGACCAACTTGAGAACCAGTTCTTCAAAAGATCTAACTATAAGGCAGGTGTGATCTGTAAATTCATACTAAGACAAGCTTTCACTCTCCACAGGGTCTGCGGATCATACTTAGAACCAGAAAACTTAAGAGAACTTCTGGACGTTTGGGTGAACTCTAGTGTCCTCAAGAACTGCTATGCAACCAGATCCACAGTATTTTAAGTTTCTTGAGCTGATATCATTTTAAACAGTGTAAACATTTTCACATTTCAAGTTAGTTAAAATCATAAAAGTTTTCTTCAGTGGACAAAACTCTACAGGGGTTTAGTTTCTGAGTTTACATGAGTTTCTATATCAAAACAGACTTTGGAGTGAACTTTCCTGATCAAGAGGATGGACAAGAACAGCTGTGGATGTTTTCAGATTTGAAGTAAGAGTGGAGCTTAATGTTCTCCTCTCTCAAAGATGTAAGCTTAAGTGTTGTTTGTGATGTGATGGGGCAGTTTTAGTGGGTCTATCAGTTAGTTGTTAGCTTTTTCATTTTTTTATGTGATAAAAGGCAAGCTGGCATTGACAGATCACTGATGATTATTGATAAGACCATTGAAGAGGGGAATGTTTCGCAACAAGCAACTTCTGTGATGCAGCCAAGCTCCAGAGGTCAGTAGTGCTTGACGTTGAATATCGCTAATCTTCAGCGACCCAGAGATATGAACCCCAGAATTTGTATCCGACTTGGGTGCACCCTACACCGGCATCCGGAGGCACTTGCCCCTGGTGGAGAAACTTTGTACTTTGCACTGTAACTCGCCTATAACAAGGGTAGTCGACTTCCGTCCTCTCTAAGCAGTAATGACAACTAGTCTGTGTTACATTTATTATGAACTCCAGTTTCAGAGACACCTTTTTCCCCACCTCCTTGCATGCAAGTCTATTAGGTGACACCTAATCCCATGAACGTCTTCTGAAAAATGTACTTAATGGCTGTTTATGACTGGAAAGAGGGACTTTTGCACAGAGCTGCATGTGTTTGGATGGGTTCATTAGCCTTCCTTGAAATGAAGATATATCACCAGACATTCCTAATTAATTCAGTCAAACTGAAACATTAACATGGCATGAACAGCCTGCAGCTTTATTCAAACCGAGCATACAAGCAGAGATGGCAAGTAAAGAAGTGCGAGTACTTTGTCTCACCTAATACTTTTTACTTTTACTAACAACATTAAAAAGATCTGTACTTTTTTCTTACTATATTACAAATACCGGCTTATTCCTTTAGTTAATTTAGTTTAGGGAGCTTAATTTACTGACACACGACTTTTATTTCTCGACTCAACTTCATTTAAACCAGTTCAAGCCCCAGAGCCAGTGATACAGAGATACAGCAGAGATTAAACCATCTTAAACATCTTTAATGAGTAGCTACAGGTCATTTGAGGGGCGATCGATTGAACCTTGAAGTGAGAAAATCGGTGAAATCGGTGGTTCTAAGAGGCTTCATAATCACAGCTTCTTATTAGACTTTGTAGGTCCACCTGCAGCAGTTACCTTAACCCTTTGATGCACAACCTCAAAGTGAACATCTCAAAAGTGAATGAATTGAGATGTAATAAATCCAATTTTTCATTCGGTGTTTCATATATTCCTCCGTTTACATGTTTTTGATCATCACAAATCCTGATTTCAGGTTTGTTTTACTTACTTTGTTAATAAAAATCATTTTTGGATCACTGCCTTCTAACACACAACATGGCTCAGAATTGACCCTTATGTGTTCACTATGGAATTTGATAAGAACTGTTGAAATTTGTAAACATTTGCAGGCAGGAGCACATTTACTAAACTATTTTTGTTAATGGGCGACACAGTGGTGTAGTGGTTAGCACTGTCGCTTCATAGGAAGGCGATCCAGGTTTGAATCCCAGTCTGAGGGGGGTGTGCATGGTCTCCTTGTGCTTGAGTGGGTTTCCTCCAGGTACTCTGGTTTCCTCCACCAGTCCAAACACATGCATGTTAGGTTGATCGCTCACTTTAAATTGCCCGAAGGTGTGAGTTTGTGTTGGCCATGACCTGTCCATGGTGTACCCCGCCTTCACCCAATGACGCTGGGATTGGCTTCAGCCGTCCCGTGACCCCGACTAGCAGGATAAAGTGGAAGATGATGGATGAATTTTTTTCAAATCATTAGAATGATGATTTAAGTCAATCTTGTCAAAAACAAGATTTTTTATGAACACTTGAAACATTAAATAACGAAATAAGCTGGTTTCAATAGGTTTACTAAAGAGATACTCAGCAGTACATACAATAACATTGTTGGGTCAGGTTTGATCCATGCTGTGCATTAGAAGGGGTTTGCTTAGCTTGTGCATCAAAGGGTTAGTGGTGTGTTGGTGCCAGGATGTAACTGCAACACCATTTAAGGAGGGTTGGAAATTTAAATAAGAAGAAAAGGGGAGCAAATCTCAGATTCCTCCACTTCTCCGTAGCGCTCTGTGAACAACATTGTTTGTTTTTGGTTTTTGTTCCTTGTTTTTCTCCCAAAAATTATTAATTGTGGCCAAAATGATCAAGAAAGTGTAGCGTTGTCGTGCACAACGTACAAAGAAGAGCATCGAAATCGCCTACTAAATCAGTGGGTGCTAGACTGGAGTAGTAGGCCGTTTCAGTAGGCGAGTTTTTAGTAGGCACACAATGTCCACCAACTTACCAACATCCTGTGATGCAAGACATGAGACCACCACTGTAAAAGTCCCACTATTCATTAAAGGCCCCATTAACTGACAGATTTAGATTTAGTACTCAAACTGTGTCAAGCTGTAGCTCAGAGAAGATGAATCAGGAGAAACACAGAAGTGGCTCTACCTTCTGTAGGACAGTTCACCAGCAGCAGCTACATACACACACAGCTTTTTCATCCGCAGCTCCTGTTGAATTATGGGATAGCACAGTGTGCTGTGGCTGCATACATAAAAATGACTCCCTATTTAGGAGGTCATCCGAGTACCGAGTAGCAACTGCTAGATGAATACTGAGTATTCGGACATACTTGCCGTGCTCGCCTACTGAGTAGTAGGTAAGTAGGCGATGTTGGACGCACCCAGTGTTTTTGTGAGCAGAGTTTGTTTCCTGCTTCTTTGAGAATCGACTCCCAGCAACCGTTTCACTTAAAGGAATGATCTGATCTAGCAGGGTCAACAAACACATTCTGGATAAAGAGGTTGTGGAGACTTGCTTGGTGCTCCAGATCAGGGTTCCTCTACCCGCTGTGAAGCACCCTCTAGTGGCCCACATGCCTGTACACAGAGGCGGGCAGTAGTTCGTAGTGGTCTGGTGACGTCAATAACTTATAAATTTACTTATAAAACTTATAAAAAGAGACCTACAAATCAAAACGATGCAGTAGTGAAATAAAAGAACACAATCAGTCCGAGACAACAAAGCTGCAGGTATACATATAGTCATTTAGTGAGCTAGCCAGAGATCCCGGCCCACCTCCAGCTCAACTCTGGTTCAGTTCGCTGCTGGTGGGACACATTCTATGATCATATGAGGGAGATCCATCAGTAGATCTCTCTCGTTCTTCTTCTAGGAGTAGTCAGCGCTACACTGTCAGCATAATCTGCCTGTTTTATCGTCTGACTCTTTACAGACTCTCATATTGTTTCTTCAGCACCAGCTGCTGTTAAAAACTAAACAAGCTATACAATAATATCTGCATTCAAATTGGGCTGCTTATTCCAAATCAAATGCTTTGACTGAAGTGGTAGTCACTGTTGTGATGCTAGAACCCTCTTGTAGTGCATTACCATATTTATATACAGTGTTCTAATGAGTGGATGCTGTCATGCATTATGAAGCCAATCATTATAAAGTGTTATGCATATAATTACAACTACCTATAAGCAACTACAGTAACTTTATAGGTGTATAGCAGACATGATAAGGTATTATCCACATTATATATAATGCATTATAGACACATTTATAGAGCATTGTGAATGCAGGGTTCACAAGTGCATGTACTTTTCTACTTCTACAAAAGTATGGTTTACTAGATTGTAGTACTTTCACTCAAGTAAAGAACTTCTGCCACCTCTGCATCCAAGCCTGACATTTTTGGATGAGTTGGGACGAAACTGTTCCAAACTCTCAGCACAAGCTGCTGACAAGTTTACCGAATGCGCACACATGTCCGTCAAAAGCGAACAGTGCGAAGAGTGAAAAGCCCCGCTGTGATAAAACAAGCCGATACCCGAACTATTCGGCTCGCTCCTGCGGTCAAAGATGAAAGCGATGCAGCGTGCTGACCCAGTTACGTTGATGGCCCATGCAGAAGAAGCCTTCAGAAGAAACCCTGCATCTAGCAGCTTCTGGATTGATCTGATGGAGGTCAGATGGAAGGAAGTTAAAGGAAGAAGCCTGCAGCACAGGCCATAAAGTATTTATTCACGATACCCAGGTGGTCTACCTCTGGTCCAGCCCAGCTGGATGGAGGTTCAAGGAATTCTTCAGTATTTTTCAGCCTGAGCTCTACTTGACGTATCTGTACTGTAAACAGGGCTTCCATGAACAGCTTGAAGATGCTTCCCTCAAAACGTAGTTATAATAGATGCTTATAAACATCCACATCCACACCTACAAAGTATGTCTTAAAGATATCTTCCCAAAGTCTAATAAAGCACAGATATATTTCACTGTGTTTCTCTCCTCTGTATGTAAACCGGATGGTCCTAATCTTGAGGAACGCTTCCGTAATGAACCAGTCATTCATCCAATCATTTCTTTATCCATCACCAACATTGTTCCTTCATCCGTTTATTCCTTTATCCATCACCAACATTGTTTCTTTGTCTATTCATTCCTTTATCTATCACCAACATTGTTCCTTCATCTATTCATTCCTCTATCCATCACCAACATTGTTCCTTCATCTATTCATTCCTCTATCCATCACATTGTTCCTTCATCCGCTTATTTCTTTATCCATCACTAACATTGTTCCTTCATCCACTTATTTCTTTATTCATCACCAACATTGTTCCTTCATTTGTTCATTTCTTCATCACCAATATTGTTCCTTCATCTATTCATTCCTTTATCACCAACATTGTTCCTTCATCCTTTTATTCCTTTATCCAACATTGTTCCTTCATTTGTTAATTCCTTTATTTATCACCAACATTGTTTCTTCATTTGTTCATTCCTTTATCCATCAGCAACATTATTCCTTCATCCTTTCATTCCTTTATCCATCACCAACATTGTTCCTTCATCCGCTTATTCCCTTATCCATCACCAACATTGTTCCTTCATCTATTCATTCCTTTATTTATCACCAACACTGTTCCTTCATCCGCTTATTTCTTTTATCCATCACCAACATTGTTCCTTCATTTGTTCATTCCCTTATCCATCACCAACATTGTTCCTTCATCTGCTTATTTCTTTTATCCATCACCAACATTGTTCCTTCATCTGCTTATTTCTTTTATCCATCACCAACATTGTTCCTTCATTTGTTCATTTCCTTATCCATCACCAACATTGTTCCTTCATCTGCTTATTTCTTTTATCCATCACCAACATTGTTCCTTCATTTGTTCATTCCCTTATCCATCACCAACATTGCTCCTTCATCCGCTTATTTCTTTTATCCATGACCAACATTGTTACTTCATCTATTTATTCCTTTATCCATCACCAACATTGTTTCTTCATCTATTCAGTCCTTTATCCATCACCAACATTCTTCTTTTATCAATCCATTCATTTATTTATCACCAATATTGTTCCTTTATCCTTTCATTCCTTTATCCATCACCAACATTGTTCCTTCATCTATTTATTCCTTTATCCATCACCAACATTGCTCCTTCATCCGCTTATTTCTTTTATCCATCACCAACATTGTTACTTCATCTATTTATTCCTTTATCCATCACCAACATTGTTTCTTCATCTATTCAGTCCTTTATCCATCACCAACATTCTTCTTTTATCAATCCATTCATTTATTTATCACCAATATTGTTCCTTTATCCTTTCATTCCTTTATCCATCACCAACATTGTTCCTTCATCTATTTATTCCTTTATCCATCACCAACATTGTTCCTTCATCCTTTCATTCCTTTATCCATCACCAACATTGTTCCCTTATGTATTTATTTCTTTATCCATACCCCAGCATTGTTCCTTTATTTGTTCATTCCTTTTTTCATACGTAAACATTGTTTCTTTATCCTTTCATTCCTTTATCATCACCAACATTGTTCCTTCATCCTTTCATTCCTTTATCCATCACCAACATTGTTCTTTTATCCTTTCATTCCTTTATCCATCACCAACATTGTTCCTTCATCTATTCATTCCTTTATCCATCACCATTGTTCCTACATCCTTACATTCCTTTATCAATCACCAACATTGTTCCTTCATCCACTTTTTCCTTTACCTATACACCAACATTGTACCTTCATCTGTTCATTACTTTATCCATACACCAACATTGTTCCTTCATTTGTTCCTTCCTTCATTCATACGTGAATATTACATACACACATTTCTTTATCCATCACCAACATTGTTCCTTCATTTGTTCCTTCCTTCATTCATACGTGAATATTACATACACACATTTCTTTATCCATCACCAACATTGTTCCTTCATTTGTTCCTTCCTTCATTCATACGTGAATATTACATACACACATTTCTTTATCCATCACCAACATTGTTCCTTCATTTGTTCCTTCCTTCATTCATACGTGAATATTACATACACATATTTCTTTATCCATCACCAACATTGTTCCTTCATTTGTTCCTTCCTTCATTCATACGTGAATATTACATACACACATTTCTTTATCCATCACCAACATTGTTCCTTCATCTGAAGCAAGGGTGAAGTCCAGGTGATGGTCAGGAGCCTCGTTTTCTCTGTAGCAATAACATGAAGTACACGAGGTAACAAAGGTATTTGTATTTTTCTCATTTTTAGTGGTTGATGTCTGGTTTCTATCTCCTCCACTGTAGAAAAATCCAAGTTTCTCTAGACCTCAGTGTTTCACACCGAACCACTCTGAATGACTTTGTTTACATCTTAACCACTTAATTATACAAACACTTTGAAAAATGTAAGAGAGATACACGAGAGAGCGAAAGGCACATATCTGTTTAAGGGCGCCGGCACTGTGTACCTTTCCTCTAAACGAAATTTCCATCTTCCTTCTTTATTAATAAGAAAGTACCAGACTGATGTTGTTGTTTTTTTTTTTTTTTGCAAAATCTGACAGGGAAAAATAAAAGCGTGTGAATTCCCTGAATGCTCTCAAATATTCAAACGCTCCCCGTTACGCGCATCAAAGGCTGGAAATACGGCTTTTCTGGCAGCAAATTATGCCATTTCTTTGCACAGTTTGAGAAACGAAGCAAAGTAAACATTTGTGAGTTATTAATCACGATTCTTTTTTTTTCCCACCCGCACTTCGTTTTACGTTGTATTTCACTGAATGAATTTTTCATGATCCATATGCGCTTTGTTCTTAACGTAAAGACTGGGAGACTAAAGGGGTTCGAAGAGAACAGAGCAAAGCTCATGTGTTTAACATGTCCTATAAAGCTTCGCGCATGAGCCCCTGTGGCTCAGTCCACCAGCCCCTCGGGGAGGCGCGCACACACAGAGGCAGACATTGTCAGCCTCTCAAAGAGAGCAAAGCCTCTTAGACATGCCTGTTTGTCAGAGCAGGCCTACATGACCGCGCGTTCGTTCAGCAGCGCTATGTGTGACTGAGCCGCAGACGTAGAAGATGTGAGACAGCGTGCTTTTTACACTTGTCGCTCTGCGTGTGTGTGTGTGTCGTGTGCACGCTATGTGCACCGAACATGCAAAATGGTATGTGTGCTGCTGCAAAAGCCGGGGCCCAGACAAAACAACCATTGTGTATAAGTCAGTGTTATGTCTGGAGATGTTTCTAAGGCCATTAGATGTAATATAAAAAAAAAAACTAATCCACAAAATAAGGGAAAGGAGTTCTTTGGGAATGGGACTCAGCACAACCAAGTGGATGAACAGCACTTAAAGCTTGAACATCCACTGCAGTAAATGAGACTTCTAACAACCACCTGGAAATCAGTCCCCATCATCAGTAAACAGCACTTAAAGCTTGAAAATCAAGTGTTTCTGCTCATCGTTCCACTTTGATAAGACACCTTAACATTATGGGTCTGAAAGGATGTGTTACTGTTCAAGAAGCTTCTCACTGAGAAGAAAAAAAAGATACAAACACATCAAAGTAAGAAACTGCTAGTGTGCTCAATGTCCTGCTCACCCCAGAGGACAGACTATATTGAATGAATTGGTCTTATATTTAGTAGAAGTTTCTCTGTTTTTAATTATCTGATAACATACTGTAGCGTTCCCTTAACTGGCCATAGCAAGGAGCAGTGGTGAAGATGGCAGCCATGGCTACAGCCCTCCAGCGAAGCTCTGGGCAGGCACCCGTGGGCTGGTTGGTGAGACAACAGAGAGTAGATAGACGAGCTGGCGACAGAGCTAAGTGCAATGGTTTGGCAGGTCTTGACAACCTATCCTTCAAGCTGTAATGGTTGGTGTAGTGGTTTATGCCAGCGGCCTCCATGCTGTAGGCTGGGGCTCAATTCCCTACCTGGGCAACCACCCAACACTATACTTATAAGAGTCCTTGGGCAAGACTCCTAACACTGCCTTTACCTACTTGTCTTGATATAATGTAGCCCCTGGGGAAAGAAAAACTGTAGATAAGTAAATCATTTTGGTTTGTTCTTTTATTAAAATGTCTTTATTTTCAATGTTAATGTTAATTTTTTTTTTTAAATGTGCTTGGTGCAACCTATTTTTCAGTTCATCTGTCTGTATACCCCATCTTTTCTTTTTATTGGCTGAAATCGTGGGGTTTAGATCATGGTGTTTCGTGATTGGCTCTCTAGTATAGGAGGAGGGGAGAGAAAGGTCGAGAAGAACGAAAAAAGGAGAGGGAGTAGAGAGAAGAGTAGAGAGAAGAGAGTTGGTTGAGTTTGTGGTAACAGAAAGAGTAATTTGGAACTTCAAGGCATTTGAAGTAAAGTTAAGAGCAGCTTTAGCAGGTGTCAGTTAGACAGCTGGGTTTGTCTGTGAAGTCCTGTATATTTTCCGACTGTAGACTAGCTTTTAGTGTGAAAGTTAGACAGCAGAGAGCCTAGCAGGCAGCTAGCTCGTGTTTCAGTTTGGCAGGCCTAGCCAAACTAGTTCAGAACACGGATTCATAGTTTATGGCGAACGTGGGACTGTTTGCTGTACCGCTGCCAAGAAGTTTAGTGAGACTGTGACCGAAAGCTCTTCGTCAAAGCACCGTTGTGGGAGCCTCGATGGCGTCAAGAGGGACAGAGAGAGAGTGTGAGTGGATCTTCGCGTTGTTGCGGGCGACGTGACTTCACTGTGGGCGAACAGGTGAAGCCTCGACCGGTGGTAGTAACGAGCCACCCATGATTTCAGGTACTGTAGCGCTACTCTTTTGTTGTTGTTGTTTTTTTTTTTTTGCTCCATCTGGAGTAAAGCGGCCAGTGTTTTTATCGTTTCAAGGCCTCCACGCACTCGAGCATCGAAACAGGCCTGCGACGGGGGTTACAGACTAAACGGTAACGTGCCAGCACATATATAAGTACTCACAACGTCGCTAAAACAAGCGCACGTGTTTACGTTTTGACCGCGATACAGCGCTGGTCAAGTTCCATTACTTTATGCTTGTTCATGAGTTTTTGGTTGTAAATGTAGTTTTTTTGTTTGCCTACTTAGCTGTCTGACTGTACATTGTGTATTTTGAGGAGGGAAAAAGGTGAAAGAGCAGAATACAGAACTCCTGAAGGAGCAGTCAATAAAATATGCAAATTTTGAATTTTAGTACCCTGTAAATGCCTGTGTTTTTGGTTACGTTGCAGTCCATTTAGAGTTTAGAGTCAGAGTTAACACGTAGTATTGAACCCCGTGCTCCACCCTTATTAGCTGTGGTTAATTTTGGAGAATGTTCCTTATAAAGGGATAGGGGCGTTACAAATGGCAGACATCATAGCTAAAGAGTTATGTGGTTGGGGAGGAGGACCAGGCACTGATTCTCTCCAATGCAGTGCTTTGCTGGGTCACTGAAAGAGGTCTAGGGGTTGCCGAGAAGCCCACACCTCGCAGCATATGTTGACCTGGATAGTGGACCAGGACTCTGCACAGGTCATTGGGATGGCTGACCCTTGAGGGGGCTATGTAGAGTATTCAGTCACACTGCTTTGGGAGCGCAGGTGACGTGGACAGGCACAGAGTTTATGTACTGTTTATGTTGTTGTTGATCGAGTGCAGTCTGGTAGTTGGTCTGGGTATATACTGTAAAGTGAAGATATGTGGTCAGAAGCGACTTTCAGCTGTCTTGGTCTTGTTATCAGTGCTGAGTGGTTGCTGTGCTCTATAAAAGAGCATTCGCCTGATAGTGTTTCCTGCATGTGTTCTACTTTGATAAAACACTACCTGCCACACTATGCAGCACTATTTCCTGCTGTGTCTCTGATGGATTCTAATGGACTCATTACATTGTTGTTCGTTTCTTGTTTTCTGCCAGATCTTCACCACATAATTTGTCCCACAGTTTTTGAAATATCAACACCATACCAACTGTCCAGTATGATAGTGTGATTTGGGCTTGTATACAGCTTTTTGATCGGCTGCAAGGATTCCGGCAAAAAACTGATTTCTGGAATTTTTTTCCCATGGTAAATGAATAGGATGGAACAGTTCACGCCAATCTACTGAACTTCTCTTCAATCGAGACATCGTTCCACATACACTGACTCTACATACACTGTTCCACATACACGACTGCAGTGTTGGTTCTACCAACACTTGTCTCTTTGTCGTTCTGTTGAATTATTGACTCGGTGGTGGTGACTGTTACAATGTCTACACATGTCTTATGAGTTAATATATGTAACGTTAATCATGGTCAAAAAGTGGTGAATCTCAAAACTACTGTAAACAAGTGCTTTAGCTGCCTGGTTCCCATCCCCACTGCTGTGGCCTCTTCTGTAGCTCTTCCATATCCAAGCACTCTGAATGACTTTGTTGACATTTCAACGGTTTAATTATGCAGGCCTTTTGAGAAATAATTGCAATTCCTCTTTAAAGTAACGTATTGAAACTCAAACGGTAGTATAAACACTTGAAAGGTTTGAGTGTTGATGAGTGCCAACATCACAATGAAGAGATACATGTGTGGGCTTCACTGCTCTTCTCAAAGCAAACAGTTTTTATACAGAACAAATGACAAGATCTAAATGGCTGCCTAATTAATGTGTTTCTAAACCTTTGATGCATGGTGTAAATGGGTAGATGTGTATATGGATAGAACTAAAGTACTCAGTTGACTCTGTTAGAGGTGTATGAGGTAATCAAATAATAAGATTAGTAATGACCAAAGAACATATTGTCGCTGTCCAAAGAAAAACATGTATCTTCATTTTTGTCAATTTTTATCTTTATAACTCATATAAGCATTAACTATTAGCATCTATTAGCATAAGATGAGGGGTAGCACACAATGGCACAGTGGGAAGCGCTATTGCCTCACAAAAGAAGGGTTTTGGTTCTATTCCCCGGCCAGATGACCAGTGTCTTTTCTGTGTGGAGTGCTTTGTCCCTAGGTATGAAGGTGTATGTCTGTGTATCTGCCCTGTGATAGACTGGCGGCCTGTCTTGGGTGTTTCCTGCCTCCTGCCCAATGAGTACTGCGATAGGTTCCAGCGCCCCCCTGCACAACTTGGAAGGATAAATGTTTTAAAAGATAATCATTAGCTGAGAAGCTAATAATCTTGTTTCCATGCTAGGCCTATAGAACTCCTTACAATTTGATGTCTGTACAAACTGGACTAACTTACGCCTGCTGTACAAAGTTCTTTCATGCCAAAGTATGCTGAATGAATACAAACATATGAGTACAACTAGTTTAAAGTATTTTTTAGTTACAGTTGGATGGAGAAAGTGTACACACAAACAATTCCGTGAGGCGCACAGAATTGTAAAATGTTTAAGTAAGTACATAATATTTTGCGACTCCAAAACCTGAGTGGCTAATTTAAACACTTTGTCAAGTACTTGTAGTAAAGTGTCAAGACTGTGGCTAAGATGTGTGTAAGCACTACTGCTCAGCGCCACCAGAGGTCTCTCTCTCTGAAGTACTAGGTAACCTAGAACACATGCACCTGCCACTGATTACACACACACACACACACACACACACACACACCTGTAGCTCATGGCACTCACCTTTTAAATACCCTCCTCACGCTCCCCTCAGTGGCACCAGGCCTCCTGCTCGTCTGTTTGTTGCCAAGTCAAGTCAACTCCCTTCGTCTTCCAAGTCAAGCTCTGTCACGTCATTGGCATTACAGTGGACTCATAATAAGTGTATGGTCAGTCAACTCTCCGCTGTCCCTGCTCTACATCTCGATCGGGTGAAGAGTTAGCGCCACATAATGCCAACAGGAGGTTTGTCCAGTCTACACTCTCTCTGTGCCGCTTGCTGGCCCACGGCAAGCCCAGTCCAGAGTCTATTTTGAACTATTCTTTAATGTTACCCTTGGAAAATAGTTTTTTTGTTTCTGCTCAGAGAGGATTTCTATCCTGGAGAAAACGCTATGGCTAAAGGGATCTGTACTACAGACTGTTCGGACAGGACTTCCTGGAAAACACTACACCAGAGAGGACTGCTCTACTCACTGCTTAGACAGAAAACCATCACCACGAAAAAACAGCTCTAGTCGGAGTTGCCATCTACGGCTGTTTACCATCTACTCCGCTCGACCTGCTCTCCCAGCTAGCCCACTAAGCTGCCCTGGTTTCCTGGTTATCTCTTCCACCACCCTGACCAGTTCTATGTTATTACTGTGTTCTCTGTTGTTATTTAATAAACAAGCCTGCTCATGGATCTCACCTTATGATTCGTTACAATGTGGCTAAGAAAGCAGAACTAACACAGCTTTATCGCTAACTACGCTAGCTGATTGTAGTCCAGAAACAATAAAAAAAAAAAAAAAAACATTTCTCTGACAGAAATGTTGACACTGGGGAGAAAATACATTGTACAGAAGACATCAAGTCCTCTACAGCATCCAGCATAGCATCGGTTAGCCGTGTTAGCTATTTAGCTTACCTGAAGAGGCAGCCTGTCTTATTGATCCATGAAGAACATCCACGGATTTCTCGCCATAGTTTTTAAATAATAATGTATTTTATCAAGTGTATGCATGCCAAAGTGGCAGGACGGTGGTGTAGTGGTTAGCACTGTCGTCTCACAGCAAGACGATCTGGGTTGGATTCCCAGTCTGGGCCGTTCTGTGTGGAGTTTGCATGTTCTCCCTGTGCGTGAGTGGGTTTCCTCACACAGTCCAAACACACGCATGTTAGGTTGATCGGTCACTTTAAATTGCCTGTAGGTGTGAGTTTGTGTTGGCTATACAATGGACTGGTGACCTTAGCATGGTGTACCCTGCTTTTGCCTGATGACGCTGGGATTGGCTCCAGCCCCGCCGTGACCCCGACTAGTGGGATACAGTGGATACAAGCCTATAGGTCCAACATTTTCGGCCGTATCGTTTCTTTCCTTCTCCATGATTAGCCAGATAACTGTTCATGAAGTTTCATGGATACTCGAGCATTGTACTCACTCTGTGTGAAGTGTGGAGGGTTGTCATTCACGTCTGTCAGTCTCACGGTCACTGTGGTGGTTCCAGAAAGTCCTCCAAGATGGCCGCCCATGTCTTTGGCCTGCAGCACCACAAGGTACTGGTCCTGATTTTCCCTGTCCAGGTCAGGCACAGCTGTGCGCAAAATTCCTGAGCGAGAAAGGAGAAGAGAGAAAGTAAGAGAGAGAGCGAGAGATGATTCACTAGATGACCACCAGCTGCTTTTCGATATCAAATCTTCTTCATATTGTCAGAAAAACCTTTTTTTTTTTTACCACTGGCACAAAATAACCTCATCACAGTTCGCATTTTGCTGTGGACCCTCGTCGTCCACTATATTACAAACACCAGCCGTGTCCTTCTACTTGCTCGCCACTTTATGAGCTTCACTTACCTTACAGGCCCACCATATAGATGTACAATTACAGACCGCACGCGGGCCATCTGTCGTCAGCCACCCGCTACCCAATTTCTCCTTGGTCGGTTTCTGACCACAGGAGATATCATGTGGGTGGTGGGGCATTCTCCACACAGCAGTAACATTGTTTTGCTAGTAGCTGGGTAGCTGTCGCATAAAAAAACTGAAGTGTTATAAGAAATTATGCTAATTAGGCTGCGTTTCCATCAGCTCTCTGTACAAGAAAGCAAAACTCTATCGCATTTCTGAAAACACTTCTGGGAAACGTCCATCAATCATTATGAGTGTTATGTTTTGTCTTTGATGAGTACATTTTAATTTCTTTATAAATAAACGGGTACTTGCTGCCTCCTGTTATGTTTAATAGCACAAAGAGGGTTCTACATTGTATTAAAAAAAAACACTTTTTTTATGACTTTTTGTAAACAGAGTTTTCATCGTAGAATGTTCAAAGAGTTCATGATTATAATATACAGGGGTTGGACAATGAAACTGAAACACCTGTCATTTTAGTGTGGGAGGTTTCATGGCTAAATTGGACCAGTCTGGTGGCCAATCTTCATTAATTGCACATTGCACCAGTAAGAGCAGAGTGTAAAGTTCAGTTAGCAGGTAAGAGCACAGTTTAGCTCAAAATATTGCAGTAACACAACATTATGGGACATACCAGAGTTCAAAAGAGGGCCAATTGTTGGTGCATGTCTTGTTGGCGTATCTGTGACCGAGACAGCAAGTCTTTGTGATGCATCAAGAGCCACGGTATCCAGGGTAACGTCAGCATACCACCAAGAAGAACCAACCACATCCTACAGAATTAACTGTGGACGCAAGAGGAAGCTGTCTGAAAGGGATGTTGGGTTCTAACCCGGATTGTATCCAAAAAACATAAAACCACGGCTGCCCAAATCAGGCCAGAATTAAATGTGCACCTCAGCTCTCCTGTTTCCACCAGAACTGTCAGTCAGGAGCTCCACAGGGTCAATTCAGTAGTTTCTCCTCTGCTGCCATATTCAATAAAAGAACATTCGCTAATGTTTCCCACTTCCTTTTTGGCCAAGTTGTAGCAGTGGTGTCAGAAGTGGGTTCACGCCCCCCAGTGGTCTGAGGAACAGCAGCGCTACTATGAACTCAAAGGCGACACGGCGGAAAGTGCAAAGCCCGTCAAGAGGACTGTATGGAAGAGCATTGACTTGAAGCACTATGTTTCCTTGCATCATCATCTATTGTGATGCCACAATATGTTGCCATTGGCTTTAATAAAGAACCCTTAAAAACTTTTTAAGGAATGATTTAGCCAGAAATCTAATTTACATAGTTTTCCAGGTATCCCAGACTCCATCAACCACAACATGTTTGAGTAGTGTAGTTCTGGAAGCTAATGTTGCTAAAGAACACTAGAAAAACTCATCTTTGCTGTAAATACATCCCAACATGCAGGTGTTCATGAAGGTTGTACAGGCTTGTTGATGTGATATAGCGTAGAGTATAACTTCATCATGAACGCTAGACAACAGATGTTGTGCCAACTCCGGATGCCTTTGTGCCCACCCCCAGCCCAATTTGTGTGTAAGCACATCTTGCATATGGATGCTACAGATTGTGTTTGCAAGGCTTTATTTTAACTGCAAATCGTGATTGGGAGTTGGACTTTGAAAGGGAGTTGGAATTCAATTCAACATCTGTTGTTTAAAATAGCTGCCCATTAGGCCTGGGTGAGATCTAAATAAATCATGTTTAACCATTATATTCCCCCTATTTGTTTCAGTTTTATTGTATATACTTTTTTCTTGTACATCAACAGTTTTAATGAAAATCTTAAAGTTAAAAAAGCATATTTAATAAAATACTGAGTAACGATAATTTATCTAACCACCTGAAGCTCTGCAGAAAAAAATACTGTATATTTATGCAGTACAGACAGTGGGGAGTTTAGTCAAACCCCAATTGTTGCTTGTTTTATTTATTAAGGTACGTGAAAAAGTATGTGTACATATTATTTATGTGCTTTTCACATTTTTCAGGGGAACTTTCTCTGCAGGTGGGAGCTAAAAGCACTACAGTAATGCACACTCACTCTAGCTCTGTTGTTTTTAGTACAATGAGTCAAAAAACTAAAGCAAGCTGAATTTGGAAAGCACGTCAGCGTTTATCTTTTCATACATGTACTCAACCTTTCCCAAAACACTGACTAGTGGCGTTTACACACCACCATCAGGGTACTTGTCCATCATTTACAACAGCCGATTAATCGCCTTGTTGTCCAGGCCTACTGCCCAATTTATTTAGCTACACGGTGAAGCTTTGTTTATTTTTCTATTCATGCTGAAGATATGCAGATATGGATGTGGTTTGAGGGAGTTGGGAGAATTTTTGGGGCTGTATGGATGGAAGAAATTTGGGTGACTATTGAAATACTTGTGTGTTAGCCTCAAAGCTTTTGACAGCTGTGGGGTTGCTGAATAAATAAGATGAATGGATGGATGGATACTTTATTTATCCCAAAGGGAATGAAGTCATAAAGTAGCTGTAAAACACACAATTAGATAAACAGAGAATACACAAAGAATAGTTAGCTATACAAAACTTTAAAAACTTGTTGGAACAGTGCAGTAGATGTTTCCATAAGCTAATAAATACTCCAAGTGACATTGGTTTGAGATAGTGACCTGATGTGCATATATACATGTGTACATATAGATGCATACTCCATCCATATGTGCGGATGAGTAAAAGTCAATGAGGAGTTAATATTTCTACCATTAATTTAGGCTGGTGTAGCTGAGCTGAGCTACTTTATTTGTGTTTGTTCAAAAAGCACAAGCCATTTTTACCCAACATGTGAAAATACACTGTAAAATATGCGAATAGACAGTTAGCAACCACTATCACAATCCAACAGTATCCAGCTAAGGGCTCTGTAGTCAGAAACTGACCAATAATAGAAGACTGGAGTATGGCTGACGCAAATCATGTATCAACAGCTGTACTAGGGCCTACTGTACACCAGCAAGCTGGAGCTCCAACGACGTGGCTGGCAAGTGTATAAAATATCCATATAATATCATCAGGCAGGTTTAATAGTAACGAGTATATGGAGGAGGACCTTTCTGAACACCGTGGCTCAGAATGCTAATGTGCGCTAATGAGTGAAAGAGAATACCACGCTATGCATGCAGGACAGAATTAGGTTAATATGCTTGATTAGCATTCAAACCCCTTCAAGAAAGAAAGAAAGAAAAAAAACCCTCTCGTTCATATCAGCATGGGGTTCACAAATGTCAACAAAATTAATTAGGTTTCATTAGGCGGCCAAATGGAATCAAAACACAAAAGGAAGTCCATTATCCACGTAGACAGAAGCACAATACGGCAACTGTTACACAAACATGCCGGGCGCACAATGGCGCACGGAGCCATGCTAATACGCGCTCTCATAAAACACGCCACCCCTCTGCCTCGCTCTTTCATTCCCTCTCTCTATCTCTCTACTCCCTCTCGTTCTCTATCTTCTTAAGCACCCCCCTCCCGCTTCCCCGAGCTCTCTCCTACAAAAAAGCACACACACGTACACACATGCGCTCGCCTACACACACACACCCACACGAACACAAACACAGCTAGCGCTAGCCTCTGCACACGCGGCTGTGTAAAATCGCTCCTGCTCACGCGGCTGCCAGCGAATCAGCCGGCAAAGCACAGAGGAACAGAAGTGATTTTTTCGAAAATGGCCAAGTCTCTCCCCCACAGTCCAGCCCGCATCACCACCCCCACCACAACACCCACCCAGCTTAAAAGCCTCGTCCTCCTGCCTGCAGGGTCGCAGGGTGGCAGGCGGAAGGCCCTTCGCTGAAGTGCACGACAGCCTAAGTCCCCGGTGCATTTTAAGCGACCTGCTTAATAGCATCTGAACCTTCGGTGACATCTCCCCTTTGAAGAGATTTTTTTTTCCTTTTTTGGGGGGGGGGGTGGGGGGGTTTAGTTTGTTTGTTTGTTTGTTCTGTTTTTCCAGTCTGTGTCGCCACGTTGGTTAGATGCGCCACAGCTTTGGTGGTTAGGAATACATCTCTGACAAATCAGGCGGGATTAGCAAAAGCAGGCAGGCACGGAACTAACAGCAAGGTGGGATGGGGTGGACGAGGATGATGTGGCGAGGGAGGGGGGATGAAGAGAGACGAAGAAAGGAAAAACGGAGGCGGGAAGTTTCTGGGCTCGGCTTCCTATGGCAGAGGGAGTAACGCTTTTTAACTGACGGATGGGTGAGAAATCAGATTTGCACAAATTTCTCCTCATCCCAAAAGCAGTCGATCAGCCAAGATGTCTTTTATGTCTTAAGTTCTGCATTGGAGCTACGAGGCTAACAGAGTTAGCAAGTTACAGGAGCATGACTATGCTCCCAAGTTTCCATGTTTTCAGGGCCTATGTTCTCTATAAAAAGTTCCTAAAGGCCTGGTTAACATTAAACAACATGGAGACAACTTTGCAATAGGAATTCACTTGCCTTGAACTAGACTATACTCTGTAAGCTCATTAGGTAACTTGTAATTCGAGGCAGCAAACTGTAGAATTCAAACCATTGTTTGAGTCTTCAGACTTCAGACTATTTGAGGAATTGCTTTGTCTGGTCTGGGCTGTTTTGACTGGCCATCTGTTATCTCTGCTAAAAATACAGTATAGACCAGCAAAATCAGTTGTGTTTTGGATGCTGGTATGCTGGTTAGCACCAGTGTAAGTTATTTGCCAGTCACTAACAAAAGCAGCATATTTTGTGTTTTGGATGCTGGTATGCTGGTTTGTAACAGTGGAAGGTAATATGCTGGGCACCAACAAAACCAGCTTATTTTATGTTTCGGATATTGGTATGCTGGTTAGCAACAATGGAAGTTAATATGCTGGACACCAACGAAACCAGCATATGTTGTGTTTTGGATGTCGGTATGCTGTTCAGCAACAATGAAAGTTAAAATGCTGGACACCAGAAAAACTAGCAAGTTTTGGGTTTTGGATGCTGGTATGCTGGGTAGCAACAATGAAAGTTAATATGCAGGTGACTAACAAACCAGCATATGTTGCGTTTTGGATGTTGGTATGATGGTTAGCAACAATGGAAGTCAATCTGCTGGACACCAACAAAACCAGCATATGTTGGGTTTTTGAATGCTGGTCAACCAATATTAGACATACAGTACATATAATATATTACCCTTGAAAAGTAGGGCTGGTGTCTAGACATTTTAATAAGTTAATCTAGGGCCTGGGTAACACGAATTCCTGCGGACTTCAGACTGAGAGCTTCAGGCTCTGCAAAATTGTTAAGTTATCTCAAATAGACTGGATGATGTGGTTTCTGACACTGTGCGGCATCCTTTTTATCTCTGAACATGGACTAAAGTATGAGCAAAATTCAGGCTGCTACTGTGTTTAGCAATGTTAATATACTTTAGTTTTAGATTCTAGATAAAAGTGAGTCATGCAGTGACAGAAACCACATAATTAAGTCTATTTGAGATAACTCACCACTTCGTCACAGTTTAAGGCGAGTGTGTGACGATGCGAACTTACTTGTTCGCAGTGGGCTTGTAGCTCCAGAGCAAAGCTTTGATCCGAAATGTCTATATGTGGAGTAAAAGGAAAATGTACTGGTACATTTTTGCCACCAAACTATCAGTTTAAACACCATCACGTCTATGAAGACTCACGATTAGCGATACTACTGAGAAACATAGCGCTGACGGGCTGTCATTGCCCATTTTCCCATTGCACTGTTGAAAAACGGATTCAAACTAAAACTCCCGGTTCTAGTTCATGTTGATTCTGATTAGAGACAGACCTCACATTGTCATAACAACCACAGTCAACAATTTAAATGTGCTGTGGGTCATTTTATGCTTACTAGAAAAAAATAGCATGTTGTGCTTTGGATGAGTGTGTTAGGCGACCAGCTAAACCATCTCCAGACCAACATTAACCAGCCGAGTTTAAGGTGGTTTTACAGCACATCTGTTCACAATGGGTTACTCTTGCTAACTAACTATCATAGCTCAGAGCCTGTTGGCCCTACATGCTCACTATGTACATTGCTCAGGGTCCCATGAATTAAGCAGGGGCACTGCCTCCCCCTTTATGTCAAAGCTACTTATGCTTTCACCTTCGTTAATATGATATATGATGATAAAGAAGCCCAACTATCTGTCCTCTTTGGACCCTACCAATCAGTCCATCAGTGACTTCTGAATCACCAAAAATGACCAGGACTTGGCTTCTGCTTTCTGTGGTTGCCATTTACTGTGTGCATTGCTTTGAACTTCCTCTTTAGGCCCCACCTGCAAACCTGGAACCACAGAGGCAAGCTGGCGTTTGAGCCACCATGCTGTTTCCAGATGTGTACATAAAAATATATATCCCCAAACTGCACAGAGCATTGACCGGCAGCAGCAGATTTAAACTCAGTGGCAGAACCATTCAGATCAGATTCTTCATGCCAGCAGTAGAACCAATCAGACCCTCTATTACAGCAGTAGAAGGAAATTAGAATATCCGTTCCAGTGGCAGAACCAATGACGATCTCTATTTTAGCTTCAGAGCCTATCAGAATCTACATTCCAGTGGCAGAACTAGGCCAAGTCTTTGTTTTAGCAGCAGAACCAATTAGAGTTTCCATCACAACAACAGAAACAATCAATCTCATTTTAGTGGTAAAACCAATGAGAATTTCTGTTCCTGTGGCAAAACCAATGAGAATCTCCCTTCTAGCTGCAGAACCAATCAGAACCTACATTTCAGCAGCAGAACCAATAAGAGCCTCCATTACAGCAGTAGAAGGAATCAGAATATCTGTTCCAGTGGCAGAACCAATCAGAGTCTCCATTTTAGCCGCAGAACTGATTAGGATCTCTATTTTAATGACAGAACGAATTGGAATCTTTATATTTAAATTGCAGAGCCAATTAGTCTCCATTTCAGTTGGGGAACGAGGCATTTGCCAACCAAGTTTCAGTTCCAGTAAAACTGTTTTACTGCAATACACAAACTATTGCAGTATCAGTTTATGACACACTGTGAATTTATTGATTCTCAGTTTATATTTAAATATTAATAATTGTTTTGCATGTTCTATCGTGTAAAGACTTCTGCTGTATTTAGATCTGCACCATACTGTTTCCCCCACTACTATTGGAGGTGTGGAACCACCCCTGTGTACCTGTCAGTGTCAAATAAAGGTGCTAGAAGCCCAAATAAGCTCTGCAAAACACAAATCTGTGGAAGATAATGGGTGAATTATTGCCATGATGCCACCAATAATTTGACTCCCTCCAACGCTGGTGGCTGCTGGTGTCCATGTCCCCCGGGTGTCCTCTTTTTGGAAAACCTAAATATGGTCAACTTGGGTTGTGTTCTCTGTAAGCATCAGAAAGTAGCAGTAACATCTAACAAAAGTTGATGGGCTCCAATAAAACAGTGTTTACCAACTGTAGCTTGGAAAGGCATGTAAGCGTGCATTCATATGTGTCTGCATTAGGTATATAAGCATAGTAGCACACGCCTCCTAGGCACACATCACTGTTTGAATCGTTGTGTTAGCAAAGAAGAAGGAGAACTCGTTTGAGAACATTTAGCTCCTGTTGGTCTTGAGCAAGAACCAAACAAACATGTAACCCTAAAGGAGAAAGCACAGCTCCCGATTTCTGGTGCCCAAGGTTCTGGTACCTCATGCAGTGGAACAGAAGGGGAGTGGATGGAAGGAGATGGATGAAGGCTTGGGGGGGAAGTCAAGCAAAGGGGCTGACCTGTCTGTGGGTCAACAGAGAAGTGTGGCTGGCCTTGAACAAGCGTGTAGACCAGCCGAGCGCTGTTCCCGTAGGTGGGGTCATCCGCATCAGTCGCCGTCACCTGGACAATGGATGTGCCTGAGAGAGAGAAAGAGAGGCCGGATCAATACAGATCACCAAAAGGCAACCTCGCTCGAGAGGCAGACCTTTACGCGGACTGACACCTTCGCTCAGTCTTCCGCTCGCTCTCCATTTTTGCATCTCCATCCACCGCTCCCTCGCTGCGTCGTGGCAAATACTTTATTCACTTTCACCCTTTTCCCCTGCTGCTTACCTTCCCTCTCTCTGCGCTCGCTCTGTCTCACTTCATTTCTCTTCATCTCCGGCTCCAATTCCCTTTTGCCCCACTCTCTCAATCTCTCCGTCTGCTGCGCCCCCCCCTCAGCCGCCATCTCCGATCCCCTGCCCTCCCTCCTTGAGTCCCACATGTCCTGTTTCCATCCTCCATCCCTGACAAATATAGACTTTTTTCCCTCCCCCACCAAATAAATCAAAGACTGTCATCCGTCATGTGAAGGATGGAAATTGTTTTGGGGGTGGGGGGGGGAGAGAGAGAAGAAAAGAAAAAAAAAGCACATACAGTGGAGAAAGGACTACGTTTCCCATGGGGCTCTGGCTGACAAGCTAAGAGGGAAGAGGGGATTTGTGGGAGCAGCTGTTGCTGTTTTCTGACATCAAAGGCCCAACAGTGTCATCGTGAGAGAGTGCAAGACTGGGGTGGGTTTGTGTGTAGGGGGGGGGGGGGGGTTGTCTGCGCTGATTACTGATCTATCACAGGTAGTTAAGAAGTGGCGGAGAATGCAAATGGAGGACTGCGGGAGAAAAGGAGCGAAAGACGGAGCACCGGAATCAGACAGGCAGATCAAAAAGAGGGTTGACGCAACGAGCGCGAGGCGCCCCGAAATTCAGGCTAAAAGGAACCCGAGTCACAATCGCTGCCGCTAACGCTAATTCCAATCGTGCGGAACGTCGCAGCTGAACGGAGGCGAGACTTTGCACTTCCGCGAACTGCGTTCGAAGGCGAAAGATAGCGCGCCTTTCCGCACGGAACGCCGGCGACGCTGCGAAATTCGCAGCCGTTTCGTGGAAATTAATTGAACTCATTTCATGCCGGAGTGGTGCGGACGAGGCCGAGCACATGTTTAGACATCCCAATAAGAAACAAAATAAAAGCCAATTTGACTCGGAAGACAAATAATCCCTTTCCCAGGCGGAGGTGTTGTTATTGACAGAAGGAAGGCTATTAAGTTTTCAACTCTGGAAATTACAGACTGCTCTTGTTCGGGGGCTTTTACACAGCAGCGCTCTTGACGAGCGTCAGTGCAGCGACCTTGTCAGCGCTCCCGCTCAAAAGCGAGCCTCTATAAATCTGGGCCTTCCGGATGAGGCGATCTTTGATCAAAACCCAAGGCTGAGAGAATATTTCACGGTCAGCCAGCTGATGCAGGGACACCGGGACGCGTGGTGAGGAACGTGGGTACTAGGGCTGTTTAAGTGCAACAAACTATAAGTGGTGATTCAACTGCATTGATTTTTTTTTTGCGTAATTAATAAAGCATGCGCTTATTTGTCGGCAGGACCGCTTCAGGCCCGAAAGCGGGATCCTTCTGGGAGCTTCCCCCATCGTCTTGTTCTGTAAACAAGAATGGGAGAGCATGTAAAAGTGTTTACTAAGCCTAACACAATCAATCAAAGATATGCGGTGCTCAAAAGCGGTCTAGGGACACCTCAATCATCATTGTCTGTCATAATGACTCAGCTTGATTGAAAAGGTCTACTGTTCTTCGCTTGCGTCTTCTTGTTATTATTCCGTGATCAAAAATACTTGCAATGCAGCTTTCAAGCTAGAGCCACAGAACTTAGCCGGATAACAGAGCCTATACCCGAATAGGTCGCTTATGCTTATTTAACCAGTTCAACTTACAGCTCGAGTGCTGGGACAGGCTCCAGTAGCCCCCTCTGCGACCCAGAAGGATAAGCAGCTTAGAAAACGAATGAATGAATGAACTTGCAGCGCTCATTCTAGCATATTTTTTTTCCCCATGAGAATGAATCAGCCATATCCTGGTATTCCACTCACAGCTCTGCCAGACTGCACTAGGTTTGTCTATCAAACTGTTTAGATTTGTCACTCTAAACTATGCCAGAGGCTGGGGATGCCTGGGTCTAACAGCAAGAGGTAGCAGTGCCCAGCCTTCCAAAAAACAAAAAGAAAAAGAGGTCGACCAATCGTAGCACTGGGTTCATTTCCCAAATATCAAGCAGGGATGACAAATGAGAAACATCAATCGCTTCAGACTGAAAATCGACAACTACAGGAAACGGGTTTTATCCCTCTTCTCATTACATTCAGCTGCTTCCACAAGGGAGGGAGAAGCTTTAACATGGAGGTGAACAGGCTAGGGCGGATGTGGGAAAACTGGAATTGTGAAATTAGCTAACTTACGGCAGAGATGCCAAGTTTTGGGAAAATTTTTAACCATAATATTGGTAGCCTAACATTACCAAGTCTGGTACCTTTTGCCACTTAACGTAGGCAAGAACCACCTACTACTGTAAGAACAAGGAATTCGACTGACATGCAAAACGACCAATCACAAGCCCGATGACAGGCATGGCCTATAGAAGGAGGCAGTCGTTAAACATGGAGTCGCAACATAAACAGTCCCTCAGGAATCATAGAAATATAGAATGGGCTGAGACTATTGATAGCTAGGCTGATGTTAGCCTTAACTTTGGACTACTGTGAAAGTGCATATACATGGAAGTGTGGGTAGCCAACTGGTGGAATCCTGACAGCGCACTAAAGGTATCAGGCATATTAAGTTACATTCTCTGTGATGGTTAAACCTGACTTTTCATAGTAATGTGTTTATATTTACTGTGACGGCATAGACGGATGCTGGGTTCACATGTTAGCGGTAGATGGACGGTGGCAAACAGGATATTCCATTGTTTTTAATAAAGCTTCGATGAAAGATCCTTTTGCCATTGCCACCCTTGGCTTGCTCACTGAGGGCTCGGACAAGGATTTCCTGTAGAGCTGCTTTGTGGTGACATCGGTAATAAAAACTCACTATATAAATAAATCTTGACTCGGTAGGCCAATGTTTTGGACACACCGCATATGTGACCACCATGGTAGCAAAACCTTAGCAACCACCTGGGAGGGCATAGCAGTTGTCAATTAACACCGTAGCAACCCCCGGGGATAGTGTATCAATAGCCTGGTGGTACCTGAACATCCACCTAACAACTTACAAGCAGCCCCCTAATAGCTTGAATGCCATCCCAAGCCCACACAACACCAAAGCAACTACCTGGAATCTTTTGCTGCTCTACCAGCTGTGAGGCCAATTTAAAAGACCACTTACAAACCTCTCTTTCTTATTTGTGTATATATTCTGGAAATGATGCTTTAACTTATTCAGAAGTACATAACTTCACTCATGTTCTAAGTGATCAATCAATGTGCTGGGCCGAACCAACATAATAGCAAACTAAGAAACGTTCGTGTAACCACCAGCAGGTAGAAGCCAGCAGGCAGTCTATCATTGCATCTTGACTATAGAAGCAGGCTAATTGACGTTGACGCCTCAGCTGGTAGTGAACACTCGCAAAATCTCATTATTTAGGGAATCTTTTTTTAATCAAAGCATCACTCAGCATCCTGCCAGCGGGTTTGTGAAGAGTTAGTTAGCCGGCACTAAACGTGATAAATCCTCCAAATGATGTTCACAATACTTTCGGCCCATTAAGACTACATGAGTATAATCAGCTGGAGTGTGACAGGTGAACCTGAGACGATTTTGAATTTAAGCTTGCATCGCTCCCTATGTACCTTACCCAATGTGCTGTGAGATGCTGGGGTGTTTCTTCACCGGTGTGTATCTGAGTTCGTTCAACAAAACAACCAACAATAGCTATAGTGTAATCACATTGTAACACAAAGAGCAAAATGATCCAATGCTCTGATTTAAAGAGTAGCTTTCTGTCCAAGTCCACTATGTGCAGAGCAGTAATATTACTGTTAAGAGATTTTTGCAGGCGGTTTGCATATGCGATAGTCTTTGAGCAACAATCTGAAATGATCCCAGTTCCAAATGTCACTGTACGAAAGTTTATTTCAGTGGAATGATTAAAAATTAATAAGTCTTATACCAGGGCGTAGATTTGCTCTTGACATTGGTGGGGACCTATGTATCTGCAAACCTGCCCACCCACCACATTGCCGTTTTATTTTTGTTATTGTTTTTTCTTTGCTCTGTGATGAAATGATAAAGGACTGATATACTACATATGCTAGTCTACACATTTAAACTATTCTGAATAGCAATTCATAATTTCATTCGAGTTATATAATGTTAAATTAACTTGATAGATGTTATTCATGGCTTCGTGCGATGTAAGCCTGCTCTACGCTGTGTGCTAAAAACCTAGCATGGACTAATTTTAATAGCGAACTTGACTTTAAGTAACATGTTTCTTTGAAAAACAGCACCTTATGTCTACCTTCTTTTTTTTTGCTTTTCACACCCATGTGTCACCCACGTTGCACTGTGAGTCTCATATGACTTGAAATTCTCCTTCCAGTTTTGGTGGTAGAAGGCAAGGCCAATCACACTGGCCATATGTGTTAAGGGGAGGTAGGACTCCAGTAGAGAACGTAGTTAACCCTTGCTGCACCTCTGGGTTAATGAGACGACAGATTAACCTAGGTTTTTTTGGGAGGAGATCAAATTATTCATGGGGACATTTCACGGGATATTGGTAAGGACACGTCACTTCCGTCTTGGCCTAATATTACTATGTGCAATGCCAAGTGTCGGCTGGAGTGATGTAAAGCGCCGCACTGGACTGTGGAAACGTGTAATGCCAGTCTGATGGATGAATCTGGGTTTGGAGTATGCCAGGAGAACGCTACCCACCAGAATGCTTAGGGTTTTGGCCTCTTAGTTCCAGTGAAGGGTGATGTTAATGCTACAGCATGCAAAGGCACTTTACACAATTTATGCTTCCAACTGTTCCAGTATGACTGTGCCAGCTCCATGGTTTGATGTGGAGGAACTTCAGTGACCTGCACAGAACCCTGACTTCAACCCCACTGAACACCTTTGGGATGTCAATTGTGAGTTAGACCTTCTCGCCTAATATCAGTGTCTGATCTCACAAATGCTCCTTTGACTGAATGGGCTCAGATTTCCACAGAGGCACTCAGAAATCCTGTGGAAAGCCTTCCCAGAAGAGTGGAGGTTGTTATAGCCACATAGGGAGACAAATACCATATAAATGCCTATTGTTTTGGAAGGGGCTTATATAGGTGTGATTGTCAGGGGTCCACAAACTTTTGGCCATATAGTGTATTTGGATCAGCAATACGTGAAATTAACTAGTCACGCCCATCTCTGTAACTTATGCCAGCATTCCTTAGGCCACCATATAAAATTCAGTAATATATTTGAACTGAACTGCGGTGAAATGCTAGAATGCACTGAACTGAATCATCACGAGGACAGAGATCTACTCCCCCAGGGGACAGTACCTATGTTGGCCATCTCGGGCACGGTGGCGCTGTAGGGCCCGTCTTCGAACACCGGTGGGTTGTCGTTGATGTCCTGCACCCTGATGATGAACTGGGAAGAGGGCTCCAAGGCACGCTCCGTCTGGCTGTCTGTTGCCGTGGCGATCAGCCGGTACTCATCCTTCTCCTCCCTGTCCAGGGGCTTGGTCACATGGATGTTGCCCGTCTTCTCGTCAATCACGAAAACCGAGCCCGCCCCTTCGCCCCGGAGCACGTACCTCGTGCGTCCATCACCCCTGTCCATGTCAGTGTGCAGCTATGAAAGAGGGAGAAGCGAGAGAGAGAGAGGGAGGAGGGGGGTAAGAAAACAGAGCAAAAGGATAAGAGACTGAGGGATTAGAAGACAGTGACGGCTAAAGAGAGGGGGGTAAAAAGAACCAATATCAGAGATTATACAGTGTGTGGAGGCCGCAGTTTGAAAGCCAAGGAAAAAGCTATAAAGCACTAATCCAACCTCCGGCTCACAAAGAGACAAATCAAAGTCGGCCATTTGGATCAATCATCGGATAAAGACCAACAAACTGAGGAGGGCGGAAAAATAAACAGGAGGGCAACAAAACACGCAACCGGAGATAAAGATTGATGGATGGCCTTTAGAGTAAATGGGCTCTAACCACCACCCCGTCGAACGGCGGGCCATTCAGGTGCTGCTATGCTCATCGGATCAGTGCTAATCTGAGGTCCACGCGGTCAGATCAATCCAGACCAATCAAACTGGATTGGACTCGAATGATTTCTTGAAATCTAAACAGTCAGTCTGTTTAAACAGTCTCCTTCTACAATACCGTGCAGAAGTCAGAGACCACCCTTCATTCAGTGAAAACAAGCTTAAACTTTTTAACTGCTGGCCCCTACCCAAAGTAATTTAGGGGGGCACTGTTTCCACATACCTTGGGCTGCAGTTATGATCTTGATCACATTTGAAAGCTAAAGTTCTCCAGTTAGATAGATATAGACTCATAAATCCCCAAGCTGATCTCTGATCAGTGGTGTAAATAGAGAGGAGCAGAGTGGGCAATCCCATTTTTTGCCCTTCAAAATCCGACTGCCCATAAGGAGTAGATGTTCCAGTCAGTAGTTCTTTTTGTATTGTTGTAGGACCAACAAAGTTTAGAAAATAGCATAGCATATATAGCAAACCAACCAAATTTGATGGCATGTTGTTTGAGAATACTGAATAAAAATGCAAATGACTTTGTAATTTTTTAAATCGATTAAAAGTATTTTTTCTATGATGGGGGGCCAATTAATTGTTTCTGCACTGTGGAGGGCCCAAACCTAGTAAGATCCTAGTTATTCCCCTGGACCACATGTTTTGGATTATGATGTGTATGTGGATAGTAGGGCTTTGAATGGAATGAATGGACCCACAGATTTGCTAGGATTTGCTCATTCACTGCTTATGTTGCACGTGAGTGTGAGTGCCGTGAATATTTGATGATAAAATGCAGGAAAAGTGCATTTCCAATGATTTAGACTCGGATTGCTGGACAATATGAGTAAAAAAATGAAGTGAAAGCTTTATCTGAAGTGTTGCCGGACCTACTACAGTGATCTAGCAAAGGTCAAGTGCACGTTAATCATTATCCAGCATCAGGAAAAAGACAGAAAACAAATCTCGCAGGACGTTACACAGTCCTGAACAAGCTTTCGGCTTCGAGACACAGGAGAAAATCAAGCTCTGAGAACTTCCACAGGTGTTTCTGTCCGTCCTTCCACTCTGTGAAGACACCTCAGCACTATGGGGTCTGTAAGGATGTGTAGCTGTTCAAGAAGCTCCTCACACATCAAGCAAAGAACAGCGGACTGACCACCCCAGAGTCCCGAACCTCAACATCAATGAATGTGTTTTGGCTTATTTGGATGGTGAGAATCAGAAAATGATGGACGTTTAAGGTGGGCCTCTTGGAGAAACTCAACGTGAGTCTCCTGAAACGAATGACAGTGGTTGAAAATTGAAAAAGATGATATTCTGGTTACTTCTGTGTAATTTTAGATCAACAGATGCTTTATTCTGCTTTTCTTCAAAAAATTTCGAGTGGAAAAGAAATACAAGCATTGTAAAAGTTTTGTACTATGAGCCCAAGTTAAACTCATCACAGCCAACAATGTAGACACAACAGAAAACAAACACACTGATCGATCCATCAATCCGGTCACTTTGCAAGTCACAGCGTGGACAGTCGCTGCTAAAAATCGGATCTGCCAAACAACTGGAAACTGTCTGCAGTGTAAACAGAGGGAGCGCTCGAGCGAAGCTTCATAATAGCGGCGAGCCCACCCGGAGCATCAGCATTCATTCTCATTACTGTTCCTACGTGGCCTGAATACGGCTGCCTAGAAAAAGCCCCCCATAATAACGCGACTCCCCGCAGAAGTGTGACATTGCAAGTTTGGAAGAAAAATGGGAGCGGGGAGACGGCAGCGTTTCACGGGTATCCAAGTGTGGAAACAGCTAAGCACATTTCCCTCAATGGAACCAGAATGGATCTTTTCTTCGAATCAAAATATTCATTGCTTTCCCAGATCAAGTTTTATTGGAGGGGGCCCAAGAAAAAACACACCTCCCAGGGTATCTGTGCCCCCCGGTGAGAGTCTGTGCCATACAGTGGGTAATAGCGAGTGAAGGAACATCCCCTCAATTGCTCCTTCTGTTTCTTTTAATGATAACATTACTTTATACTGTATGTCTTCTGCTATAGACACCATTACAAATATAAGTATCATTCATATACGGTACTGTTTAAAATTTTGAGGCACTTAAGGACACGATTATATATAAAAAGCTATTTTATCCAAACAGGAAGCTTTTATTTACTTAGCCAAACACTTTATTATTGAAATATTCAAACAGTCTTAATACAGTAAGCAGTGCTTTTACATACATCAGTGTGTTTAACCATTCCCAAGCTTCTCCTTCAAACAATCCAGTATTATTTACAGTTCTCATCTAATACCTGCTTTGACTGCTCAGCACTTCATGAAGCTAAATCAAGATTACTGCTGAAGGAACTGAATACATTCATACAATGTCTGGGGCGTCCAGGAGAAATCTGGAACTACACTTTGTTCTTCAAACTGGAGCTCAAGATATGATCTACTCCTCTCACAATAACATATTCATGTTACTTTGTATTGTATATATGGATGGATGGATGGATGGATGGAAAGTACAAGATTAAAGTATCACACAAAGCAGGTAAGGCCTATTCATATTTACATAACAATGCATATTAAAGTGTAATGAATCAAATATAAGTAGATAAGTAGAGTCAAATTTACTAAAACTAAAGTGTGCATTATTAAGTTGGCATCTGGCATAAGTATAAGTACCATAGATGTTTGACCGAGTGGCCGTGTATGTTGTTCCAGAGTTCCAGTAATCAGAGGTGTCAAGTAACAAAGTACAAATACTTAAGTCAAAATTTTGGCTATTTATACTTTACTGAAGTAATTATTTTTCAGATAAATTTTTACTTACATTTACACTCCATTATCAGTACTTTCTACTCCTTACATTTACACTCCATTATCAGTACTTTCTACTCCTTACATTTACACTCCATTATCTGTACTTTCTACTCCTTACATTTACACTCCATTATCAGTACTTTCTACTCCTTACATTTACACTCCATTATCAGTACTTTCTACTCCTTACATTTACACTCCATTATCTGTACTTTCTACTCCTTACATTTACACTCCATTATCAGTACTTTCTACTCCTTACATTTACACTCCATTATCAGTACTTTCTACTCCTTACATTTACACTCCATTACCTGTACTTTCTACTCCTTACATTTACACTCCATTATCTGTACTTTCTACTCCTTACATTTTAAACATAGCCTTGTTACTCCTATTTCATTTACGTTACTTCTATTTCATTTCAGCTTGTTTTCATTCATGTACATTTACATTCCAGTAAAGGTTATTGATAACATGACTTTGAAGTTTGACTTTTTGCACCATTATAATACTTATAGACAACTAGTCATCATATCATCTGCTCCATGAAACACATGTTAATGTTCAGTAGTAACAGATACGCTTCTTTAATATATTTACATTGTACTAAACTACATTCGTTCAATAGGCGTATATGCAGCTGAAACAGGAAGCCCAAATTTATCAACATCAACATTTTAATATAACATTATAGTCATTATGACTTTTAGAAGAATGATTTTGTTTGGGGGAGGTGGGCTAGTGCACTAGGGTTAGACCCCTGTGGTGCGGCCTAAGTTTTTGTCCTTAATGGTATTTTTTTCGTACATTACTTTTACTTTTATACTTTAAGTAGTTTTGAAAGCAGTACTTTTACACTTTTACTGGAGTAAAACGCTTGAGTTAATACTTCAACTTCTACAAAAGTATTTTTAAACCCTAGTATCTATACTTCTACCTTAATTAGTAAGATTGTGGAGGCGATGTGTGTCATTGTCCATAATATCTTGCCAGTATTATTTACATGTGTTTTAATTATATCTGGTTTTCTTACTGGTAAAAAATACACTTGGTGCTAAGATAAAGGCTTTTAAACAATCAGCTTAGGTGCCTCGGTGTGCTGCACAATAGTGTATGTACACACTATCATCTATACGAAATAAAAAATGAAGGAACAATCAAAGGAAAACCAACTTTACAACATTTGCAACAACTTGAAATCTGTAAAGATGCCACAGAATGAGAACTGTTTATAATGTCATAGATGAATAAGGAGATTTTAGTACATAGAGCTGACATACCATGAGTCTCAAACACTGTTGTTCCTCCTTCAAACACAAATCCTGCTTTTACAGAACAGGGAACAGTAAAATGAGCCAATTCCAGAATTCTAGACTGTTACATAACAGCTCTGACTCCACCCAAAATGTACAACCCCCGCTCAGCAGGAAACAATGACAACAGAACTTCTATTTGCTCATTTCTTAATAAAACACTCCGTTCCACCCTAAAACTATAGCTTGCGCAGGCAACCCAGAAATCAAACCCAGGTCGTCTTGCTGTGAGGCGACAGTGCTAACCACTACACCTCTGCCCGTATATTATACTCCGTGTCTGATAATACACCGCCCCCTAAATCTCAGACGCTGCACATTTATAGAGTATAACAATAACATCAGTAATAACACTCAGGGTTAAAAGCCGTACGCCATTGCACGACACCAGAAAGTGAAGGCTACATCAACATGGCCACCAGCCCAGTCAGTGGACGGAGCGCTGTTGCTGCGGATACTCCTGTGCAGTTCTCACCACGTAAAGCTTCAGAGATCCCGCCGTCAGCCATTAGCTCTGGGCGCGCGCTCACGGTCAGTCAAGGCTGCCAGCCGCAAGCGGTTCCAGGCCTGGGGTTCTTAACGAAGGGCCATAATGACCATCCTTAACGACGAGACTTAACGAGGCCCTTAATGAAGCTGCTGCAATCATTAAGGCCGGCGTCGCCAGGATGATGATGAACAGAGAGGAGAACGCGCTCGGTGGAGGGGTGGGGGGAAGGAGTGAGAGGAGAGTGCGGGTTTGTCCCAGGCTTTGACCTGGTCAACACAATGTCCAGCAATCGCTTGCTGCTGGCAAGCTTGACCAGCCGTCCAGTAAATGTGCCTGATTGAGTTACTGCACTACTGACAGCAGTGTAAGGCGCTCTCTCTCACTCTCTCTCTGGGTTACTGTATGGCTTTCACTCACTCAAACTTGTATTCCTATCTTTGTGGGGTATTGCTGTATGTTAAAGCTGCTACAAATACACAACCACAGTGATTTACAATTCTTATGATATGTGTTCTATGTTCTATTGCAAACACATATTGTATTCTCAATAGAACATAGAACACATATCAGATGTTATAAGTGAGACATTTTAAAATTTGTTGGCAGCAATGCATCTCAAAATTGTTGGGACGGGGAAACAAAAGGCTGAAGGAACATAAGTTGTACTAATGAAAAACAGGTGGAGAAGCGATTCACAACTATGTCCCATGACTGGGTGTAAAAAGAGCATTCTTGAGAGTCTCTCAGAAGCAAAGATGGGCAGACGTTTACCAATCTGTAAAAACAGCATCTAAAAATCGTGTTCCTAAACATAAAATTGTGATGATTTTGCATATCCTCCCATCTACAGTACATAATATCATCAAAAGATAATCTGAAGGAATACCTGTGCGCAAGGGACAAGGCCGACAATCAATGTCAGATGCTTGTGAGCTTGGGGACATCAGACATAATTCTGCACTGGAAACCACTGCATGGGCTCAGGAAGACTTCCAGAAATCAGTGTCTGCGAGCACAGTTTGCTGTGCAATCCACAAATGCTAGAAGAAGCCAAATGTCAATACTATCCAGTAACGCAGCCATCTTCTCTGGGCTAAAGCTCGTTTTAAATGTGAAAAACTGCCCTGACCTACCTTCTCCTCCAGACATCCTACTACTCAAAAACAACCTTCTCCTCCAGGCATCCTTCTGCTCAAGAACAACCTTCTCCTCCAGACACCCTTCTGCCCAAGAATAACCTTCTCCTTTAGATGCCCTTCTGCTCAAGAACAACCTTCTCCTCCAGACATCCTTCTACTCAAGAACAACCTTCTCCTCCAGACACCCTTCTGCCCAAGAATAACCTTCTCCTTTAGACGTCCTTCTGCTCAAGAACAACCTTCTCCTCCAGATATCCTTCTACTCAAGAACAACCCTCTCCTCCAAACACCCTTCTACTTTAAGATTTACCTTCTCCTCATGACGTCCTTCTACTCGAGAACAACCTTTTCCTCCAGACGTGCTTCTACTCAAGAATTACCTTCTCCTCCAGATGTCCTTCTACTCAAAAACAACCTTCTCCTACAGACACCCTTCTGCTCAAGAACAACTTTTCCTCTAGATGTGCTTCTACTCCAGAACAATCTTCTCATCCAGACACTCTTCTGCCCAAGAACAACCTTCTCCTCCAGGCACCCTTCGCTCAAGTACAACCTTCTCCTCCTGACGTCCGTCTACTCAAGAACAATCTTCTCCTCCAGACATCCTTCTACTCGAAAATGACCTTTTCCACCAGACTTCCTTTTACTCGAGAACTAGCTTTTCCACCGGATGTATTTCTACTCAATAACTACCTTCTCCTCCAAACACCCTTCTACTTTAAGATTTACCTTCTCCTCCTGACGTCCTACTACTCGAGAACTACTTTCTCCTCATGACATCCTTCTACTCAAAAACAACCTTCTCCTCCAGACGTGCTTTTACTCAAGGACAAACTTCTCCTCCAGACATCCTTCTACTTGAGAACTACCTTTTCCACCAGACATCCTTCTACTCAAGAGCTACTTTCTCCTCCAGATAACCTTCTACTCAAGAAAAACACAAAGTACATAAACAAAAGTATTATTTGTACACCCTCAATACCAAGGTGCTTCACAATGACTACTGTTTGGTTTTTTTTCCTGTCCTGTGGATTAACCAGCAACAAAACATTCAACACCAATCTGACCCTATTGCAAAGCAATGGGAGTCTCAGGGTTAGAGGGGAAGAGCATGAAGCGATGCACCCATCATGCATAGTGCAGTGGAGGCAGTGTTATGGTCTGGGGCTGCTTCAGTTGATCAGGTACAGACTCAGCAATGTTATGTGGTTATGTTATGAAGCAGTTGTGGGCTGGAGGTTAGGGAACCAGCCTTCGATTCACAGTTCGATTCCTACAGTTGGGTTATGGGTTAATGAATGTACTGAGTGACCAGGATATCCCAACAAGTTTTCCTTTCAGCCGTATTCCAGCACAACAATGCTGACATTCATCGGGCTTGGAAGAGTGGTTCGGGTAGCACAGGAGGCATCATTTACACACAGTAACTGTCCTCCACAGAGTCCTGACCTTAACCCCACTGGAAGTCTTTTGGGATGCGCTGGAGAAGACTTTACACAGTGGTTCAACTCTCCCGCCATCAAAACAAGATCCTGGCCTAAGAACAACACAAATGTTGCATAAGGTTAGGGTTGTTGAAACACTGTTACAGTGAATGCGTCCTATAATCAAAGTTAAAGATGCTTCAATATAATATTACAGTGTGCAGCAGTGTACGACAACGTAGGGACCCGCAACGTCAAAGTGCATGTTTACAATGGGCCTGGGGACATCCAGTCCCCACAAAGAGTTTAATGCTGTTTCTCATACACACGGTCACACACCTAATCCCGTCACAGAGAGGCAGATGCTTGATCACATTACGGTAATAACGATCAACCATAAACGCCAACCTTAACACCGTCACAGGCTCAAACCGTATTCCACAGCAAAACATAATGAGGCAGACGCCAGCGTTGCTTTATCACGGCTACAATTACATCTAGTACAACTAATGTCATCCAAACGAGTTAACACCCAAATATAATATTCTTCAATGGGGCCATAGCTCCTGAAAGGAGGATAAAGCCGTCGGAATTACGGCACATGGGAAAAAGGGAAAAGAGCCCGTATCAAAAGGGGCCTTCCATTTATTCGGTGACACTCCATAGACCATAAAATCCATCCAAATTAGGCGTGTGGTTTTGCGCCAGGCCTACTTAGTGCCAAGGACAGCTGCCGGGGAAACGCTTGTGCGTGCACGAAAAAGCCCGCTCGGCCGGCCCCTAAATCACTTAAATTACTTATATTATCATAAGGTAATATGCTTATATACTCGCTTTCAGGTTTCGCAATACCCATAAATCATTAAGATGTGGGGGGGGCCAAATATTCCGTGTCAACCTCTAAATCACTTAAATAACTTATGTGCGTATACTCAATTTCACATTTCTGCTGCATAATAAATCATAAAACATCGAGAGCCTGTTACCGTCCCCACCAACCCCACCCCCCACCCAGTTCCAAAAATGTATTTTGCATCCGTGCATTAGCCTAATGAATGTGTTTGCCGCCATGGATACATTTTTTTTTTTTGGAGTGCTGACTATCGGGGGAAAAGCGCGGTTGAGGAAAATAACACTCCTGGTCTGGTGTGAAATGGGTTTCGACTGTGCTGAACACAGCGCCTGAGCAGCCCACATACCGGCACAACAGACACCCACACACGGTGTGTTTATTGGGTCTGAGGACGTCATACGTGTGTGCTAGCGGCTACATGTAGTGTGGTCATGACAATACGTCCCATATATATTGTATTATACGTTAAGTCCTGTATCTTTTACATATGTTTCATGTCCCTACTGAAACACAAAAAGCCTTATTTTAGCCACGCCCCTGCAGGACGTGAGACCGCATCGCTCATGGCCACATGGTGAGCAGTTGGTAAATGTGTCCCAAAGTCTGAAAATCAGTGTGTAACTTTAGGAACGGTCATTACTGGAACATAGGTCTTCTGTTATAATGGTAGAAATTATGATTATAGGTATACAGCTGTTCAAAGCTGTGTTTAAATGAGTGACAATTGGCTACAAGAAGGCCTTGTGTGTTTCAGTAAAACATGTTTTGGTAGTATATGATTGTTTTGGTAGTGAGAAAATTTTAATCTTCAATCTCCAGGAGGATTTTAGTCAAAAGTCCAAAATTGGTCACATATACACACACAAGTTAACATACACACTAGGGGGCAGTGAGCACACTGTCCCAGAAGTAAGTCTGTAAGTAAGTAAGTAAGAAGTAAAACAAAGAATTTAAAATAAACATATGGCTACTTCTTTGTATGATGCAGTTTTTAATTGTGTTTGTGAATTTCATAGCCAGACAGTGATTTCTGAAAGTCTTCCTGAGAGTTCATGCAATGCAGGACCACCTGAGGGCCCAAAGATCACAAACATCCAGTATTGACCGTCGGCCTTGTCGCTTGCGCAAAGGGATTTCTCCACAGATTCTTTGGCTCTTTTGATGATAGTATGTACTGTAGATAGTGGGATAGCCAAAGTCTTAATACTATGTATATTTTGATTGGTGAACCTCTGCCCATCTTTGCTTCTGAGGGACTCTGTCTCTCTAGAAGGCTCTTTTTATACCCAGTCATGTGATTTTTTTTTTTTATTAGTACCACCTACTTTTCCAGCCTTTTCTTGCCCCGTCCCAAATTTTTTGAGATGCGTTGCTGCCAACAAGTCCCAAATAAGTTAATAATTTTAATAAATGTTAAAATGTCTCACTTTCAACATCTGATATGTGTTCTATGGTTTATTATAATGAATATAATACGGGCCTATGAGATTTGCAATCATTTTTATTTACATTTATTTACACAGCGACCCAACATGAAATTGGGATTGTAAACAGTACATACAGATATCTATTGTTGCAGATTCAACAAAACCAATGGTTAGTCTATAGAAGACTTAATTTCCCTGCTTTTTCCATTTCAACTGGAAAACTGTGGCATTTCTATAGACTGTTGCCATCAATTTCTATAAAACACAATAAACGAATGAATAAAATTACAACACATACAAAAGTAGAACATATCTTCCTCCTGACTGCCTCTTGTTATATAATGAACGGTACCCTAAACCGAACCACCTCACTGACCAGAAAGAAATGCTTCTGACATTTCAGTTTTGAAAAATTCAACATCTTGGACGCAATCAATCCCACTCCACTCACTGACATGCACCGCCAGGGAATCCTGTCAAAGCTTTTTGGGCTGATGGGGGAGAATCCTCTCCTCCTTCACGCTGTGGAAAACAGGATGTCGTTCATGCATGATGCAGCACAGTCCCCAGATCAGCTGCAATACACTCTCCCGCTGGTATGACCTCCAGGCTCCCAGCCACCCTTGCTGAACCTGATACTGCGCGGGCACGCCGGGGAACACCAAACAATTTAACACCCGCTCCAAACAATTCCGCCACTCGGAAAAGGCCGAGGAGTTCACCGTGTCGCGCAGGAGATAAATAAAAAAAATGCCTGGCCTGTATTACGTTATCCAAGAACAGAATAACCTTCATGACATGAAAGATCCACATTGTTTGAGTTTTATATCTTAGAACGGTCTATTTATGTTGTCTATTTGTTTATTTTTACCCAAGGTTTTCACACCACTAGGTTATTTTTACACCCTCAGTTATTGTGCTGTCTAAAATGAAACCGGTGGTTATAATTCCTGGGCCTATAAGGCTGAGATCAATGTCTCAATGCTGATTGGCTGAGACCTCCGCAAGGGCCTTGTACTAAAAGGCAGTGGGAAAAGTCGATTTGAGGCAGTAACTGTAAATGTAAAGCAGTCTGGCCTGAATAACCTGCACCAAAATGAGGTGAGAGACGACGTTACGTCCATATACCTCACACATCTGACGCTGACCAATCAGATTGTTGACTGCATCACTCCCACAGTCACACGGTGAGGTTTAACTCTGGAGCACACACTGAACAGGAGATACAACACGAGAACATGGGATACAGTGCCTATAAGGCTGAGATCAATGTCTCAATGCTGATTGGCTGAGACCTCCGCAAGGGCCCTGTACTCAAACGGCAATCGGGCACCAAAATGAGGTGAGAGACGACGTTACATACATATACCTCACACCTCTGACGGTGACCAATCAGATTGTTGACTCTATTACTCCCACAGTCACAAGGTGAGGTATAGACACTGGAGCACACACTGATCTGGAGATACAACATGAGAACATGGGTTCCAGTGCCTATAAGGCTGAGCTCAATGTCTCAATGCTGATTGGCTGAGACCTTTGCAAGGGCCCTGTACTCAAAAGGCAGTCCAGCCTGAATTTCCTGCACCATCATGAGGTGGAAGATGACATTACATACATATACCTCACATATTTGATGTTGACCAATCAGGTTGCTGACTGTATCACTCCCACAGTCACACAGTGAGGTTTAACACTGGAGCACACACTGGACAGAAGATACAACAGGCAATACAATGTTTCTGTTATTATTTATTATTACTTTTAAAGTTTAAAAACAAAATTAGGCTGCCTGGGGCTCAAAACTGGCCCATACACGGTCTCTCTTTGATCTAACGCCCCCTCCAAAACAGCCAGCTACCTACTGACCAGCAAGCTGCCCACCGGCCTCTACTAGGTAGACCATATAGAAACACTTTGTAGGTCTGCAACTGCATATTGCAGTCCATCTGTTTCTATGTATACATGTTACACTGTTCTTCAATGGTCAAGACCACCACAGAGCAGATATTAATTGAATGGTGGGTCATTCTCAGCACTGGCATTGTCCATGGTGGTGGAGTGTTAATGACTGATGAAGGACTTGAGGATGACCCACACAAACTGTACAAGCTATCGTCTGGACACAGTGTTTAAAAGCTCCAGCAGCAATGCAGTGTCTGATCCACTCGTGCCAGCACAACACACCACCACCAGACCTGCTCTGGCCTTGTTTAAATGTAGATTTATGATGCTTCTGCAGTGTTTGTGCTGTGATTTTATAAAAGCAATAAAGATTTCTAGGAACTTGATCTTTATTCTTTTCCTGGCAACCATATGAGTAGTGTTTCCCCAGAACATGCTGTCTTCTGTTTGGCTCTTTAGGCTTTAAAAAGCCTGGTTGTTGATTCCCTCTGACTTTCCAGCAGGAGGCATCCGAAACACTGCTCCAAATCAGCGGGTCCAAACATCGTGTGGAACAACAAGACAGTTGTACCTCCCCATGCCAAATTCCCTCGCTGGCCTGAGGGCAGGTCCCTTTAGTTGTGCCTCAGTGCCAAAATGAGATGACCCAACTTGGCTGCCCCTCAGCTCTCCGCCTCTGGCAGATGTCTAAGAGTAGACCCATTTCCCCCCCAACTGACCTCCCATCTGTTTGGCCGCGGCCCCACACGGCAGACCGGAGGTCCACTGTGGGCAGGTCCGCACCTGCAGCCGCCCCCAAAGCCTCAGCTAAGCTCGGTGAGACTGCGGCTTTACGAAGAGGTGCTGGAGGAGCCTTTATCTTCCCCCCGCTGACACGTAATTAACATCAGCCCAGCCAGCACGACTGCATTATTAAACCCTGTTTACTCCGACTGAGTCTGGAAACAGACACAACACTTCTTCGGGAGACTCTGCAGAGCCGGGACTGAATTGAAACTCTGCTCACTGAGCCCGGAATCTGGGCAACGGAGCCTTAAATATCCAAGTGATACAATATCGCCAGGATACACGGAAGCACTGCTGAGGAATCCTGGCCTCCTTCTCGAGGGACGGCAGTCACTTTCACTCCAGCGAATCGCAACCACATAGGGTGCAATCAAAAAACAAGGTGGGGATTCAAAAAGAGGTCTGTGGGTGTTTGCTAACCACCACACAGCATGGGCCATGGCGGATAGATGAAGTTTTCTGTTTGTTGTGTTTTGCCCAATCTTTCCCCCCTCTGCAATTTAGTCCTGGCTGAATCCCGCCCTCCGGGTCTTGGCTCAATCCCACCTGCTAGGTTTTTCCCATTACACAATGCTATCAAGCTGCAAGGCTGAAAGCCTCTTCCGAGACACACGGAGCTCATCTGCATCTTTGTAAACTGCCAATAAGTCTTTGGACAGCTCAGCCAGCTTGTTGGAGAACGCTAGCTGCCAGTTCTGTCCGTTAACAGACCTATTTATATTCAATCCAGCTTGTTTCCGGATATGTTTAATCTGCTAAGAGAGGCCGTCACGCACCAAAAAGTCAAACGTTGCGAGACGTTATACAAGAAACCATTTGATGTTACTGGAAAGCCGCTGGAGATGTGAAAATATTGGTTATAGTTGAGCTTAAGTTTAAAGCAGAGCAGAATAAGTCTGTGTTTTGGTTTGTATTGTAGTGTTTAGTACTACTAAAAGAGGAAACACAGCTTCTGTATAAACTGTGGGCTTTATTAAAACTGTCTCTGCTCCAGCCTTGCCTCACACATGGAAGGAAAACGATAACAAGGCACTCTAAGTTTGCCCTACGCAGAACAAATAATTTAGAATGAATACATTCTGAACTCTGTATTATATTATATAATATTATATTATAAAGCATATACTAAAATATAAGCACATACTGAGACACAATTACAGCCACGTTGTGTCAATAAAATAGTTGACATAATATGGTTATACCATAAATGTTATAGCTGCCAACTTGGCAACTTTATGCCAAACTGGGCATAAAAAATCACCCATCTCAGTACATAGCTCCAAAGTGCCTCTGGAAGCAACATCAGCACTGTGTTTCAATAGCCTCATGATATGGGTCTTCATGGTCAAACAGCTGCACACAAGCCTAAGACCACTACAACATTAGTACATACTGAGACAATCACAACCAAAACGTTTATGTCAATAAAATGGTTGACATTATAAATCACCCATCCAGAGGCTCCAAACTGCCTCTGGATGCAACATCAGCACTGTGTTTCTGGAGCTTCACGATATGGGTCTTTATGGTCGAGCAGCTGCACACAACCCTAAAATTACTATGTGCAATGCCAAGCGTCGGCTGGAATGGTGTAAAGCACTACCACTGGAATTTGGAGCAGTGATACTGGTTTCTCTGGAGTGATGTATCACGCTTCACTATCTAGCAGTCTGGTGGATGGATACCTAGTTTTCTGTTTCACTGCAGTTTGAATTTGATGATGTTTGTGATTTACTCAAAGAGAAAAACAAGACATACATTACATTTTTGACTTCTTCTGTAATTATTAATTATTTATTAATTGTTATTTAATTGACTGCTAATTAACGGTTAGGTAAGTACTTTCATGCATAAATTATTACAAATTGTATTCAGGGTTTTTTTTATTTATTTTTTTGCTCTGATCTGCATAAATAATCCTATGGAATTTCATCTTACATAAAAATCAGTTTTATTAAAAAGTTGAACTGTCCACATATGTGGACGCCATGCATTAGCGGAGTAAAAAACAGAATAACATATAATTTTAGAAAACATCTAAAGTGTTACCAAAGAATGCTTATATTTTTTTCTTCAAATCTTTCTTGAACTTTTAAATGTATTAAATTGTGAAACTAATATTTTATACAAACAATGCTGAATTTTAAGCTTCTTTTTTGTGACTTTTAAAGAAAAAATGCAATGCCTTTGTTGCATGATGTCCACCTATGTGGACAGTCTGAGCCATAAAAACATCTAAAATAGGGGAAAATAAGTTAAATACATCAAATCATGTTCATTAGAGGGTTTTTTTTACCAGATTGGACCTTTTTGAGTAGAAACCTTGAACAGATATAGCAGAGACATTTTTTGCATTCTTAGTATTATCGACCATCCTAGATTCTAAACCTCAGCACTCAAGACTACAATAGAATTCAGGAGAATGGATTATGTTACACTGGAGCAGTGAGACTTATAATTCTGCCATCTAGTTGTTTGGAGGATGAAATGCATTTCATATGCTTTAAATTGAACTATTATTAACTGTCCACAGGCGTGGACACCATGCATGAAAGGGTTAGGGTTAGTATAGTATAGTAAAAGGACATTAACGACAGTTCTGAGCGTTCATTTAATTCGAAATGCATTCACATGGGTATCTGCCTGATAATGACCTTCTAAATACGTTACTAGTTAACTGCCATTGCTACTGAGACTGTTGTAAACATTTAACAGCCCTGTCTGCTTACAGAAGTGACGGAAGCCACTGCAGCCAACCAACCTGCCACTACCTTCGGTTCCGCAATACAATTTCCCATCCTTGCAGAACTCTGGGCATCTGGTATGGAGACTGTGGGAAATGTGATGGTATTAGAGCTGTTTGGATGGGATCAGCCAGTGTGGTAAGTAGGTGTGCAATGGGGACAGGCAACACCTGTTTCTGAGTGGCTTTCACTGACTGAGCAGAGTCCTGCTCCCAGAGGCACCTCAGAGCACTGGAAGCCTGGAGCTGTTCTTGGCTCGGCTCGCTTCTTTCTGTTAAGGCCCGACAGTTCTGTCGCCAACATCAATACCAGTTCATAGGAACTGAAATTCAAATAATAAGCATCATCTGATATGATTTCATGTTGAACAGTGATTTGCAGCCATGTGGAGAAGCAAGCACACCCAATACACAATATTAAATATTAAATATTTTATTTTGTACATATGTGGCAAAAATGTGACAATATTTGATTCATACTTAAACAGTATGTAACATGATAGAAGGCAAAACAAGTGAGATTTGACTTTGCAGTCATTTATCTTGTGCTTATTGTAACGATATCCAGATCTGTCCAGTCAACAAGCCTCCACAACCCTCCATTTCCACCTTTTGAGCCATTCCTTGGTGGCTTTATTTATATATTTAGGATCATTATTCTTTTAGAAGGTCCACTTCTTCAGCTTCAAGGTTTTGACAGATGGGCTCACGTGCAAGCACTCTGGTCTGAAAGAGACTTAATATTAAATTCTATAATTGCAGGTGAGCCAGCAAGGCAGCCCCAAGCCTTAACACTTCCACCACCATGCTTCACTGGAATGAGATTCTATGGATCAAAAACATGGCATACTTGTAGCAATTACACATTTTCACCAGAGGGGTCTCCAAATCCCCAAATCTTACAGAGTGTAGCTTTAAGCAACACACGAATACATTATAGGCTATAAATTAATACATTATAGGCTGTCAGGCGAGGGTGGCACTGAGGACCCATGTGGAACATTGCATTAGACTGTGGAAGTCCAGAGCTGATCATGGGTCAGCACTTCCACTTGCCGCAGTTTGATTCAATTGGCCCTGGCTTCTTCACTGAAGCAAAGCAGGGGCACTTGTTTTTGCTTTGCCTTCCCCGCAACCCCTACAGTGCTCACTGGCCGCTTGGCGGTTACACATTGGCACTGGGCCTGGATCGTGAAGAATTGCTTGTCTGTGAGGTGAAAAGAGAGAGCGAGAGAGGGAGAGAGAGAGAGAGAGAGAGAGAGTCTGATCTGAGCTAATTCTTTGTGACTCAGCTCGCCCCTACAAACCCCCGACTCCACCTTCCTCCGCCCGTCTCCCTCATGCAAGCCTCGTTTCTATTATTCATAACCATTATTGCTCTACATTATTACCACAAGCTCACTCCTATTTACTGCTATCATAGCCATGCATTATTTATGATCAAAAAGACGATTCCGGCCCCAAGAATATGCAAATCCCGGGCCGTTATTATCATAATCAGCTGATCTATGGTGGGAGACCGTGTGGTCTGTTCTCTGAGTTGTTGGCTCTTCGGCCTCGCACCGAGTCTGATGCTGTACGCCTTACATAATATTTTTAGCAGGCGGGTGTTGCAGTTAGAAAAGGGCGCAGTGGGGAGTGGGGGGGGGCTCTTTCTCTTCCCTACGCGGAAAGGGCAGGCCGCCTACACGCAGGCCACCGCTCGGACTCCCGCCAAGACGAGACGGCTTTGCCAGTAAGGACGCAGAGGCAGCCGGAGAAGATTCGCTAAAACATTCAAAGCGTGGAGCTATGTTTTTTCAGGGTTTTTCTCCGATTGCTCGGGCACACGGCCCTCATTAAAGTAATCTAGTTTGCGCAGCTTTCCTCTTACCACAAATGTACTTGACATGGGTGATGTCTGGGCTTTGGTTTTCTTTGGTTTTGCTCTGGAGCTAGGAGGCTAATATAGCTAACGAGTAATGGAAGCTTATTGATACCAGGTTAGCACAGCGCAAACGCCATGCCTAAACCTTCACATGCCTTAAATTTTGTTAAGCAGGCTTTGTTAGAGGTTATACTCTATGGCATACTTCATAACACAGTATTATGTAGAATACTATAATAATATCTATAAAGATGGATAACAAAAAATATAAAGGGGACCAGCAGTGGGGTCCAATTTGGCCCATAGGCTATATCACAATAGATCCAAAGTCTTCAAACCCACATATGCAAATGTACTCTGGTGTCAGCGTAGAAGAAGATGCGGGAAGCATAGGAAGCGTTTAAGCGAATGCTCTTTTATTGAACAGAGCCGCCAAAGAATTAGCAGGCAGGTCACTTCCAGCATCATGTTTTCCATATATGGTAGACAGCAAAGCCACAAACTATTTCACTGGGGCAACACAGAGTGACACAAACACCACATACACATGTAGTTAAAGTAATGAGAACTTAATTATAATTTACAGTCTCTCTTAATGTGAATCCGGCTCCCTCAAAACCACTACCCCTGCACGCCCCTTGGTGAATGAGCCACTAATAGGATGCTACAGTTTTTAAGGTTAGATAAGATTATATTATATATTTAAAGACTTGTAAACGCGTTACAACATGTGAAAGAACTTTGTTAAACATGTTTTGCCTTGGACCCCTTCCCCAAGGGGATGGATCTGATGCCTGATGTAAAAACCTGGTGAATGACGTGTCTTCTGAGGAGGTGAATTGTCCACTACTGTTGTGATTTTAAGATCATGTGATGCCAAAACATTAAGACTGCAGCAAGAATCTACCTAACTACTATACCATGCCACAGTGTTTCAGCCTTGCCTACTTTTTTTTTTAATTGGGCACAATAAATGGCAGCCAATCAGAAGAGAACTCATTTACATATATCAGATGCTCAGTGGACGGAGGCAGGTGGTTGAAGGTAATGGGGAAAGTTGAGGCTGATTCAGACATGCGGTTTGCCCAGCGCCAACCTGCAAACTGCTATTTAGCTGTTAGCCACGTTAGCCTCATAGCTCCAGTGCCAAAGCAGACACGAAATGCAAAAGATGTCTTTATTACATCTGGGGACAATTACATGAATCTGATTTGCAAGACTATCACTTTAAACGCTCTCACAGCTATGTAGGCTAATGCTATCATTAGCGCTGGAAATTGCAGTACTAATTGGTTATCAGTGAGAAGGCCAGAGGTCAGTGGATGGAAGCAGGTGGTTGGAGGCACTGGGGAAGGCTGAGGCTGTTTCAGGCATGTAGTGCTGTTCGCCGTACTAGTGAGCATCTATTAGCTGTTAGCTACATTAGCCCTGGAGCTCAAAACAGCGCAAAACTAAAGGACATGTCTCGGCTGATTGACTGTACTTGGGGAAAAAGGTGAAAATTGCTTATATTATTTAGCCTCACGCTGAGTCCCAGCTCAGAGGTCACCCAAAGAGCAGCGACTCAAGGTCGCAGGCTGCAGTCGCTAAGTGCGCCGGAGCAGTCCCAATCCACCAGACAGGCTTTGTAATTTGTGAAGCTTCATGTCATCACCAATTAGCCACCTCTGATAATGCGTCAGTTCCAGCTAGCTGGGCGAGAAACCTCTGACATTTAATTTCTTACGCCTAAAGATAGTTGCGCAGCAGCAATCACAGAGCCTCGCGCCTTTTCTATCAGTTCCGATTCGTCTCGTTTGTGTTTTTCCGCTATTCCGAGAGACAAAACGGTCCCGCCGTATTGTGGGTCGTCGTGTATTAACGCCTCGTGAAGCTGCATTGGAACTGTGCAGAAGAAGTTCACTGTTGTGAAGGGTGCCTCGTTATAAAAGGGGGAGAAATGCGCACGGGCCTAACGCGGAGAGAAGACGAGCGCAGAAGCAAGAGAGGAGAAAGGCTTCTGTGTGTTCCCTTTGAATTTCACCTATAATAGGCCAGATCCCGCCCCTCCTCCTGCTCTCTTCCAGCTCCCACATTCAGAAACTGAAATGCATTTGAATTTCGTCTCCACAGGGGTTTGTAATAAAATGGTATTTAACCACGCTTGCACTCGTTCGCTGCCTCATTCCCCTCCCTCTCGCGCTCACGTCCCACTCGTGCAGCTCCAGCTTTCTCACAGCTCCATCTCCTGTACTTTTTCCTTTATCCCATGAGCTCACTCTCTCACTTTCTCTCTCTCTCTGGCTTTCTCTCTCTTCGTCTTTCTCTCTCTCTCTCTCTCTCTGGTTCTACCTAGAATCTATTCTTAACCCTCATTGCTGCTGCCAGCTAAGGATTTCTGGTAACACTCTGTTTGAGAAGTATCTATGCAGAAGTATTGAATAACAGCTTAAGCAATAGCAGATTTTACACTGTACTATACAACTCCAGCTGGACTTAAGCTCATCTGAAATCGACTGATGCTCAATGGAAACCTGTATTGGGGTCTGACCAGCATTGGTGGGGTGGTGAAAGCACTATTAATATTTTCAATAATCCTGTTGGAATGTGCTTTCTGCATTACTGACTTCATAAATGCCTTCAGTAACAGTTCGCATCACCATATTTCTCACTGCTACCTTACAAACCTAAGATTCGATGTTCTTCAACATCTAGCAAACCACTGAACCAGATCTGAACCAGAGATGTTCATTTCTTGGGCTCTCTTCAGATTGCAGGTAAATCAGATTTTGTTTCCCACATCAGATCCCTTCAGATGAGCGACCGCATCGTTATTTGGGAGGGATCAGATCAGATTAGTCTGTCCAGACATCACCAAGCTATCAGCATGGGCCACCGTAATAACAACATAGGCATCAGTAACTACGTAGCAATGCAGGTTTTAAAGGCAGAGAGATGAAGGCACATTACCTTACCAAACATTTGCTCTGTCGAGTCACCGGCCAGGACTCTTTGGCACTTCTCTCAAATCCCAGTCACTCTGGTTTTGACATCATTGCTCAAATCCAATGGGAGTGGTCAGAGCATCTAGATCGAGATGCAGCTGTAAAAATCCAACTGGAATCTCATTTCAAAGCACATCCAAAATATATGATTATCAAAAAGAAAATCAGATGTGGGGTTTTTTGGCTATCCAGACCAGCAAAAATCAATCTGGATGCAATCTGGACATACCAAAAATTACCATAATAACCATAACTATATTCTTCTGGAGGACAGGAGAGACCGCTGTGACCAGCTGCCTCGCTGTCCGATATGGGAACTGCACGGGCTTTGACCACAAGACGCTACAGCAGATTGAGAGGACAGCTGAGAAGATCTTTGGGTGGCTTTTCGCACCATTTTACAAAATCCATTTGGATTAATCTAGACACGTTTCCACATTCATTTGGACTAGATTAGATCCTTTCCAACATCCACTTGGACTAGATCTGAATCCTTTCCTACATCCACCTGGACTAGGTCTGAATCCTTTCCTACATCCACCTGGACTAGTCTAGACCATTTCCAGTATCCAACTGCACAAGTCAAAATCCTTTCCAACATCCACCTGGACTAGTCTAAATCCTTTCCAACATCCACCTGGATTAATCTAGACCTTTTTCTTTACCCACTAGAGTAATTTAGACCCTGTCCATCAGCCACCTGGGCTAATCAAGATCCTTTCCAACACTGACCTAACTTTGTCTAGATCCTTTCTATCATCAATCTTGGCTCATCTAGACCCTTTCCTTCATTCACGTTTTTTGTCATCCACCTGGACGAGTTTAGATTTTTTCTTTCATTAAACTGGACTAGCCCAACTGGATTAGCACCTAACATCCTTATAAATGTAAAGCAACCTCATTTAAATCCTTTCCAACATCCACCTGCACTAGTCTAAATCATTTCCAACATCCACCTGCACTAGTCTAAATCCTTTCCAACATCCACCTGCACTAGTCTAAATCCTTTCCAACATCCACCTGGACTAGTCTGAATCCTTTCCAACATCCACCTGCACTAGTCTGAATCCTTTCCAACATCCACCTGCACTAGTCTGAATCCTTTCCAACATCCACCTGCACTAGTCTGAATCCTTTCCAACATCCACCTGCACTAGTCTGAATCCTTTCCAACATCCACCTGCACTAGTCTGAATCCTTTCCAACATCCACCTGCACTAGTCTAAATCCTTTCCAACATCCACCTGGACTAGTCTGAATCCTTTCCAACATCCACCTGCACTAGTCTGAATCCTTTCCAACATCCACCTGCACTAGTCTGAATCCTTTCCAACATCCACCTGCACTAGTCTGAATCCTTTCCAACATCCACCTGCACTAGTCTAAATCATTTCCAACATCCCCCAGGACAAGTCTAAATCCTTTCCAACATCCACCTGCACTAGTCTAAATCCTTTCCAACATCCACCTGCACTAGTCTAAATTCTTTCCAACATCCACCTGCACTAGTCTAAATCCTTTCCAACATCCACCTGCACTAGTCTAAATCCTTTCCAACATCCACCTGCACTATTCTGAATCCTTTCCAAAATCCACCTGCACTAGTCTGAATCCTTTCCAACATCCACCTGAACGAGTCTAAATCCTTTCCAACATCCACCTGCACTAGTCTAAATCCTTTCCAACATCCACCTGGACTAGTCTGAATCCTTTCCAACATCCATCTGCACTAGTCTAAATCCTTTCCAACATCCACCTGCACTAGTCTGAATCCTTTCCAACATCCACCTGCACTAGTCTGAATCCTTTCCAACATCCACCTGCACTAGTCTGAATCCTTTCCAACATCCACCTGCACTAGTCTAAATTCTTTCCAAGATCCACCTGCACTAGTCTAAATCCTTTCCAACATCCACCTGCACTAGTCTAAATCCTTTCCAAGATCCACCTGGACTAGTCTAAATCCTTTCCAAGATCCACCTGGACTAGTCTAAATCCTTTCCAACATCCACCTGGACCAGTCTAAATCCTTTCCAAGATCCACCTGGACTTTTCTAAATCCTTTCCAACATCCACCTGGATTAATCTAGACCTTTTTCTTTACCCACTAGAGTAATTTAGACCCTGTCCATCAGCCACCTGGGCTAATCAAGATCCTTTCCAACACTGACCTAACTTTGTCTAGATCCTTTCTATCATCAATCTTGGCTCATCTAGACCCTTTCCTTCATTCACGTTTTTTGTCATCCACCTGGACGAGTTTAGATTTTTTCTTTCATTAAACTGGACTAGCCCAACTGGATTAGCACCTAACATCCTTATAAATGTAAAGCAACCTCATTCAAATCCTTTCCAACATCCACCAGGACTAGTCTAAATCCTTTCCAACATCCACCTGCACTAGTCTAAATCCTTTCCAACATCCACCTGCACTAGTCTAAATTCTTTCCAACATCCACCTGCACTAGTCTAAATCCTTTCCAACATCCACCTGCACTATTCTGAATCCTTTCCAAAATCCACCTGCACTAGTCTGAATCCTTTCCAACATCCACCTGAACGAGTCTAAATCCTTTCCAACATCCACCTGCACTAGTCTAAATCCTTTCCAACATCCACCTGGACTAGTCTGAATCCTTTCCAACATCCACCTGCACTAGTCTAAATCCTTTCCAACATCCACCTGGACTAGTCTGAATCCTTTCCAACATCCACCTGCACTAGTCTAAATCCTTTCCAACATCCACCTGGACTAGTCTGAATCCTTTCCAACATCCACCTGCACTAGTCTAAATCCTTTCCAACATCCACCTGGACTAGTCTGAATCCTTTCCAACATCCACCTGGACTAGTCTGAATCCTTTCCAACATCCACCTGCACTAGTCTAAATCCTTTTCAACATCCACCTGCACTAGTCTAAATCCTTTCCAACATCCACCTGGACTAGTCTGAATCCTTTCCAACATCCACCTGCACTAGTCTGAATCCTTTCCAACATCCACATGCACTAGTCTAAATCCTTTTCCAAAGTCCACCTGGACTAGTCTGAATCCTTTTCCAACATCCACCTGCACTAGTCTAAATCCTTTCTAACATCCACCTGCACTAGTCTAAATCCTTTCCAACATCCACCTGGACTAGTCTGAATCCTTTCCAACATCCACCTGGACTAGTCTGAATCCTTTCCAACATCCACCTGGACTAGTCTAAATCCTTTCCAACATCCACCTGCACTAGTCTGAATCCTTTCCAACATCCACCTGCACTAGTCTGAATCTTTTCCAACATCCACCCGCACTAGTCTGAATCCTTTCCAACATCCACCTGCACTAGTCTGAATCCTTTCCAACATCCACCTGCACTAGTCTAAATCATTTCCAACATCCACATGCACTAGTCTAAATCCTTTTCCAAAGTCCACCTGGACTAGTCTAAATCCTTTCCAACATCCACCTGCACTAGTCTAAATCCTTTCCAACATCCACCTGCACTAGTCTGAATCCTTTCCAACATCCACCTGCACTAGTCTAAATCCTTTCCAACATCCACATGCACTAGTCTAAATCCTTTTCCAAAGTCCACCTGGACTAGTCTAAATCCTTTCCAACATCCACCTGCACTAGTCTAAATCCTTTCCAACATCCACCTGCACTAGTCTGAATCCTTTCCAACATCCACCTGCACTAGTCTAAATCCTTTCCAACATCCACCTGCACTAGTCTGAATCCTTTCCAACATCCACCTGCACTAGTCTGAATCTTTTCCAACATCCACCTGCACTAGTCTAAATCCTTTCCAACATCCACCTGAACGAGTCTAAATCCTTTCCAACATCCACCTGCACTAGTCTAAATCCTTTCCAACATCCACCTGCACTAGTCTGAATCATTTTCCAACATCCACCTGCACTAGTCTAAATCCTTTCCAACATCCACCTGCACTAGTCTAAATCCTTTCCAACATCCACCTGGACTAGTCTGAATCCTTTCCAACATCCACCTGGACTAGTCTGAATCCTTTCCAACATCCACCTGCACTAGTCTCGACTATTTCCTTTATCCACCAAGTCTAATCTAGATCTTGTCCAATATCCACATGGACTAATTTAGATCCTATCCATTACCTACCCAGGCTAAAATTTTTTCCAAGTTAGTCTAGATCCTTTCCATCATCCACCAGGGCTAATCTAGATGCTTTCCAACATCTTCCTGGACTTATCAATATCTTTTCAATGATGCACGTGGGCATCCATGTGGACTAGTCTAGACCCTTTTCTTTATCCACCTGGACTAGTCTAAATCCTTTCCAATATCCACATGGACTAATTTAGACGTTGTCCATCACCCAACTGGACTAGTCTAAATCCTTTCCAATATCCACAAGGACTAATTTAGACGTTGTCCATCACCCACCTGGGTAATAAAGATCCTTACCCAAATCTACCTAAACTTGTCTAGATACTTGTTAACATCCACCTGGATTAATCTAGACCAGATTTACCTACCTGGAGTAATTTAGACGCTGTCCACCAGCCACCTGGGCTAATTAAGATCCTTCCCAACATTGACCTAAACTTATCTAGATTCTTTCCATCGTTAACCTTGTCTAATTTAGGCAAGGGATTAGTTTAGATTTAGATTGAATTAGTCCAGAGCCTTTTTCTCTCATCCACCTAGACTAGTCTAAATCCTTTCAAACAATAACCTAGACAAATCTAGATCCTTTCCATCGTCCATGTTGGCTAATACACATCCTAGAACTTTTCCAACATTTACATGGTTTCTTTAAGCCTTCTTTAGTAAATACAGTGCTTCTATACAGAACCATAAACACTGACAGACACATTTACATGCCTAAATGGTTCTCCAGATTGAAAGAGAACGTGCTGTATTTGGTTCTTTGTAGTTCTTGAACATAGTCCTATATAGCACAGAGAAGGGGCCTTGCAATGCTGGTCATGGCAGAAGATTCCTTCTCTGTCAATCTGAAGAACAATTTTACATGCCAAGTGAAACCAGTTAAGCATGGAGACGGTTATCTGAGCGTTCATGGTTAGAACTATTTAGAACCATTGTCTTTGTCTAAAGAACCATCTTTTCCAAAAGCCAATGACCGTAAAGACCACTTGACTTGATTCACTGATTCACCTAATCTAATCCACAGTATTTTCTTAATACCCATCAATGACACCTTCTCCCCCCCACCTCCCTCTCTCTCTCTCTCTCTCTCTCGCTCTCTTGCTCTCTTCTTGTCAGCCTCTCTCGATCTCTAATTGCTCTCTCGCTCCCGCTGAGTTCAAGCCTTGAGGCTAAATGGTTTTCACGGTGAGGGAAAGAGTGAAGGAAAACACAAAGCAGTGTGAGGAGCGATGTTCGGGAATTATTACTGATGATGGCTCTCGCAGCAGGTGTGTGTGTGTGTGTGTGAGTGTGCGCACAAGCTGTACCCGCGGCCCCCCAACACACTCTCCCTGTCTTCCGCCGCTCGGCCAACTCTTTCTAATAGCTCTTGATTCTCCGTGTGTGTGCAGCGAATTAAAATAGTGCGCCGGGCACGGCTTCAAGAATGGAAAGAGGGCTGGCCGAGAGGAGCGGTCTTTAGTCCTTCGCGGGCACCTAACATCCTTATAAATGCATAGCAACCTCATTCGGCTGCTCTCCACAAGAGAAGAAGGCCTAATTCGAAGAGCCACAACAGTTTCTGTTGGCTTCTAAGGTTCAAGCATTAGTTCTAAACAATATCTGCTGCGTCTCAATACAGGGAATCGATAGTGTTTCTAAATTGCTGTTAGGTATAATTCAAAACACACTTGGCCTTACTGCAATAAATTCAATTCATATTGAGACCCATTCACACGAAATGGACTCTGGTTTGACCAAAACAACCGCACGAGACCCTCGAGAGGAGGTGATCTCGGTCTGGTTGGGATGAGAACATGACCTAAGTATTAGGTGTACTCCACAAGTTTGATCTAAACATCTCCTGCAGCCAGGTGTGCTTTGCATTATGGGATGCAGCAGATGGCGTAAACAGAGAACTGGAGACCTGTAGCAGCTAACAGGGCGAGGACAATGAAGCGAGGTCTCTCTTGGACTAGCAGTGAGGGACGTTGTCTACTTGATGTTTGGAGTGAGCTGGGTGTTCTGCAGGTGGACTGTAGTTTGGTATATTATCAGATTATTATTACAGCTAAGAACAGATGCTGTCTCTGCCGCTGCTCCGTGATACGCTCTACAAGAAATGTACAGTAGTTTGGAAAAACCGGATCTTCTCCCTGTGTTTACTTTCTTGCTCGCATGCCAGATAGTTCTGACCAATCAGAGGAGACAACGTGCTCATGTGGTTTGCTGGGGTGCATATTGGTGCATTTAGGTTTTTGCCTTTGTGAAAACAAATGTAGTCGAGGAGGAAACGCTCCAAATAAATGAACTCATTAACTGATCTGGACCAATGAAACAAACGACAGGTGTGAAAGCGCCTAAAGTGTATAATGAACGTGAACATGGTGTTTATAGGCTCTACCTGCAGGCAGTCCACAGTAGTGGTAAAAAGAATAAGGATATAGCATAAGGAAAAAGCTGCCACTATCACACTCTCCTGTCATGTTCCATGTGCTTCTGTTTGTTTTGGTCATGCGCTCCTCCTTGTTTCCACCCTCGTGTTCCACCCCTCCCCCGCTCAGAGTTTGTGTCTCCTCCTGTTCCCAAGTGTTCATTGTTCCCTGTGTCTTCTTATACCCTCTGTTTTCTCCCTGTCTTCGTCGAGCATTGTGTTAGTCTGTCCTATGTGCCTTGTTTGCCTTTATATCATGATTATTTTGTAGATTGTTACCTTTCTCTGATTTCTCTGTTCCCTCAGTTTGTTTTGTTTTTGGTTATTCTATTACTTTGTTTTTTCGTATCTCTGTTTCTAGCTGGACTCACCATGGACTTCTATTAAAATCATCTGCGCTTGTATCCGCCTCTCCCGTTTCCCTCGCCGTTACAAAAGCACATCATGACTGCCATAATCATATTTAAAAGCTGGTGTGCAAACCTTTGTCCCTATTCATTCCTATGGGGGACAAGTTATTAGGCTGACTCTACAAAAAACAATCATCCTATCAAAAAGCTGTACACAGGCACACACCATTCCCAAACCGATCATTCCCAAACATTCTGGATATGGGACAGGGTCACTGCTCTGCAATTTCTAATAAATGAAAAAGAAAAAAAATTATATATAAACTTATATATAACAACCACCTGGGAAAACTTAGTAGATGCAGCAACACTGGCATTTTCATCTTTGTGAAAGCTGTTTGAGAAACTCCTCACAGTAAATGAAAGTGAGTCTTCTGAGAAGAATGGAAGCTGTAAAGGTGAAGAGTGAACACACTGAATACTGATATATATATATATATATATATATACCGCTCAAAAGTTTAGGATCACTTTAGAATTTCATTTCATGCGATTTTCATGCAATTCATACAATTTAGTTTGTGGATAATAGTTTAGTATCTGAAGCATCAGCAGTTGATGGCTTGCTGACCGACTCAAAATGACCAGAAAGAAACAACTTTCTTTAGAGACCCGTCAGTCCATTGTTGTGTTAAGGAAGAAGATACTCCATTGAAAACAAGAACATTTCACTGTGATCCCAAACGTTTGAGTGGTAGTATATATATATATATATATATATATATATATATATATATATATATATATATATATATATATATATATTTATATATATAGCACCGCTGTCCAAAGAAAAACAAGTATCTACCCATTTTAGAGGACACTCGATGGAACATTACATTAGCATAAATACTAGTACATTATTATATAGTATAAATAGTATAAATAAATACATATGATTATTATTATCATGGGTGTTGTTCAGCTACAGTATGACATGCATTAATATGAAAAATCACAGTTTTATAGATGTGTGTGTGTATAGTGTGTGTGTGTGTGTGTGTGTGTGTGTGTGTGTGTGTGTGTGTGTGTGTGTGTGTGGCCTGAGCTTGTGAGCTCCGTCATGGTGCCGCCCCGTGAGACACCTCTACACACACACACACACACACACACATACACGCATGCCCACATCATTAAAAAATCCAGTGACAGCCCACCCAGCGCTGCCAACACGTAACATATTCAAAACGCTCCCTAACCGTCCGCAAAATGAGAAACGTAATAAGGGAGCGTGCCAGAGCAGGAGCGTGTGCCCGGCTCGGAGCTTAGGCGTGCTCCAAGGTTACTTTGATTCTTCTATCCAGGGACTCTACTGAGGCACTATACACACACACACACACACACACACACGTACTCCATCCTCTGTGCTGCTAATGTGCCTCCAGCTGCTACACACACAGGCTGCCACAGAACACAGCAGAGCAGCGCATTGTTTCAAAACTGTGGATCTGTCTAAAGGTTCGCTCGCTGTGACGCCGCCAAGGGTCGAGACAGGGGCGGCAGACTCCCCGCCGACAGCCGAGGGGCCTGGAGCCCACCGAGTCGGAGAGAAAGAGAGAGATTGGGCTGTGCTGAGGAGACAAGAGTCGTATGTGGGTTTCTACAATTACATAAAAAATACTTTGTGATATGCAAAGAATGTTTCCCACTATTTTATATCTTTATTAAAAAGCACCTGTGGCTGGCGAATATATATGTCCTTTAAAGACGGTTCTCCACGGGTTCTTTAATGGTTCTATATAGAACCACAAACACTCAAAGACCTCCTTGCACAGTTACAGGCTTGACGTTGCCACAGTAGAAGGGTATATAGAAGCATAAACAACACATTCTCCATCATGCTGAGGAACCACTACTCCATGCATAGCATGCAGATGGGTCCTTTAGCGTTCATGGTTCTATATATAGCCACAGACTAAAGAACCGTTGAAGAAGCATCTTTTAGAAGAGTGCAGAGGGAATATAGGTTAGTGTTGTTTATTTGTTCTGAGCTGCCGGTTGTAAGCACTGTTGCCCGTTAGTGTGCGTCTGACTTGTTTGTTGTTTGCTGACATCAAACCTACCTGAAGAGGAGAGAATACTCAGGTTTCTCTTATTGTTGTTCTTACAAGTTCACTCTCTCATATATATATATATATATATATATATACACAACCGCTCAAAAGTTTAGGATCACTTTAGAATTTCATTTCATGCAATTTTCATGCAATTCACAAACAATATTGTCCATTTCACAATTAATGTAAGTGTATCAGATGATTTTTACAGAATAAAAATGTTTGTATTAAAGTCTATTTTTGTATAGAGGCTTATTTTGCATATAGTCCTATTATCAGCAATTCTCAGTCCTCTGTCTAAATCTCCTGGTACGACCACCAATCCAAGTTAAGGATGTTATTGGACTAATTGGTTGTTAGGACACTCTTGCTCAGTTGTGATGCACAGCTGAAAAACATTCTACTAATAAGTGAGTATAAAAGGGAGAACAACATTCTAGGTTAGTTTAGTATCTGAAGCATCAGCAGTTGATGGTTTGCTGACAGACTCAAATGACCAGAAAGAAACAACTTTCTTTAGAGACCCGTCAGTCCATTGTTGTGTTAAGGAAGGAAGATACTCCATTGAAAACAAGAACATTTCAATGTGATCCCAAACTTTTGAGCGGTAGTGTATATATATATATATATATATATATATATATATATATACACACACACACCTACCTAGAGCCAATACGCTGTCTACATGCTCATTAGTACGCTGTCCAAAGAAAAACATTGATCCATTAACCATAATATTTACATAGAATGTATCTTAGTAACATAGAAAAATACAAATTTGAGACGCATTATATGTATATATATATATATATACGTTTACATGCAGCCCGATAATCCATTAATAATCAGACTAGAATAGAATACGTCCATGTATACACCTCAATCCGAATAGACTAGTCCGATTGAGGTCATTCCGATTGCAATTTCTATCCGATAGAAAGAGAAGAGTAATCCCATTAATAATCTGTTGATTAGAAGAATAATAGCCGTGTAGACGCCTGTATCTGATTACATTCCCAAACAGAAAGTTTAAATACACTCTGCACATGTGCAGTTGCGTCATGGAGGGAGTTTCAACATGGCAGGAGGTAGAAACAGGTCTTCAGAAGAGACAAAGTTCATGATTCAAGTGGTTCAAGTTGTAATCTACGCATGCGCATGCATGTAAACGGAGATCTTCATTAAATTGTTGAGTAGAGTGAGCATATAAACACCTCGGTCTTAATCTAGAATCAGAATGAATTCGATCGGATTGGAGAAAATCTCTGCATGTAAACTTAGCCAGCACTACACAGTGTTGAAATAAATCCAATCTATTAACCTGGATGACTTGTTACCATATTTATGCTGATACAAGACATTGCATTGTGTACAGTATCATAATATACTGAAATGCAACCCCTGTGTCATGATAGCATTGTACCACCAAGTCAAATGATATAGAACAATGAAAATCAACAAAAACAGAAAAACATTTCTTTGAACAGTAACGATGTGGGCAGTTTCAGGCAAAGGTTTGGGCACATGGTCAAAATTTATGTTACTGTAAATTGTGAAGTGAATTAATATTTAAAAGGCCTAAAGATGAAACAATTATTTCAATATTTTATATGCGATTAGTCTGTATCTGTATTCCAATCTGTATTCCATTTCCAACTTTTATCAAGATCTTACACCCTAATAAAGGCTGTGGTTTATTTACAGGCATAGCCCAGGTGATGGAAAACTCAAAGTTTAATAAATATTCTGGCTCCTCAAACCTTTGCCCAGCAATCAGCAGCCATGAGCTCCTCTAAGCAACGGGCAAACACTCTGAACATTAAAAAACTGATCCCCATAAAGCAGGACTATAAAAAGATAGCAGAGTAGTTTCAGGCAGCTGTGTCCTCAGTTTGTAATGTAATTATAAATTGGAAGTTAAGAGGACCGGTGGAGGTCAAGTTCAGGTCTGTAACACAAGAAAAATAGGATTAGACGGGGCAAATCAAAACCCCTGTTTAACTACAAAAGACCTTCAGGACGATTTAGCAGACTCATAAGTGATGGTGCACTATTCTACTGCACATCAACACCTACACAAATATGACCTTTATGGATACAATCCTGCATCTTCACCACAACATTCAGCATCTAAACTTTTCTCAGTAACATCTAAGCAAGCTTGGTGCATTTTAAAAACAAGTCCTTTGGACTGATGGAATAAATTAAACTCTTTTCTCCAGCTGTTAAGCATGGTGGGCGTATGTAGCAGCCGGTGGCATTTCACTGGTATTGAGAAGAAGTGACTTAATTAAATAGCAGCAAATACTGGAAGCAAACATCACACCATCTATAAACCAGCTGAAGATGAACACAGGATAATGATCCTAAACACACTGTAAAATCTTCAAGATGTGCAACAAAGGGCTTATATTTATATCTTTTCCTCACCTATTTATTTACAGCAACAGAAATTTTGACCAGGGGTGCCAGCTCAGCTGGACCACTGTGTCTCTACAGACCTACTTAATTTTAAATGGGACCTGTGCAAAGGCTGTAGGCACCTGGGGACACTATTGTAATTTAAAAAGCTATTTTTTTAGTTGCTCAGCAAAATATCTAAAATATTCAAAAAGTATTAATACAGTAAGTAGTGATTTTGCATACGTCAGTGTGTTTATTTAACCCTTTCCAAGCTTCTCCTTGTGGAAACAACCCAGTATTATTTACAGTTCTCATATAAAACCTGCTTTGACTGCTCAGTACTTCATTAAGCTAAATCAAGATTGCTGCTGAAGGAACTGAATACAATAATTATAATAATACAACGTCTGGGGCATCCAGGAGAAATCTGGAACTACACTTTGTTCTTCAAACTGGAGCTCAAGATATGATCTACTTCTCTCACAATAAGATATTCATGTTACTATGTATTGCATGTATGATTATTTGCATCTGTTCAAATGATATCTGGTGTTCTTACTGGTGTAAATACACTTATTGATACGATATATAGGCTTTTAAGCAAGACAGTAGTTTATATTGTTGGGTATATAAGTGAGCTTTACACATATAGGAAGTATTAATGCTATATTATGATTAATATCAGCTTCATTAGAGAAATATGAATATGTTTTCTATTATAGCGCAGCTATATTTCTTTTTCAAAAACTCATTATATCCAAAAGGTTAGAAACAGTTATAGAGCATATTGAGAAGGAGAGAGCGAGAGGGGGCGAGCAGGAGAGCGAGGGAGAAAGAGAGAGAGAGAGAGAGAGATGTACGGTAAGGCACCTGGCAGCCTGGTTTCTGTAAGGAGGTGCTCTAAATCAGTGCACGTTTCATTACTGTCTGACTGAACACCTGAGCATATCAGACGTTCACACACAGACACACACACGCGCCGCTAACATCAAGACCTGACAAGATAAGCTGGCAACCTGGCGGTTAAATGACTCGCAAGTTTACAGATTTGATCTAACATCTGTTTACATGCCATAAAAGCTCACTTTGAAGAGCGCGCCGGTTTTAAATTCAGCCCAGGGAGCAGAGAACAATGCCGCTCCGAGACCCGCATTAGCGCCGCACGCCGAGAGGCATCAATCTTCAGAGATCCTCATGAACGCTAACGCCGCTCCCAGGCGCTAACGCAGCGGCTAACGCACAGACCCTCATTAAAAACGAGGTCCTGTGCATGTAAACAGTCGCGATGCAGTGATAAGCGGCGCACGCGCTGAAGACTCGCTTACGCTGGAAATGAGTCCCTTGATAGGCCCCTAACGTGAGCAAGTATATACATAATAATTTACCAGGTCTGCGAGGGAGAAACACGCAAGCCTCCACAGTCGAGGCAATTATGCAGCACTTCTATAAATACCAGCCGGAAAAAAAGGAGGCCTCGTAATTTTAGAGCCTCTTATTAGGGGAGAATGTAGCAGCGAGCTAATTATGCTAAAAATAACACACTTCCGCTAATGTGGGAGTCTTCCTGGATCTAGAATCTCAGCCCGTTAAAAGCTGAGCCAGAAGTCTGGCCGGGCTAACTTGGTGGGATTGTGGCACGTTGCCTTCCAGCTGAGGCCGTGTTGCGTGAAAAGGCCTCTGGAAGAGGGACGCTAACTTCTTGTTTATGTTTAGCGCTGTTGGTGTGTGCATGTGTTTATGCTGCTGTTTAAGCATCTGGGGTGGGTTGTTTTGTGTGGTGGCCACCACCTATGGCTATTGGTGACATCCCCCCCCAGGTTAGAGCAGAATGTATTAGTTTTTTTCCTGTTTGGTTAAAGTAAAATAGCTTTTTAGAAGCGAGTTCCTCGTAGGGGATGTGCAGATGAATGCTGCTGTAGGTGCAAAAGTGGAGTGACAGTTTTCTAGTTTTCTCCAAGGAGGAAGTGAGGTAGGGAGAAAGGTTTAGATGAATCTATTATCAGATCTGTTTTCATTAGCATATCATTTACCTGCAACTACAGATCATTCTGTTCTCATTAGTTTAGAATGCTAACCTTCATATCTCTCTTATATATAAGAGCAGGTTATGTACAAACTGGAGCTGCCACCGCCATGTTTCCACAGTATAGTTTGGCATTGTGACTTGATTGTTAAGTCTGATGTAATAGCTATATCTGGGTCTCTATACAATGTAGTGCTGTGTTGCTTGTTGTCTCAATCAATCAATTCTCATTCTACAGCTTTCCTTGTGATGAGTATGGGGAAGGAAAAGGCTGCAGTTGATAAAATAAGTTACAGTTCTTAAAGGACTGAAGAAACCAGAAAATATTGGGTGCCAGTGGGCTTTAATATTAGATAGCTAATCTAGCTAAGGTTAACATCCACTGGCAAAAGCAGAACCGGATCTCCTTGGTATAGGCTATGGGTTTTATAAGGTGCTTCTTGCTATAAACAAACATATTCATCTTCCAGTGGTCAGCTGTTTTTAGGTGCAGCTTAGCAAAGACAAAGATAGCTAGTCTTTGTCAGCCGTTGTCTGAGTGGCAAGAAACACCCTATAAAAACCCATAGTTTGTATCTAGGAGATCCACAGAGGGGTCAGTTTGTTTTTTGCCAATGGGTGCTAACATTAGGTAACTAGTTTTAGAGTCCAGTGGGACCGAACTTGAATTGTGACTCATTGCTTCCATCCTCTTTTCTTTCTTATCACATAGAAAATGGTAGAGTCAGTGGCGGTTCTAGGATTTTTCTGAGTAAGGGGCCATCAAGGGGCCACAATATTCATAGAGGGGCCAAGTCCAACATCCTTGCACACAATCCCCGGTTTTGGTAAGGTGTATACATGTCACCAGTCACACTGGTGTCAAATGTGGTGATATACAAACCACAGCATCAACTGTTGTTGCTCTGCCTAAATGATTTCTGACCTGATGAGGGACTGGAGCTGCCATGCTCTTGAGCATCCTCTGGTGTACAGTCTTCTGTTGCTCTCACTCTTTGCTCACTCTTTTGGCCTGCTGAATGCTCACCTGAGACTGACCCTGAGCCTTTCTTTTCATATTCTTCATCATTGCCAAACATTATAGTTAATGTTAACACACAAATGCAGAGTAGTACGTGAATTAGCTTTACATTTATTAGTAATGTCTAAACACAAGTAGGGCCTCAGTTAACATTACTGTTAACTAATGTTAGCTTTAGTCCAAATTAGGCTACATGACAGCTGTGGATAAATCAGAATTTATGACTCAACCAATTCCTCAGAACATAGACTGCCACCGGTTGTGGGTAAAAAACTTTGGGTGCATCCGAAATCGCCTACTTGTTTACTACTCAGTAGTGAAATCAGTAGGCGAGCGCGGCTAGCATGTCTGAATACTCAGTAGGTATTGAGTAGTAGGTGAATGGTACCCAGATGACCTACTGAATCGGCAGCCATTTTTATTTAGGTGAACACAGCACACTGAGCTATCCCACGATTCACCTGGAGCCGAGGATGAATTCAAAGCTTAGGAAAAAAACGGTGAAAAGCAGAACGTCAGCTGTGTGTACATAGCTACAGCTAGTGAGCTGTCGCTACAGAAGCTAGCGCTACTGCTGAGGTAAACAATGATTACATTCCTCCTGTTTCATCTTCTCTGAGCTACAGCTCGACACCGTCTGATACATAATCAGATAAAAACACAGATCAGTGTCACAAAAAGTCTAAATCTGTCAGTAAACAAGCTTTTAAATAAATAGCAGGACTTTTACGATGATGGTCTGACGTCTTGCGTCACAAGACGCTGGTAATATGGCGGACATATTACGTCCAAGATGTGTGTCTACTAAAACTCATCTACTGAAATTGTAGTCTGAAATCGCCTACTAGTCAGTAGGAACTAGATTAGAGTCAGTACGTACTGCTCGAGTGACAGACTAGTAGGTAATTTCGGTAGGAGAGTTGTAGGAGCCAAACAAGCTCGGACGCACTACGTCCACCATGTTGCCAGCGTCCTATGACGCAAGACGTCAAACCACCACCATAAAAGTCCTGCTACTCATTTAAAAGCTCCGTTTACTCTGAACATGTACTCAGACAGTTTTTTTCCTCCACTTTGATTTCACTACTGAGTATTCGGACATACTAGCCACGCTCACCTACTGATTTCACTACTGAGTATTCGGACATACTAGCGGCGCTCGCCTACTGATTACCCTACTGAGTATTCAGACATACTAGCTGCGCTCCCCTACTGATTTCCCTACTGAGTATTCAGACATACTAGCCGCGCTCGCCTACTGATTTCACTACTGAGTATTCGGACATACTAGCCACGCTCGCCTACTGATTTCACTACTGAGTATTCGGACATATTAGCCACGCTTGCCTACTGATTTCACTACTGAGTATTCGGACATACTAGCCACGCTCGCCTACTGATTTCACTACTGAGTATTCGAGCATATTAGCCACACTCGCCTACTGATTTCACTACTGAGTATTCGAACATACTAGCCGCGCTCGCCTACTGATTTCACTACTGAGTATTCGGACATATTAGCCACGCTCACCTACTGATTTCACTACTTAGTATTCGGACATATTAGCCACGCTCGCCTACTGATTTCACTACTGAGTATTCGGACATACTAGCCACGCTCGCCTACTGATTTCACTACTGAGTATTCGGACATATTAGCCACGCTCGCCTACTGATTTCACTACTGAGTATTCGGACATATTAGCCACGCTCACCTACTGATTTCACTACTGAGTATTCGGACATACTAGCCGCGCTTGCCTACTGATTTCACTACTGAGTATTCGGACATACTAGCCGCGCTCGCCTACTGATTTCACTACTGAGTATTCGGACATATTAGCCACGCTCGCCTACTGATTTCACTACTGAGTATTCAGACATACTAGCCACGCTCGCCTACTGATTTCACTACTGAGTATTCGGACATATTAGCCGCGCTCGCCTACTGATTTCACTACTGAGTATTCGGACATATTAGCCACGCTCGCCTACTGATTTCACTACTGAGTATTCAGACATACTAGCCACGCTCGCCTACTGATTTCACTACTGAGTATTCGGACATATTAGCCACGCTCGCCTACTGATTTCACTACTGAGTATTCAGACATACTAGCCACGCTCGCCTACTGATTTCACTACTGAGTATTCGGACATACTAGCCACGCTTGCCCACTGATTTCACTACTGTGTATTCGGACATACTAGCCACGCTCGCCTACTGATTTCACTACTGAGTATTCGGACATACTAGTCACGCTCGCCTACTGATTTCACTACTGAGTATTCGGACATACTAGCCACGCTCGCCTACTGATTTCACTACTGAGTATTCGGACATACTAGCCACGCTTGCCCACTGATTTCACTACTGTGTATTCGGACATACTAGCCACGCTCGCCTACTGATTTCACTACTGAGTATTCGGACATACTAGTCACGCTCGCCTACTGATTTCACTACTGAGTATTCGGACATACTAGCCACGCTCGCCTACTGATTTCACTACTGAGTATTCGGACATACTAGCCGCGCTTGTCTCCTGATTTCACTAATGAGTATTCGGACATACTAGCCGCGCTTGCCTACTGATTTCACTACTGAGTATTCAGACATACTAGCCACGCTCGCCTACTGATTTCACTAATGAGTATTCGGACATACTAGCCGCGCTTGCCTACTGATTTCACTAATGAGTATTCGGACATACTAGCCGCGCTTGCCTACTGATTTCACTACTGAGTATTCAGACATACTAGCCACGCTCGCCTACTGATTTCACTAATGAGTATTCGGACATACTAGCCGCGCTTGCCTACTGATTTCACTACTGAGTAGTAGACAAATAGGCGATCTCGGACGCACCTCTAGTCTGCCGCTCGAGCAGTACATACTGGTTCTAATCTAGTACCTACTGACTAGTAGGCGATTTCGGACACACCCTTTCTCTGTGGGGTCGTGCAAATCTTCTTCTGGAAGCTTTATTCCTGCTGGACATTCCTATTTGGCTCATTAGCGGCAGTAGTGTTTGGGCCTGGAATTGCATACATGCATACATCTGATCATCACTCTCGGGCAAATGACTGACAGGACAGGGGTACTTAAGGGGGCCAATCAGATTTCAGCTGGGGCCAATACCCCTGTGGCCCCACCCCTAGAACCGGCAGTGTACTAAGTAGAGATTCATCTAGAGTCTCGTTCAGTGCAGCATAGGCTAGAACCCAGACGGGAAGGTCAATACATCATGACTTAACAGGAGGATAATAAAAGCTGCATCAGTTAAGGTCACAATGGATTGTTTGTTTTTAATGCTAACCGTTTTGTGTTGTGAGACGTCTGACAGGCCAAATTTTGACAAATGGAGGGTCGCGCCCAGAAGAAGAAAAAGCAGAAGAGGCTGAATCTCTACCATCAAAGACGAGAACACATAAAAAAACCCAACCTGGAATCTGCTGTAGGTTCTGGGAAAAGGAAAAGGTGGGTGGGGAGGTGTTGAGAGGGTTGCAACCTCACCCGCTAGAGGTTACGCAGTGAACCTTTAACTTTACACACTTAAAATATAAGCCTGCTCCTTCAACATATGGTGGTAGTACGAGGGGAGACCAACTAAGGGAGGGGAGGGATGACTTCTGCTAACTGGTGCTTAGAAGGCCAGACTCACTCAGTGGTGCCAGTGGTTGGTTGTGGTTGGGGGTGTAATAGAAAGTGTCATAAAGGTATTGTTAAGCACTGGCCCCTCTGGCGCTGGTGCAAGTGGGTCAGATACAGAGGTGCTGCTGTGGTTTTCAAGCACCTTAGTGTCACTGCAGGGCTGAGAATTGTCCACCAACCAAACCTTCCAGCCCACAGTCCTGTGAACAGTGTCCTGATGAAGGACTAGAGGATGACCAACACACACTGTGCAGCAGCAGATGAGCTGCCGTCTCTGACTTTTACATGTGGTAGGTGCACCAGCAAGGTAGGCGTGTCTAATAAAGGGGACAATGAGTGGACACAGCGTTAAAACAAACCTCCAGCAGCACTGCTGGCTGTCTGATCCACTTGTACTAGCACAAGAAACACTAACACACCAGTGTCACTGCAGTACTGAGAATGTGCATGCATATATATATATACATATATATATACATATGTGTGTGTGTGTGTGTGTGTGTGTGTTTATTCTCATTCAGGACACTAGGATCCTGAGCTGAGCTGTCAGGGTGTTGAGCTTGATGTGTGTGGCAGGGGGGTGGAATGTAAAGTGTACTTCTTAGTATTGGTCAGTACATTCTGCAGTGGCACTTATAGCAAACACGGCTTTTATTAGCTTCTAGTACTGTCAATCTGCAGCGCTGGACAACTGACACCTCAGGCATTCTCCAGCACCTCATCATTTCCCCACTTCTCTCTCTCTCTCTCTCCCTCATTTCCACTGTCCACTACCTTCCTAATGATGGCCTGTGCTAACCTTGCTCTAAACAGGCCTCTCATTATAAGCGTGGCAAGCCAGTATGTCTAATGCTATTGAGCTCAGGTGGACGTGTCCAGATATTAACAGCACAGGGGTTCCATTAAGTGCTGGAGAAGCAAACGCAGAGACAGGAAGACATCCCTACAGCATAGCAGGGGTGTTTTTTTTCCCCCCAATCCCGCAGTGCCGTCTGACTGCCTCAGGCAAACACACAGGATCATCATCATTCATTTACTCAGCATATTAGCTCTACTGCCTTCACCCATCCACACTGCCATTCAGACACGGAGAAAGAGAGAAAGAGAGAGAGAGAGAGAGAGAGAGAGGGAACGGGGGAGCAGAGGAAGAGAGCAGAGCATTGGGGGAGCACAGGGAAAAATTGTGGAGAAAATTGAGAAAGAAGAGAGGGAGAAAAGAGAACGACGAGAGAAAGGGAGCGCAAGGAGGACAGAGAGTGAGGGAGGGGAGGGATAGAGAAATGGTGGAGAGACAGCAAAAGGGAAGACATGGAAAAGATGGAGAAAGAAAGAGAAAGCAGAGAGGGGGAAAGAGGGTGCGGTAAGGAGAAAGAAATAAAGAAAAAGAAGAGTGGGAAGAAAATAGAGAGAAAGAGCAAGACAGACAGAAAGAAAGGGAGTGAGAGAGATGGCAATAATCAAGGAGAGGTACAGAAAGAAAAAGAGAGTAGAAAATGAAAGAGAAGACAGAAAAACAGCAGGAAATAGAGGGAGAGAAATAAGAGTGGGATAGCGAGAAAGAAAAGATAGGTAGAGGTGAAAGGGGGGAAAGAGAAAAGAGACAGAATAGAGAATGTGAGACAGAAGAGAGGGAATGAAATAGAAGGAAGGAGGAAGACGAAGAAAGAGAAAGAGCAAGCCGGACAGAGAAAAAGGGAGTGAGAAAGATGGTGGACAAGGAAGAGGAGGGACAGAAAAACATTAAAGAAAATTGAGAAAGAAGAGAGGGAGAAAAGAGAACGACGAGAGAAAGGGCGCACAAGGAGGACAGAGAGTGAGGGAGGGGAGGGATAGAGAAATGGTGGAGAGACAGCAAAAGGAAGACATGGAAAAGACGGAGAAAGAAAGAGAAAGAGAAAGCAGAGAGGGGGAAAGAGGGTGGGGTAAGGAGAAAGAAATGAAGAAAAAGAAGAGTGGGAAGAAAATAGAGAGAAAGAGCAAGACAGACAGAAAGAAAGGGAGTGAGAGAGATGGTAATAATCAAGGAGATGGAGGGACAGAGAAACAGAATAAAAAACAAAGAAGGAAGAGATGAAAGAAAAGAGAGATACAGAAAGAAAAAGAGAGTAGGAAATGAAAGAGAAGACAGAAAAACAGCAGGAAATAGAGGGAGAGAAAGAAGAGTGGGATAGCGAGAAAGAAAAGATAGGTAGAGGTGAAAAGGGGGGAAAAGAGAGAAAGAGACAGAATAGAGAATGTGAAAATAGAAGGAAGGAAGAAGACGAAAAAAGAGAAAGAGCAAGCCGGACAGAGAAAAAGGGAGGGAGAAAGATGGTGGACAGGGAAGAGGAGGGACAGAAAAACATTAAGGAACATGAGAAGGAAGAGAGGAAAGAAAAGAGAGATACAGAAGAAAAAAGAGAGAGGGAAGAGAGAAGAGAAGAAAAGACAATGAAAGAGAAGACAGCAGGAAATAGAGGGAGAGTGAGGAGAGAAAGCGAGAGAGACAGAGAGAAAAGCAATGGTGGGAAAAGATAGAGTATGAAAAAAGAGAGAGCAATAGAGAGGGAGGTGAGGACAGGGAGAGACACAGTGGTGGAAAAACTGAGGAAAGCAAAGAAATTAAGGTTTCGACAGAGAAGAGAGAAAAAAAAGAGAGATCATGTGAAAGAAGACAGTAAGGTAGAGAGAAAGAGAGAGAGTGGTAGATACGGCAGAGGGAGGTGGAGTAGGAGGCTAAGGTTTAGAGAGATTGGGAAAAGAAAGAAGGGAGAAGAACACAAGGAATAATGAGAATGAGAGCGAGAGAGAAAGAAAAGGGAGGAGAGAGCAAAGACGAGAGAGAGAGGAGAAGGAGGAGAAGAGAGAAAGAGAGAGACATGAGGGTGAAAGAGAGAGAGAGAGAGAGAGAGAGAGAGAGAGAGAGAGAGAGCATAGTGACAGTCAGACAATAGGACAAAGAGGAGAGTTTGCCAGGACTAACCAACATCAACAACAAGCAGCCAATTTAAGCCATTCACTGATTTTCTTTTTATCGCCACTGACCCCTTCACCTCCACCCCACCCTCTCAGGTCCCCGCCTCTCCCTGGAGACCAAGGGCCACAGTACAGTGAGGCATGAGTCACTGAGGACAGGACCTGGAGAAATTATGGGTTTCTGCTTGCTGTTTTTATGCCCTACCTCGGAGCTCTTGATTGTCTGCCCAGAGGCGTGATTTGAATACTTCACAATCACGTTCGCTGTAGTGTTAACAGCGGAGAATCAGTAGCTAGGCGGAGGAGCTGATTGGTACATTATTTTCAGACCTGTCGAGGTCGGACTCCGCCAAGAACCCGACTGACTGGGTTAATCGGACTAATGCCACTAAAGCGGTGAGATAAAAAAAATAATCAGAACACTCTCTGGGAGACATAAAGGATTTTTTTTCTTATTGTTATCCTCGGTGGAGATCACAGAGCTACCAACCTCTGGTGCCTCAGCAACGGTCTGATTAATTCCGGCTCATTATGTGGTTAAAAAAGCCAGCCATCCTGATGTGTGGGAAATCAATGGTAGTTAGACGTTGATGACACCAAGGTGCTAATGTGAGGGGGTCAAAAGAAGAAGATGTGAGCTTACCCTTCCAATGAGAACGGGTTCGGGTCCAGCATACTCCTCGATGACGAAGAACTGGTTCCAGATCCAGCTGCGTCTTCTTCTTGACCGAGATCCTTCCTTCGGACTCCATGTCTTGCCTTCATCCTCCTCCATCTCCTGGAACACGAGGCCATGATGACCTCGGCCAGGCAAGGTGTCCACAGTCATTCCTCCGCTCTCCGCGCCCCGTTCGGAATTTGGCGGAAGCTTCAGAATGTGGCTTTTATCCAGGGAATCCAAAGACTTGCTCACTGGATCTTGCGTGGTACTGAATTCCAGTCCTGCTTTCTCTTTTGTGTTGGGATCCGTCTGAGAGGGAGCATGTGAAGTATAACTGTGGCTAGTAAACGAATTAGCCTCCGTGTTGAGTTCCACAAGTTCGCTTTGTGGTGTTGATGCCACGTGGGAAGTGTAGTGTTTGCTTCTCCAAGACGCAGTGGATGTCTTCTTGTCTTCCTCTCTCAAATCGGGAGCAGGTTCGCTAATCGTTTTCTTTAAAGTGTGGAGCGTTTCATCTGGATTTCCATTGGGATTTGCGACGGTGCTTGAGCGTGACTCGACAGTCTTGCTACGGTTATCAGACTCACGAACATCTATAGATATCGCCCGGTCTAGTCTCTTGATGTCAGGTTCCTCCACTTGACTGCGATCCATATCAATCAGATCTCTCTTTCTACTGTGGCTGATTTTGTTCTGGAAGTTCAAGCCGCTTTGAAGTTGGGAGTTCACAATCCGTACAAGGTTCTCCTTGGATATGAGCTTCAACACGCCGTAGCTTCCGGTCAGGTTCAGTTTACGGGGCGAGTCCAGCATAGCTCCCTTAGTGTTGCTAAGAATCCCGGGGCTTGACCTTCCTCTGGATCTCGGAGGGGACTTGAATCTGGTCCTGTTTTGGTGTAGGCTAGAGTCTATCTTGTGGTGAATTGGAATTCCTTTATCAAATCGTCCACTTTTAGGTGGAACGTCCATGTTCTTCGTGCTGGTCCTGTTCCTTCTTGACTGAAGAACATCTCTAGTACCGTCAATTGCCATGCGTACCCTTTTATTGGAGTCGTCTAGAGGTTTCGCATTAAAATCACGAAGTTCTTCCTGCGGAGCTCCATTGTTCTGAGCACCTTTTGGATGACCTATAGACCTGTCATCCACTTTGTCAGCACCGATCAGTTCCGTGAGCCGCATTCCGCTCTTTTCCAAACTTGTATCCCACTGATTGGCGGCCCCGTTGCCTCCATGCAACTGGGCATGAACCGAACCCAGTCCTCTTCTCCTAATGACCTTAGTGACTGACCCCACTCCTATGAGCCCCTCCCACAAGCAAAGGGAGGACACCAATAGGAGGATCCACCTGTCAGTCATATTGGGTGATGGAAGGTGTGAGGACTTAATTTAAGTGACAACTAAGGGAGGTAAGAAACGCTTGCATTCTGGTTGTCTTCATTCTTTCTTCTGTGTCTATTTCCCGGTTTCTCCCTCCCGTCTTTACTCCTCCGTTACTCCGTCCTCTGCCAAAGCTGCAGGGCAGGTGTCAGTCACGCAATCCCTCTTTTTTTCCGTTCTTCGGTATCTCTCTCTATCAATCCGAGCCTCTTCTGGCAGAACGTTTCACTCAGTTTCCCATGGAGGGTTGATCGCCCTGAGAGAAAAGATAAAGATAATTACGTTAAAACTTTAATCGTGGCGGTCTCTTAATTAAACATGGAGTGACACAGCAAGGGTAGCAGAGCACATAGACAGGATGACAGACAGATGCCTTAACTTAGGAATAATCACTGCACACTATAAAGCCACATCGACTAATGTAGAGCGGCACTCCGGCCTAAAGCCAGCATTTGTCTTTCTTTGCATCCCTCAGCATCATCGGTTTGACACAATCTTATATTGTTTTCATGTTTTCAGCAATGTTCTCTCACTCATACCTACCAATATGCAAGTATTTAAAAAAAACATCCCTGTGATGTCAACCAGTGCTGGGCCAAAGTCAATGCCACCATAGCATGAAGCTCAGCCAACCCTCTGGCCACCCCAGTTAACAGAAGCAAGACGGCCTGCCCATATTTTTCTCAAAATGAGAAAAGTCCACTTTCTGATGACCTCAAAAAGCTGAAACCTGTGTAAACACAGAAATGTCCCTTGAGGGCAACACAATTACCATCGGTAATTTTTAATGCCTTTAAGACAGCAGCCTTATCCACCTATTGCTTAAATTTTGTGCCTGCACCATTAAAGCCAATTTCTAAACACTGAGGCCGCATGCCAAACCACATACAACAGCTCTAAACAAAATGTAAACCATCATTACAAGTGCATTCATTAGTGTAGTATATAAAACACACAAGGGCATGGATTGGGACACGACCTATATCAGTAATGTAGGTTTCTGGCAATGTAAGTTCGAGTCAAGCTACCCGAAGTCCCCAGTGCTTAAAACACTGACCACTGGTTATGCAAGCTTTCGTGGGTTAAAGGTAAGGGGTCCAGCTACCAGAAGATTGCCGGTTCGATCCCCTAGAACAGAGGTCGCTATTAGGTGGACGGCGGTCCAGATCCAGACCTAGAAGTTGTCGAATGCGGACCGAACCACATACAAACAGCTCTAAACAAGATGTAAACCATCATTACAAGTGCATTCATTAGTGTAGTATATAAAACACACAAGGGCATGGATTGGGACACAACCTATATAAGTAATGTAGGTTTATGGCAATGTAAGTTCGAGTTAAGCTACCCAAAGTCCCCAGTGCTTAACACACTGACCACTGGTTACACAAGCTTTCGCGGGCTAAAGGTAAGGGGTCCAGTTACCAGAAGGTTGCCGGTTCAATCCCCTAGACCAGAGGTCGCTAATAGGTGGACGGCGGTCCAGACCCAGACCCAGACGTTGTCAAATGCGAACCCAAACCACATACAAACAGCTCTTAACAAGACGTAAAATATGGTGCACCATCATTAAAAGTGCATTCATTAGTGTAGTCTATAAAACACATAAGGGCATGGTTTGGGACACGACCTATATCAGTCAATGTAATGGCAATGTAAGTTTGAGGTATGCTGAAGTTTCGCTTGGCAAGCTACCTGACGTCCCAGTGCCTAACACACTGCCCAATGGTTACTAAGCTTTCGTGGGCTGAAACGTTAGGAGTCCGGTCTTATGACCGGAAGGTCGCCAGTTCAATGCCCTAGACCAGAGGTCACTAATAGGTGGACCATGGTCAGTAAACTTATAGACCAATCGTGTAAGTTCTAAGATCATGAGTTGCAGATTCAGGAGTAATAAACAAGAAGCAGCAGTCGAGGAATAAAGCGAGTCAGAGAGGGTGGCTAATTCAGATGTTCCACAATGAACATTATTAAGAACAAATAGCGTCCCAGGCTTGTCAACGATCATCTTCATATGCATATGAGAACAGCCATGACACCATTCCAGCCCAGATCTAAAGACAACCAAGAGCTCACTTCTCTCACTAAACGAGAAAAAGTGTGAGAGAAGAATACAAGAGGGGAAATAAACCGTTAAGATGTGAAATTGAGTTAACAAGACTACATGTTTTATTTACTTTCTCTATAAATAAGCACTTTATGATGCTTTTTTTAAAGCATTCTGTTTTTTGTTGTGTAGCCTCTGTTTGAACTTGAAGTGAGGAAGTATTTATTTGGAGTTTTATTAATAATTAATTCAGTTCAGCATTTAAAACAACAAATATTGTTGAAATATACTGAACGGTATGTGTAATGCGTTGGGCTTTCAGTTGGTGATGGTATAAGATGCTGAAACTAGGTTACTTCAATATACAGGATATGGTACTGAATCATAACACAAATTAGAAATGATGACGGTCCGGACCTTGGCCTGAGGAAAATTTCCTCCAACGGGAGCTCACTGAATTCTAATTAAATACCCCGGCCCTAGACCAACAGGACACGACTGAGGTGCCCTTGAGCAAGGCACCTAACCCCAACTGCTCCTCGGGCACTGTGGATAGGGCTACCAACCGTGACGGGCAAGTGTGTATGTTCACTAGTGAGTGTATATGTGGGTATTTCACTGCACGGATGGGTGAAATGCAGAGGTTGAATTTCGCCTTGAATTTATAGCGGCCTGTTTACCATCTGAGCTTCCCACAAATGGTGCAGCAGTAGGTACGTTCCGGTGTCCATCAAGGTACAGTCACAAAGATTGGAAACATTTGGAAAACCAAAATGAATGCCTCCAAGAAAACCTTTGTTGTGCTTGCATGTTTGGAATACTGTCGGTTTGCTCACTAGCCAGGGAAGGCATTAGCCATTAGTCAATGTCAGCAGTACTACGCAGTAGTATTTTGTGAACCCAAACACCGTAGCAACATTTCCACCGATAGGAGTTTGACAGCATTGTGTGCATGACTGATTTAATTAGACACAAATAGACTGTAATACTTCTCCCCTTTGTGTAAGTGTCACACAAGCTTGGGGACATACTTTCATTATTTCTGGGAATGTGAACTCATTTCAAGATTTGGGAAACTCAGGAAATATATTTAGGCTGCTTCCTCATGAACGACTAGCTGCAGTACCCATTTGTTATTTATGAGAATTTGAAAACCATTCATAGAGCATCTGCCTCCTGAACTGATGGATACTATCTTAAAAGGTCAGTACTCTTCAGAATGGAAATCTCATATAAGTTCAGATGGTACATTTGTGTGTTTGTGGGAACCCAGTGAAGTGAAGTGCAGTGAATGGGTGCTGCCCGGTTATAGTACATTATGAGGAATAGGGACCTTTTAACTGTCTCTCTTTTCAAAGTGTTCTTTGTTTTCTCTGTTTGAGGGTGGCCTTCTTTTGTTTGGGCTGGGGAGACAACATGTACTCAAGATGATACATCTAGTCATTGTGATAAAATGTATATAGTCATAAGTGCTAATAAAGAGTTTAATACTAGAGCTTTAATCAGCAATGCAACCATCTTGGATTTTGAGGTCTATGTAAGGAGTTTCCAAGCAAGACATCTGACTTTTCCAGCTGAAACGTCCTGCTAGGAATTCCAACTTCCAAGTTCAAATGCATAGTTAGATGTGTACATAGGGAAACAGTGCTTCTATAATTTCTAGATGTTTTTTTTTTATATCTGACTTTGGTTAATGATAATTAAGTCATGTATCTCCAGGATCACTGGTTTCTGAATAATTCTGATAATACTAATATTCCTTATATATCAAGCCCACCTACTACATTAAGGCTGTAGATGACCATTTATATATTTAGTAAAGGTTTATGGCTCAGCAGGTTCCTGTGTTTTATGGCAGGAACCTCCCAAGCAAATCTGCTGAAAGCCCAGGAGATAATGACCTGGCCATACAGGTCAGGGCCAGTTGGACCTGTAGTCATTTGGACATTAACTGGTCTCAAAACTAACAGTTCCAGGTTTCTTTGTCAACAATCAATGAGTTATTGAGGCTTTTATTTCCACCGGATCTCTGAACTGATCTCTGACTCCTGTCCGTGTTATCAAGACCACATGATATGGGGTATGTCTTAAAACCTAGTGAGGGTCTACATAGACAGCATTTTATATCATAGTATGCGCTCCCGACATGTAGGCTGTCCCAGTTCTTACATACCTTAAACATGCTGTCTACTGAGGAACCTTATTTAGACCTGATCTTAAGGAAGCATCGAACGCTTCCTCAACTGCTAAGGCAATCCCATGATGCAACGCAGGCAGAACCTTTTTCCCAACATGGCGGACAAAAGTGGAGCTACTAGCAGAGAAGTCATCTTCAAATGTAAGTTATTCCGATTTTCTCTGGTGTTTTAACGAGTTGTTTACCATTTTGTCCTTCTATACTTGAGCCATTACCATTTATGCTAGCGGATTTTTAAGCCTTGGGTTGTTGTTTTGGATAGCCGACCAGTAGCTTAGCAACTAGCTTAAACACTGGTTGCGTGCTGCAGTGGGCGGGAACAAGCCGTGACGCAGTCTCTCTCTAACTAGAGCGTCTCAGTAATCTGTTTTATGAGGAGAGATGAGGAGAGAACGCTGCTACTTAAACAGCTGCCTACCTAGACAGCCTACTTAGACACTCCCTAGGTTTTGAGACACACCCTTAGACTGTGATGTATCTGTGGATAGTAGCGGCAAGACTTACTGAGGGTAAGAACCCACAGATGTTGCAAATGAGAGAGTCGTAACTGCATGTAAATGGTTTGCAGGAATAAAGTCTTGAGGTTTCAAACTTTGTAATGGTATACGTCTTGCTTTGTAATGGTATACGTCTTGCTGGACAACATAATGCATGAAATGACATAAGAAAACTGTAATGAACACTTACAGGGAAATGTGCCGGTACAGTGATCTAGTCAAGGTTATTTCAGAGAACCTCACTATCTCTCTCACTCTTTCTCAAGAGAGAGAAAACACTTTAGGATGCAAGTATCTTTCAAAAAGCCTAAAACGTGTTCCATTATTCAGAGTTGGTTTCAGTTGATAGGTTCTGCGTTCGCTTCTTCTTGCTTTAATTGCACGGTTGGGCCGTGTTGACAAGTGTGTCGGTGGTAAGTTTATCTTTTAAAAGCGTCATAAATTTCAGGCCGTACTATTCAATCACAATTACAAGTCCAATCACTAATCACTAGGTTCAGTCACAATCATAAGGTTCAATCACAATCACAAGGCTCAATCACAATCACAAGGCTCAATCACTAATCACTAGGTTCAATCACAATCACAAGGCTCAATCACTATCACAAGGCTCAATCACAATCACAAGGCTCAATCACTAATCACTAGGTTCAATCACAATCACAAGGCTCAATCACAATCACAAGGCTCAATCACAATCACAAGGCTCAATCACTAATCACAAGGTTCAATCACAACCACAAGGCTCAATCACAATCACAAGGCTCAATCACTAATCACTAGGTTCAATCACAATCACAAGTCCAATCACTAATCACTAGGTTCAATCACAATCACAAGGCTCAATCACAAGGCTTAATGACAAATCACTAGGTTCAATCACAAGGTCCAATCACTAATCACTAGGTTCAATCACAAGGTCCAATCACTAATCATAAGGAACAATCACTAATCACTATGTTGAATCACAATCACAAGGTCCAATCGCTAATTACTAGGTCTAATCACAAGGTCCAATCCCAATCACAAGTCCAATCACTAATCACTAGGTTCAATCAAAGATCGAGTCACTAATCATAAGGTACAATCACTTATCATTAGGTTCAATCACAAGGTCCAATCTCTAATCACTAGGTTAAATCACAATCACAGGGTCCAATCGCTAATTACTGGGTCCAATCGCTAATTACTGGGTCCAATCACAAGGTCCAATCACAATCACAAGTCCACTCACTAATCACTAGGTTCAATCACAATCATATGGTCCAATCGCTAATTACTGGGTCTAATCACAAGGTTCAGTCATAATTACAAGGTCCAAACACAAGGTCCAAACACAAGGTCCAAACACAAGGTCCAATCACAAGATCCAATCACAATCTCAAGGTCCGATCACTAGGTCCAATCACAAGGTCCATTCACTAATATGTTATGTGCTTACATTCCTGTTTCTGAACGTCTGAATTGAGATCAGATCATTAATGTGCACATAGTTTTACTTGTAAATATGCACATTCAGTTGCCTTGGTCAAGCAAGAGATAATCAACAAAAGACAAAGGACTAATATTATCAGACACAAGGCAGCATGTAAATACAATGTTATTCAGAGTCGGTTTCAGCTGATAGGTTCTGCGTTTGCTTCTCCTTGCTTTAATTGCACGGTTGCGCCGTGTTGACAAGTGTGTCAGGTGGTGAGTTTATCTTTTAAAAGCGTCATAAATTTCAGGCCGCACTATTTGGGGCTGTATTTTTAGAGGCCGCAGTGTTGCTGTAATGAATTGTGCATTGTGTGGGCATGCTCTCTGGCAAGGTGAGAGTGCTGTAGGCTGTTCTGCATTGCTGTGCGTGTTAGACGTGAAGGTGAAAAGTGGCTTGGACCAACTCCTACAGCACAGTGCTGCCTTGCTCGGGCTCTCATCGTATCCTGGTCCAAGAATAATGTGTTTGCGAGTCGGACAGAATAAATAATGGCCCAGTAAAGTGCATTGTGTGGATGAGCAGACAGTCGTGATTTATAGACTAACAGACGATTTACAGGATGACAAATCATGTTCCTATATTACCACTGTGAGTGTCCGTCTCCATTTCTTCGCTTTCATGATGTAAAGCTGATTGTGACGGCCACTCACAGAGGCTGAGTGCTTCAAATGTTGGGATACAGTATTTACCAGTAATGGTCTAAATGTAGGGTAGGCCTACTAGCTATGTGGTCAAACATGATTGAAAAGAAATTGGTGGTTTGAGCATTGTAGAACCACAAAGAATGATTGGACACAAGCGGCTGACCTGAAATAACAATATCCAGGCCTGCCAGGATCATAAAACGGTAACCAAAGATGAAATGCCAAGCAAACAGTTGGGAATATACTAGGGATGCACCGATACCACTTTTTCCTTACCGATACCAATACCAATACCAGCTTTTCAGGTATCTGCCGATAACGAGTACCGATACTGATACCAACTCTGACATAAATGCTTGATATATGTCTAGAAATCCTGATATTTATAGTGTTCCACTTTTTATATGTTGTATTTTTTGTGTCTTTTCCTGAATAAGATATAATAACCTTGAAAGAACAACATTTACTGGTTGAGTAACTGCACATTAAAAAGTTTCAGAGCTATGAAAAAATAAAAATTGCCACAATGCAGAAACACATACAGCCATTTAGTCAATAAGCTTCATGGTATCGGCGCTCTCTATTGCCGATACTGATACTGTATGTAAGTGGATACGGTATCGGTATCGGTGCAACAATAGAATATACAGTTGACCAATAAATGTTCTTTTTGTTCAATGTATGCTGCTATAAAAGCACAAATCTACAGTGGCTGGTTAACTAATTTGCCTCCTAGCTGTTGATATAAACAAACATTACTCACTGCTGCCCTCTAATGGAGTTTTAGTGGAAATTAGTGAAGCAGTGTTGTTAAAAATATTGATTGATATACATTCACCTCATTTATACAAGATCCATTTTCCTGTTTCCTATTTTTTCCTTTTGACCCACTTAGGCTTCCAGGCTATGTTTTTCAGACCCATTTAGCAAGTCCGTAAACAAGCTGCACATTTGCAAACATTACTACCAAAGTAGGATCAATCCCAATCACAAGATCCAATCACAAGGTGGAGTCACAATCAACAGGTCCAATCACTAATCACTAGGCCCAGGCACAAGACCCAATCACAAGGTCCAGTCACTCATCACTAGGTTCAATCACAAGGTTCAACCACTAATCACTAGGTTCAATCACAATCATGAGGTCCAATCACAAGGTCCAGTCACAAATTACTCAGTCAAATCACTAATCATTATGTTCAATCACAATGTCTAATCACTAATTACTAGGTTGAATCACAAAATTCAATCACTAATTACTGGGTCTAATCACATGGTCCAATCATAATCACAAGGTCCAATCACAAGGTGCAGTCACAATCATAAAGTCCAATCACTAATCACTAGGCCCAAGCACAAGATCCAATCACAATCACAAGGTCCAGTCACTAATCATTGTGTTCAATCACCATGTCCAATCACTAATCACTAGGTTGAATCACAATCACAAGATCCGATCCCTAATAACTGGGCCTAATCACACGGTCCAATCCTAATCACAAGGTCCAATCACAATCACAAGTTCCAATCACAAGATCCAATCACAAGGTGCAGTCACTCATCAATAGGCTCAATCACAAGGTTCAATCACTAATTACTAGGTTCAGTCACAATCATGAGGTCCAATCACAATCACAAGGTCCAATCACTAATTACACAGTCAAATCACTAATCATTATGTTCAATCACAATCTCCAATCACTAATCACTAGGTTGAATCACAATCACAAGATCCAATCACTAATTACTGGGTCTAATCACACGGTCCAATCACTAATTACTGGGTCTATTCACACAGTCCAATTATAATCACATGGTACAATCACAATTACAAGGTCCAATCACAAGATCCAATCACAAGGTCCAATCACGAGGTCCAATCACTAGTATGTTATTTGCTCCTCCCTGGCATTTAGTCCATTCCTTTTTCTGAATGTCTGAATTGAGATCAGATCATTAATATGCACTTAGTTTTACTTGTAAATATGCACATTCAGTTGGCTTGGTTGAGCAAGAGATAATCAACAAAAGACAAAGGTCTAATATTATCAGACACAAGGCAGCATGTAAATACGACGCTATGATGTCACAAATAAGCAAATGAGCCAAAAATTCACATTTGCCACTCGCCATGTTACCCTCAAACGAAATCCATAACGAGACACAGAAAGACAAAGCAGATCACGTGAGGCTTGAAATACAGACAAAGAAAGACCCAGAGATAAACACAGGAATGATAATAGCTGGTTATCTCAGCTCATATGTTTTAGCTGGGCAGTAAACTAATGCTAAGTATCGTAAATGATCCTGAACACTTTATTTTGATCTGTTTATACGAGCAGAGCATACAAATGAACTCGAACCTGTCATTTATTGGCTCTCCCTGCCGCCACTGTATAGAGGCGATCTGCTCTGTGATGTTACGTGACACTGCATGTCTGATGTGGTGGCTTTTAGTCGACAAAGAAATCAGCGGGAGCGCCGTGTGTGCACGTACTTTAGCTTTGAGGCAAATGACGATGGAACAGCACAGAACAAGAGCAAACCATTACACAAACAGTGCTTTAGAACAGTTCCGACTGAGGGTGCCAGCTCTTAAAACCTGACCAAACACCTGAAGGACCAGCACGCAGACCTGTACAGAGAGTTCCTAGAGGCTGGGGATCTCTCTACAATGAGGGTCTCTATTTAATACATATTTGCCATTAAAAAACGTTTGCTCTGATTTGGTGGGCGGGTCAGAGGTGTTACCCAATTAGCATCCTTCCACTGCGAGAAGACGCTTCAGCGCTATGGATCTGAAAGTATGTGTAGCTGTTCAAAAAGCTCCACACTTCTTTCACTGCTGGTGTTCTCAGAGCAATGGACTGACCACCCCAGAGTCCAGAACCTCAACATCACTGAACATGTTTGTGATTATCTGGATGGGGAGAAGCAGAAAATTTGAAGGCGAGTCTCTATGAGGAACTGAAAGTTTGTCCTGAAAAGAATGGATGCTGTAATGAACGTAATTATTTGGACAGTATTAGGGCTGTGTATTGGCAAGAACTCGGTGATACAATACATATCGTGATACAGCGCTCACGATTTAATATATCACGATATATTGTGATACTGCGATCCTACTATTAAAACTCACCACTATATGAACAGGTTTGCCAATACATACAATAGCATTGCACCCTTGTGCTACCTGTTAATGTTGGAGTGGAGCTAAAAATGGATTACAACACTGCCATCTAGTGGTCAGGGGTTTTAACACAACACACAATGATTCACTGTCTGTCAGGAATCTGTGTATCGATACTGTGTTTTGGAGAAATTTCGATACAGTATCACAAAACATAATACCCCGATATTCGATATTTCAATATTTTCTTACACCCCTAGACAGTATGTGTAATTGTTGAGGAATTCATATATTAAATAAGTTTTCCGACCCTGAAAAATGAATCATTTGTATGTAACGACTAGAATTAAATGCTATTTTAAACTGTTTTCCTGATTAAAACATATCCTACATTTAAAATTACATATAAAAAACAGGATTTTCAAGTATGATATTTCTTCCTGTCTTCCCAAAACAGCTCTGATTAGATGCATCGGCAGATTTCCTGCTGTGTTTGTGGAGCTTACACTGTGTCGGTCACATACAGTCAATAATTAATATGATATAAATTATGTAATTATGTTTAACAAACTTAAATTTAAATTACTTTTCTGCAAATACACACATACACAAGAATACACTTGTATTTACTCAGCAAAACACTATTTTTTAAATATTTAAACAGTATTAATAGAGTAAGTAGTGCTTTTACATAAATCAGTGTGTGTATTTAACCCTTTCCAAGCCTCTCCTTGTGGAAACAACCCAGTATTATTATCAGTTCTCATCTAATACCTGCTTTGACTGCTCAGTACTTCATTAAGCTAAATCAAGATTGCTGCTGAAGGAACTGAACACGTTCATACAATGTCTGGGGCGTCCAGGAGAAATCTGGAACTACACTTTGCTCGTCAAACTGGAGCTCAAGATATGATCTACTTCTCTCACAATAACATATTTATGTTACTTTGGGTTGTATTTACAATATATATCTGGTGTTCTTATTGGAGAAAACAGCAGGGTTTCTGAACTTTTGCATACATTTGTATGCGTAACAAAATTATAGACTTCACAGCTGCACTCGGGTTTGGACCAAACAAGTGTTTTTCATTGTTTGGCTACAGATTGCCTTCAGTAATCACCGTTTCCGAAATGTACAATCAGTTCAGTCAATGCTTTCAATAAAACACAGCGACGCACAATTTTAGATTAACTAAATCAGTATTTTACATCAAAACATTGTCGCTGTTTATGGTGCTGTTTATAGCCAGCGCATAATGAACCAATAACCATGTGAAATCAGTGAATTTAGAGCCAATGACCATGTATGTTTACAGATAAATTTGACTTCTGCATACACAACCACATACACGCTATTGAACACATGCACTAGTGGGCAGTAAGCACACTTGCTTGGAGTTGTGGGCAGTCCTATCCACAGTGCCCGGGGAGCAGTTGGGGGTTAGGTTTCCTGCTCAAGGTCACTTCAGGGAATCGAACTGGCAACCTTCCGGTCACAAGGTTGGTTCCCTAACCTCCACTAACAGATGGATTTGACTTCTGTATTTATCCCATCGGTGCAGTTAAGCACCCGCATACTCATACACACTAGGGGGCAGTGAGCACACTTGCCCGGAGGGTGGGCAGCCTTATTCACAGCACCTGGGGAGCAGTTGGGGGTTAGGTTTACTGTTCAAGGGCACTTTAGTCGCATCTTGTTGGTTCAGGGAATCGAACTGGCAACCTTCCGGTCGTAGTGAACACATACACCACACACACAAAGGGGCTGTGAGCTTTCCCGAAGTGGTGGCCAGCCCTATACACAGTGCTCATGGGTCAAGTGGGGGTTAGGTGTCTTGCGCAAGGGCACTTCAGTTGTGTCCTGTCAGTTCAGAGCATCGAACCAGCAACCTACTGACAAGAATAAGGCTGGTTCCCAAATCTCCACTAACAAATGGATCTCACTTCTGCATTTATTCTATCTGTGCAGTGAAACACCCTCATACACACACATTAGTGAACATACACACCAGAGGGCAGTGAGCACACTTGATCAGAGTGGTGGGCAGAAATATCTACAACGGCCAGGGAGCAGTTGAGGGTTTGATGTCTTGCGCAAGGGCACTTCAGTTGTGTCCTATCCCTTCCAGTCACAAGTCTGAATGAATTTGACTTCTGTATTTATCCCATCTGTGTAGTGAAACACCCACATAAACACACTAGTGAACACACACACTATGTGGGCAGTGAGCACACTTGCCCACAATGGTGGGCAGCCCTATCCACAGTGTCCGGGGAGCAGTTGGGGGTTCGATGTCTTGCGCAAGGGTACTTCAGTTGTGTCCTGTCAGTTCAGGGCATCGAACCAGCAACCTTCTGACCAGAATAAGGTTGGTTCCCAAATCTCTACTAACAGATGGACTTCACTTCTTCATTGATCTTATCCTTACAGTGTAACACACACTAGTGAACACACACAAACCAGGGGGCAGTGAGCACACTTGGTGATGCTCAGAGTGGTGGCGGTCACAAGGCTGGTTCCCAAACCTCCACTGCTAGCACTAACATCTGTTAGTGTTATTTTACATGAGCACGCTCTGACTGGCTGTTGAAATGACTAGTGTTGATGTTGTGATGAAGGGAACGTACCTGGAGATTCTGGTTTCTGGTGTAAATAAAGGCTAATGCTTGCGCTGAGAGGAAAAAGTTTTAGAAAAGTGAACTCTGAACTAAAAAAGCTTGTTTGCAGGCACTAAACTGTAACACGTTGCGCTTCTTTGTTGCAGGAAAAAGTCATTTCATAACTGCAACAGCCTCCATGCTGCCAGATACTAAACCGTAAGCCTTCAGATTAATACCTCAGTAATGAGGCTGCGGTTCAAAGGGGTTAAACTATCACAGTCGGAACAGCTCCCGGTGGCTTATCATCGTGTTTTTGGGGAAAAGTGGTTTGCTTGTTTGTGTAGTGCGCTCTGTCGAGGGTTGTGTAGCTGTTTCTGTGGGCGCCATGTCCTCTGTTGTGCCGTATGACACTGGAGAACTGTTGTGGGGCGCCGAGACCCTGTCAGTGCACTCACCGAGGCATGACTGAGATGTGAACATCCCCACAGGACCTCCTCTATAACACCACCCCCCCTCAACCCCGCCAACTCCTCCCTGCCCCCCCCCACACTTACTTGTTCACACACACTTCCACTTTCATTTTCAATCACAATCTCTCCTCACGTTTCCAAAAAGCCTTCCTCTCATTTTCTCTCTCTCGCGCCACCTCTCCCACTCACCACCTGTCCCTCTCTCTGTCTCGCCATCTTCCATTCTGCTCCTCTGCGCACCCCACCTACCCCCCCCCCAATCTATTTCTCTCTCTCGCTATTGTTTTAATATGCCGTCCTATCTCTCCTTTTCCCGCCGCTATCCGTGGCTACCTCTGTGTCAATCACGCTTCTGCCTTAACCTCGCTCACCCTCCGTACTCTGTCTCGCCTCAATCAATCAGCCAATCTTCTCGGACGCCCCGGTGACATTGGGATTGACGGCTTGTCTCGCGCCCTCATCGGCGCCCCAAACTAAACTCGAGGCGGGTGTTTTCATGGCAAACTCAAACATTTCCAAAGACAAACACGACTTGCTAAGCCTTGGATGTCTACGGGCCGTCGTAGAAGCAACACCGATGTACAGCCGTCGGCAGACATGCTATAGCAACAGTTTTTTTAGGTTCTTCAGGTAGAAGAATTTCAAAGCACCTATTGTGATATTACTTTGTATTAAGTGTCTCTAGTAACGGTGTAGTTACACGTGAACAACACATGCAACAATAATATAACAAGTACTGATGTAGCCACTGTTACAGATACAGCTTATGTAATTATACATATGTATCAGTTTAAACAATGCTTACAAAATGATAAAATGATCTGCCAGTGCAACAAAACACTTCCATAAGTTAAAATATCCAGAAAGAAGTTCAACAAACTTATAACAAGAAAAATATCTCTATATATTGACTACATATATAGAGATATTTCATAACTTAAAATATCCAGAAAGAAGTTATAAAAAATCATGAGAAATATCTCTATGTATTGACTACATATATAGAGATATTTCATAAGTTAAAATATCCAGAAAGAAGTTATACAAACTCATAATGAGAAATATCTCTATATATTGACTATATATAGAGAGATATTTCATAAGTTAAAATATCCAGAAAGAAGTTAAACAAACGAATAATAAGAAAAATATCTCTATATATTGACTACATATATAGAGATATTTCATAAGTTAAAATATCCAGAAAGAAGTTCAACAAACTTATAACAAGAAAAATATCTCTGTATATTGACTACATATATAGAGATATTTCATAACTTAAAATATCCAGAAAGAAGTTATAAAAAAAACATAATGAGAAATATCTCTATGTATTGACTACATATATAGAGATATTTCATAAATTAAAATATCCAGAAAGAAGTTATGAAAAATCATAATGAGAAATATCTCTATGTATTGACTACATATATAGAGATATTTCATAAGTTAAAATATCCAGAAAGAAGTTATACAAACTCATAATAAGAGAAATATGTCTATATATATATATATATATATATATATATATATATATATATATATATATATATATATATATATATATATATCATAAGTTAATATATCCAGAAAGAAGTTAAACAAACTCATAATGAGAAATATCTCTATATATTAACTACATATAAAGCTTATATAGCTTATATAATTACACATACGTATCAGTTTATCTTTGCCTCGTGTAATTACATAAGGCTATTTTGACAGTTGTTCTATGCAGTTACCACCGGGTAACTATATATCTTATTTCGAGTAGTTTTGCTAATATCAGGAAACAATGCTTACAAAACGACAAAATGATCTGTCAGTGCAACAAAACACTTCCGCAAGTTACAATATCCAGAAAGAAGTTCAACAAGAGAATATCTCTGTATATTGACAAAATATAAAATGTTTTCGATTATAATATAAAAGAAATATAAAATGTTTTCAGTTATAGCCACTGTTACTGTACACACAGACATAGCTTATGTAATTACACATACGTCTCAGTTTAATGTAATTACATAAGGGTATTTAGACAGTGGTTCTATGTAGTTACATAAAAAAAACATTTAAAAAATGCTTATCACACACTTAATAACACTCAGGTTATTATCAATGTGTAATGTCACTCTTATAACTAATAGAAAATTCTTATAACTACCAAAATACCCTACTATGTACTTGCATTAGGTCAAACAGAAATTAATACATTTCTACAACATGCATTGATGTGTAATTACATAAGATGTAATTAAGACATAATAAAAATGGCTACTTCACTAGTAGTTACATTGTTGTTGCATATGATGTTCATGTGTAACCACACAGTTATTAGAAACCCATTGTTCTTCACCATGTGCATATAGTTTTTTAATACCAGTCAAAAATGGATTTCTGGTTCCATAGTTTTACATTAAAAGTACAGTATGCTTTTTCCCTCTCCTGTGAAGTTATCATTTTGAAGATTTCCTAAAGCAGTGATATGTCTTGTTTTGGATGCTAGTATGATGGTCAAAAGATATCATTGGCTTCCAAAGAAAAACATGGATCTACATTTTTTTGACGATTTTTATTTCGTACATCATTTGAACACGACAACTGCCGATGACATGATGTAATTGAAAAAATGTGAAAATAATTCTGGTTCTATTGACATACATTGAAAGTAAAGAAGGTTTTTGTTTTGGACGTATATATAGTATATATATATAGTGAATATATATAGAACCGTTGCAAGAGCTGGGGTCACAGAGGAATTGAAGCCAGTCCCAGCGTCATCGGACAAAGGCAGGGTAAACCTTGGACAAGCCACCAGTCCATTGTATGGCCAACTCACACGTACAGACAATTTAGAGTAAGTGATCAACCTAACATGCATGTGTTTGGACTGTGGGAGGAAACCAGAGTACCCGGAGAAACCCACTCAATCAGAACATGCACACTCCACACAGAACGGTCCTGGAACACAACCCAGAACATCTTTCTGTGAGGTAACAGTGCTAACCACTACACCACCATGCTAACCACTACACCACCAAACTAACCACTACACCACCATACTAACCACTACACCACCATACTAACCACTACACCACCGTACTAACCACTACACCACCTTACTAACCACTACACCACCATACTAACCACTACACCACCATACTAACCACTACACCACCGTACTAACCACTACACCACCATACTAACCACTACACCACCAAACTAACCACTACACCACCATACTAACCACTACACCACCATGCTAACCACTACACCACCAAACTAACCACTACACCACCATACTAACCACTACACCACCATACTAACCACTACACCACCGTGCTAACCACTACACCACCGTGCTAACCACTACACCACCGTACTAACCACTACACCACCAAACTAACCACTACACCACCATGCTAACCACTACACCACCGTACTAACCACTACACCACCATACTAACCACTACATCACCATACTAACCACTACACCACCGTACTAACCACTACACCACCATACTAACCACTACACCACCTTACTAACCACTACACCACCTTACTAAACACTACACCACCGTACTAACCACTACACCACCAAACTAACCACTACACCACCAAACTAACCACTACACCACCATACTAACCACTACACCACCGTACTAACCACTACACCACCGTACTAACCACTACACCTCCGTACTAACCACTACACCACCATACTAACCACTACACCACCATACTAACCACTACACCACCGTACTAACCACTACACCACCATACTAACCACTACACCACTGTACTAAGCACTACACCACCATACTAACCACTACACACCCGGGCCTATATATCTAATGTTGAGTAGCTTTGTTAATATCAGGAAACAATGCTTACTAAATGAGTGCAATAAAACATGTTCATAAGTTCAAATATCCAGAAAGAAGTTCAAGAAACTCTATTTATTGACTACATATAAAATGTTTTTGCTCACTAAGATATCATTTCCCAGACCACCGTTTCCAGGGGAACCAGAGCTTAGCTCTCCGGACACCAGCAAAATTCAGCATATGCTGTGTTTTGGATGCTGTTATGTTGGTCGACCGGTATGCCTATGCTGTTCGACCAGCTCAGCACATAAACCAGCTTAAAAATGCTCACTTGTCTGTGTTTAATGTTTCAACAGGCACTACTGATCCACCACATTCAGGTTAAAGAGAAAATTGCGCGAGCTTCATTTCTGCTGTATGATTAATGGGACTCACCGGGAGCTTCTTTTAGATGCACCCAGCCATAATATTATTGCAGACGCTTCTTAGCCAAGTTTCATGGACGCGAGCTGAAATCTATCCAGAATGGGCACCTTCAGCTCCCGCAGCAAAGCTTCAAGCTCAGCACACCTATTAGAGCACAATCACGCCTGGTGGTTCGGTCCACGGCCGCCTTATTGGCAGAACATGCTGGTGGGTGGACTGCCTGGCTGTCATGGGCACCTGGTTAACTAGCTGGGGGCACGTACTGAGCCAGCGTGTCGACGCTGTCAAAGCCACCGCAGGAGCGTACCCAAGCCTGATTGTGTGCGCGTGGGTGTGTGTGTGTGTGCGCGAGTGTACGTGACAGTGTTTGACACTCCTTTCAGCGTGCGCCTTCCCTCAGGCTGTTAAGTGGAATCGGCGCAGGTCCTGTTCAGGGTGAAAGTGTCTGAGAGTGCGCTGTTAGAAGAGTACAGATAGGCTGCTGCTCAGTGGGATGTGCGTGTGTGTTTCTCATGTCAGGTTGGGTTTTGATCAGTCATCATTTCTCGGGTAAACTTGTCAGGTCAGGTTCAGATTTCACGCTCGGGTTTCACGCGGCCCCTCTCCCACCTTTAACCGGCTCTGGCCTGCCTTTAGTTTCTCCCTACTTTATTCTTTTAACTTTATTTCTCACCAATTTGCCTCCGTCCAAGGTGCTACCCAGCGAGGAGGATGAAGGCTAGCATGTGCCTACATCAGTGGACAGCTGGACACACTTTGGAGGAGAATGCTAACTACAAGTTCTGTTACCTCAGCTAACAGATATCAGCGCTGGCTAGCAGCTCAGTGAGTGATAGTGAGAACAAGGATCCTGCCCACCCAGAGAAAGCGAGGCCCATTATGCTCTCTTGGACACCGGGCCATGGACAGCTGTGGCAGCAAACTTGAGATGACAGGTCAGGCTCCAAAATCTATTTCCTTAGCCTATGTGCTGTTTATCCAGAATAAAAACTTTTGGAACGTCAATCAAAACTATAGATCAGTGAAAAAATTCATTTATGGTTGTTATATTTACTATCTTCTGAACAGAACTTTGTTAGGCTACAGTCAAATACCTTATTTACAGACGTTTGTTAAGCTAAAGTTGTATTTTAACAGGGCTTTGTCGAGCTGAAGTCAGGTTTTTACAGAATGTTCTTGGGCTACGGTCTGGTTTTAGTTTGAGTTTTATCAAACAGAACAGAACAGTCAAGTTTGGACACATTTTTATTTGGCTAAAGTTGGGTAAACACAGAATTTTGTTGGTCTACAGCCGGTTCAGACAATTTTGTCTGTCTACAGTCGTTTCAGAGGGAATATTTCTGGTCTACAGTTGGTTTGGACAATTTTGTCCGTCTACAGTTATTTCAGACAGATTTTTGTAGGGCTATAGTCGAGTACAGACGTAATTATGCCAGTCTACAGTCAGTTAAGACAGATTATTGTGGGTCTACAGTTGGTTCAGGCAATTTTGCCAGTCTACATTCGGGTAAAGACAGATTTTTGTGGGGCTACAGTCAATTTCAGTCAGAATTTTGTCAGACTACGTTTGGGTAAACACAGAATTTTGATGGTCTGTAGTCGGGTTTAGGCAAAATTTTAACTGTCTACCAGTGAGTGATAGACAGGATATTGTCAGTGTACAGTTGGGTAAAGACAGAATATCCAGTCAAGTTCAGACAGAATATTGTTGGCCTAGAGTCGGTTTGGACAATTTTGTCAATCTACAGTCAGTTCAGACAAAATATTGTCTGTCTACAGTTGGTCCAGGCAATTTTGCCAATCTACATTCGGGAAAAGGCAGATTTATGTGGGGCTACAGTCGAGTTCAGACAGAATATTGTCAGTCTACAGTTGGTTCAGGCTATTTTTCCAATCTACATTTAGGTAAAGACATATTTTTGTGGAGCTGAAGTCCATTTTTGTCAGAGTTTTGTCAGACTACAGTTGGGTAAACACAGAATTTTGATGGTCTGCAGTTGACTAAAGACAGATTTTTGTCGGGCTATTGTCAGTTCAGACAGATTTTGTCAGTATACAGTTAGTTCAGATAAAATGTTTGGCCTACAGTCGATTTCAGTCATATTTTGTCTGGCTGCAGTTGGTTCCAAATGAACTCTGTTGGGTAAACACAGAATTTTAACGGTCTACAGTTGGGTTTAGACAGAGTTTTAACCGTCTGCTGCTGGGTTTAGACTGGATTTTAGGATTTTGTAAGTGTACAGTTGGATAAAGACAGAATTATGTCAGGCTACAGTCAAGTTCAGACAGAATATTGTTGGTCTACAGTTGGTTTGGACAATTTTGTCAGTCTACAGTCAGTTCAGACAGATTATTGTTGAGCTACAGTCAAGTTCAGACAGAATATTGTCGGTCTACAGTTGGTTCAGGCAATTTTGTCAGTCTATATTCGGGTAAAGACAGTATTTGAATGGTCTACAGTCAGCTAAAGACAGATTTTTGTTGGGCTACAGTCAGTTCAAACTGAATTTTGATGGTCTACAGTCAGCTAAAGACAGAATTCTGTTGGTCTACAGTTGGTTGAGGCAATTTTGTCAGTCTACATTTGGGTAAAGACAGATTTTTGTTGGTCTACAGTTTAATCAGACAATTTTGTCAGTCTACGGTCAGATCAGACAGAATTGTGTGGGCTTATAATGAGTTCAGACTTAATTTTGTGGGCATACTCTCAGTTCAGACAATTCTGTCAGTCTATATTACCGTTATAGACAGGCTAACTGTAATATAGATATCCTATAGTTAAACTACATGACAGTTGGTTCAAATCTAACTTTGTCAGACTACAGTCAGATAAATTCCGAGTTTTGACGGTCTAGAGTCGGGTTTAAACAGGATTTCGTCAGTGTACAGTTGGGTTAACACAGAATTATGTCAGGCTACAGTCGGTTTCAGACAGTACTTTGTAGGGCTATGTTCAGGTTTAGAATTTTCCACAGTGGGGTTTCAACACATATCAGATTCACACAGAACGTGGTCGCGGCTCAGGTTCTTAACATCCAGCTTTCAGGTCTGGAAGACTGTTCTCGGTCTATATGCTGGTTCGTATAAAAACCCCAGGCCTGATTACAGCTCTGAGTGTGCGTGAGAGGAAGCTGTGGACATAAGAACGTCTGATTGCTTTAGCACATTCCTCTCTGCTTGCCGCCGCGCCTGATGCACCCTCCGGACATCCAGGAGTATCTCACTGAACTGATTAATTGAAGCCATAAATATCTTAATTAATTTTTCCCTTCCCAGGGCCCCGAACTCAAACGATCTCTTGGTTCGTTAGTATTGGAGGCAGCTACCTCGCCATCGATCTCTGCGCGCGTTGAGCAGCGCCGCGAAAGGCTGTCACCAACTTAACGAGACCGAAAATTTTAATCACGATCCGTCTCCGCGCTTTCTCTGTGGCTGTCTATCTCCCAGCTCGCGCATTACACAGCTCCGTACAAGACGCTACCTCGTATATATATATATATATATATATATATATATATATATATATATATATATATATATAACTCTCTTTTTTTTCCCACTCTCCATACATGCACACGCACATATCACGGAGAAAGGAATAGCTACATAAACAGCTCTTAAAATATATATATATATATATATATATATATATATATATATATATAAATATAAATAAATAAATAAGCCTCACCACATGCACATGCACGGTGGGGCGTGCTCTCTCCGTCGCACATGACATGAAACGGCGTGCGCGCACACCTGTGAGCATTTTCATTCTAGGAAACTTTCCCACCACACTCGGCGCAGATGAGTAAATAAACCTCGCTTTGTTGTTCTTTCACCTTCTTCCCCGCTGCAAATGCTCCTGGGAAGGCTTTTCCTGGACCAGGCAGAGAGGAGAGAGATAGATGGAGAGAGAGAGAGAGAAGAAGAAAGCCGACTCTCTCTCTCTCTCTCTCTCTCTCTCTCTCTCTCTTCTTTATTACCATGCTGGAGGGAAGGAGGAAAGAAAGAGCAATTCTTCCGACAAATATGCACAAAGTAAAAAGCAGCACAAAGTGGAGGCGGCCCCCCGCTGCGAGAGCAGAAATGACTTTGGAAGGCGCGGCCCGCCTTTCCACCTCACAAAGGCATTAAGGCAAGACAAGAGATCCAAGAGCAATGAGGCACGGTTGGTGTGTGAGTGTGTTGGGTTGTTGGGTTGGGTTGAGGGGGGGTATGTACAACAAATGTCAGGGGACCCCTCGTCAAGCTTTTTTTTTTTTTTTTTTCGTAAAAAATGAGGGTGTAAAAACATCTAAGTGGAGAGATTTCATTCTCCCACGATCCTACTTTTACCTGAGGTGAAATCGCTTAAGCGACGACTTTCTCGGGCAAAAAAAAAACAAAAAAAACTCCGGGGGTTCTCTCGGGACACGGGAAAACAAACAAGTACAAAGGCAATGCTCACAAATGGAGAGAGAGAGAAAGAGAGAGAGAGAGAGAGAGAAAGAGAGAGAGGGGTAGAGTGGGCCTGTAATCCTACCGAATTCCTCGTTTCACTAAGTGCCCGGGCTAAGTCCTCTTCAGGGCGTTGGACAGCTTAAAGCGGAAAAAGATGGAAAGACAAAGTGGGACCTAAAACCATGTACCAAAGCCCTGTCTTTGGGACGAGATGGGGAGGTGGAGAAAGCCCCACGCAAGTAATCTGATTACAGCAGATTCTGATCGACGGGTATACAGTAAGGCAAATACATAAGTGCCCTCGCTCTGACCCCCCTTAATATATGTACCTCATTAGCATCACTTAATCAGCATTCGCATCCATTCGGTGCCATTAATAATTTATAAAGGGCTACGGAAGACCAAATGCTAAAGCTGGGCGAGAAACAAAGCATCTGTGCCTGTAGGATGTTGCCGTGCGCTCTTTTGGGACGCGCCAAGTTTATCCGGCTGTAGCTAAAATCATTCAACTCGGCGGCATCGCCCTTCAAAGAGCTGAAAGAGTTCAGTTCTCCACCTAGCACGAAAGTAGTCCATCAACTAAGACGTTTGGTGTCTTCTTCAGATTGGCACTGGCTAACACACGTCATGGATGTCACTTGTTGAAGCCCAGCAATTGGCATCACGTTGGCTATGCGCCTAAACCACTACCAAACTCTCAAGATGTTAACATATTATTATTATATTATAACATTAGCAGCCTTAATTTTGCCTGTGCTTAACTAACATGACATCTCACGGCTTGGGGAACCACACGAGCAAGTCTATTTGAGATGACTTAAAAGCTCTCAATGGTTTGAGGCAAGTGTGTGATGATTTAGGCCTGCAGTTAGATTGGTATTAGGCTTCATTAGGCTTTCATTACTTGTTAACTACATTCGCCTTCGGACACCATACATGTCTTGGCTGATCAAATGCAATTGGGCGAGGGGGGCACATGCAGACTGACTACTAGACTGAGATACTAGACTAAAGACTCAGGCATGCGCTAAGCTTGACCTACTAAATAAAACCTCAGAACTAAGAGAGCTCTTTGAATTCTCAGTTCGGCTTCAAATATGAGAGCTTTAGTATTTTAATTAACAAGAATTCCTAAACAGTTATCAATTATATATAAAAGATATAAAGAGACAAGGCTACTCTACATGGTACGTAGAGTGAGCATCGCAGTCTGTTCTCCATAAACAATATCAACGTTTGACTTAATTGCTAAAAAACCTGAGATTAAAGTTCATCGTAAGACTAGAGAGTTGACTCAGAGACTCAAACCTTAGAGACCTGAGAATTGCCTTAGACTCAATGGGCAGTGACTTTGAGGCTTGACCTGGATTCGAACCTCAGAGACTTAAGACTGAACTCGGATTCACATTTAACTTGGACTTCAGCCTCAGATACTCAAGATTTGAGGCAATTGCTTCAGAGAATAAGACAAAATACCAATTTTGTCATCACTCGATTTTAATTACTTATTTACCAATTTACTTATTTTTCCTTCATTTCTTTCCTTTAGACTTGACTAGGACTCACAAGGCTTGTCTTGAAACTCAAGAACTGACTCTGACTGACTGTCAGAGACTTAACCCTTTCATGCATAATTTTTTTTTCTTGCTCAGATCTGCATAAATAATCCTATGGAATTTAATTTTACATAAAATCAGTTTGATTAAAAAGTTAAAAAACAGAAGAACATACGATTTTTAAAAACATCTAAAGTGTTTCCAAGAATGCTTATATTTTTTTTCTCAAATCTTTCTTGAACTTTTAAATGTATTATATTGTAAAACTAACATTTTATGCAAACAATGCTGAATTTTAAGCTTCTTTTTTGTAACTTTTAAATAAAAAATGCAAAATATTAGAACATTTGTGAAGTTTCCTCCTCCTTTTATAAAATAAAATAAAATCATTTTGGTTCTGTTAAAAGCATGCTGAAAGCACTGAAACATAATTAAATCTTTGCAGGCTAGACCTGCTGCACCTGTACCGGTTGGCGGTAGCAGGACATGTTTGTTACAGTACTTTTATTTCTTGCTGTGAAATCCCTCAAAACAGTCTAGACAGAGGGAAACTTAACTATAAATTTTTATAAATGTATTACTGTTATACATCTACAAAACATAAAAAAACTATAACATATAAATGGTGCATTTTTATATTTATAGCCTTTTTGTTGCATGATGTCCACATATGTGGACAGTTGGTTTTTAAGCTATAAAAACATCTAAACTAAAGGGAAAGAAGTTTAATATATCAAATCATGTTCATTAGAGTCTGTTTGACACAACAAATGATTTGGCTTTCTTGAGTAGAAATTTTGAACAGATATACCAGAGACATTTTCTACATTCTTAGTGTTGTCCGTCACCCTAGATTCTAAGCCTCAGCACTCAAGCCTACAATAGAATTCAGGAGAATGGATTTTGTTAAACTGGAGCAGTGAGACTTATGATTCCGCCATCTAGTTGTTTGGAGGGTGAAATGCATTTCATATGCTTTAAATTGAACTCGTATTAACTGTCCACAAGCGTGGACACCATGCATGAAAGGGTTAAGACTGGACTTGCACTTCATAGGCCTGAGCTTAGACTCAAATTCACACCCTATAGACTGAAGATTTGGCTCGGATTCGCACCTCAGAGACTCAAGAAATGACATGGACTTGCATCTCAGAGACTCAATATCTCACACGTCAGACACTTTTGAGATAGTCAAGACTTAAGAGATTCAAGAATTGGCTTGATCTGGCACCTTAGACGCTCACACCTCAGTGATTTAAGACCTGACTTGGACTTGAGCCTCAGATAGTCGACAATTAAAAGACTTAGACTCAAGAGAGAACACAGTATGGCACCTGAAAGACCTGAGATTTGACTTGAACTTGAGAAAATTGTCTTGACTTGAGAAACTCATGAAAAACTCCACACTTGTTTCAAACTCACACCGCAGATGCTCGCAGCTTGACTCAGACTCACACTCTAGGGGCTCCAGACTCGACTTGGATTTGCATGAAGTGAATATCTCTGGTAGCCTGTGCGGTCGCAGGGTTTACTCCAGAGCCTGGACTGAGAGTCACTAACATGACCACTAATGACGAGGATTGTAGGACTTTATCTTCGGCCTGCTAAACCAGAATCCTGATACAAAGCAGCAGGAGCTGAGCATCAGCGCTCACTTTTAGTCACCGGGACTGGGGGAAGTTGAGGCTAGTGTCTCATAGGCAGCAAGTTGCTTGAGAGGAGGTGCTGCGAGAGCAGAGACATTTACAGAAATTACACCTGATGCCCATCAAGAGTGGCTTTCTTCTGCTTCCGCATCAGCGGCTCTCGACATCAAAAAGCTATCTGATCCTTTCAAAACAGCAGCTGACATTTTCCAGAGCGGCCCCGGGAATCTCGGACTCTATAAAGCCGCCAGCCCAGTGTGTGTGTGAGTGAGAGAGAGAGAGAGAGAGAGAGAGAGACTCGGCTAGTTTCACGAGGACTAAAATTCGCAATCATACTGCGGGTTGCCACGTCTGAAATCGATTACTACAGACTGCCCTTATTCACAATGTTAGAACGTTCTTCTTGGCTTACTGCATTCGAATTACTGGGGAACTTTGCAGAAAGCAGGGCTTACTTGCTAAGAAAGCAGCACAGCTCGTCACCACCACCTCCCACCTCCAACTTTCAAAGACTACGGTTAAACAATCTAGGTCAGTCTACAATAAAGATATACAAAATTATCACATTCCACAAATAATAAATGACTAGTGTGTGTATATGTGGGTGTTTCACTGCATGGGTGGGTATATATATATATATATATATAACTTACAGTGCCTCTATTGGTTTCCTAACAGCTACCTGATTCCAGGTCCAATCTCTAAACGTTTGGTTATGTTATCCCATCAGCAGTGACATGTATATAAACCACAGTGCACCAGAGATTCTAATAAAGACCTCTACAAATGCGGCTGCTGCTGTTCAGTGTACCCAACAACTGAAAACAGTAGAAGGCTGACAGCACTTGTCAAAGGTTTTAGGCTCTTGGGGACATTATTATATTTAAAAAAGCTATTTTGTTCCAGACTGCTTATTACTTCATTAGGCTTGCTTCATTAAGACTGAATACAAAGTCTGGGAGTCCTGGAGAAATCTGGAACTGAACTTTGTACTTCAAGCTGGAGCTCAACATATGATCTACTTCTTTCACAATAAGATATTTATGTTACTTTCTATTGTATATATGATTATTTACATTGGTTCTAATGATATTTGGTGTTCTTACTGGTGAAAATCCACTTTTTGGTCAGATAAAAGCTTTAAACCAATCGGCTTAGGCACCTAAGACTTTTGCTTGGTAGTGTACAATGTATCAAGACATCAAGATTGGCCTTCTCAGCTGCCATAGTTTTAATCTAGAGCACCATTTTTTCCAGTCCTAGTTGGGCTACGGCTTGTATTCGCAGCAAGTGGCGTATCAGGGACGTTTCCAAAGGCCTACAGTGATGAAACTGGTCCCATCCATTGGACATCAACACTGGTTGATTCTACTGTCACCTCCTAATTACATTGGTGGCTACCTTAGTGCTCAAGGACTTCAATCCAATTTCTTAAGGCTAAACCAACGGGAGTCCTTGCTTGGCTGTAATGACTTTGATACGATGGGAAAAGAATTGTCCTGACGATTTTCCATCAAGGGTTTCAAGAATGGAACCGTTTTCACAAAGAAGTAAGAGCGCTGCTACAACACTTGAGTCGGACCTCAAGTCTGATGCTTCTATTAAATAAAAATGAACTAAAAATTGCAGACAGTTTTCCCATGCATTTTTAATCCCGGGAAATCATTAGGCCTTCTCTAAGCAGGCCTCCAGCGCTGCTCACTGGCTAGTTCGGATGCAGCCGGAGTCTCTCCGACGCTAATAACGCATTAACCTTTGATGACAAGAAACTATGTTGCTTTGTTTTGCCTCTTCTCCTCTTCTCCGGCGAGAACACTTTCTTTTCCCCCCAATACGAGGGAGGAGAAACCTGTCAGCGGAAAGAAAACAAAAAAAAAACCCCAAAAGCTTCTGCATCTCAGTCCTTCTCTCCCAGTCCTTTACCTTTCAAGGGCGGTCCGGCGAAGCAACAGCTCAGATGGGCAAGCGGGAGATATTTTCGAGCTGAACGAACCCAAATCGCTCAAGATTGGTGATGGAATTTGAATATTTCCTGCACTAAAAGCCTCGAGAACAGACGAGCAGACTCAATCAGGCGGCCTGAAAGAGACAGAATAATGACACCTAATAATTCCCTTTAAAATCGCCCGAGTCAATTTGTGGTTTAACCAAACTCTTTCATTTCTATTAAAGTCTTCAGTTCTTATCTCCACAAGCTCTGAAGGAGGGAAAAAAAGAGAAGTGTTTCTACAGGGCATGTCCTCTGTAACAGACACAGATCAATAGGCTTTCGCTGTCTCTGTTTCTTGGTTAGTCTCACTTTCAGACCTCAAAGCAAACTGATGTCTAGTCGTCTGATGTGAGCCCATTCAAATTTGCCTATTTGCCTAGTTCCCTCTCTCTTTTCCACTCTCTCTCTCTCTCTCTCTCTCTCTCTTTGTCTTTCTCTCTCCCTCTCCCCGTATCAAGCCTTCCCATATCACGCCACAGCCTCAGGTACAGGACGTGCTGCTGGGACCAACGATGGCCGGAGGTGGCATTTGCGCGAACAGACTGGAAGCACCGCGCTCGGGCCGAGTGCTAGTGCAGCGGAGCGCTATGCTAATCAGCTCTAAAGTCTGTTTGGGTTGCGCGTTGGGCCCCAGGGCCCCTCTGTGACTGCGTTGCTAAATTTGTTCTTTCCCATTGACCTCGAAACCCCCTGTGCGCCACACGAGCAGCAATGTTATGAACACCATTGCGGCGGGGACGCCAGCACGTGCCCGCGTCCGTGCTGCGTCAGCTTCTCGCCAGCTACGCCACCGAAACACGGCCGCATGGGGTCGTGTTTGCGGCCACTAACATGCCCTGCAAAGCATTTGAGAGACGTAGTTTTTTTTAAAAGGGAGGGAGATTAAGCTAAAAGGCGAACGCGTCAGCGCAAACTTCCCATTGATTAGCATTCAGCGCCGAGCCCGGTTAGCTTCTCCGCTATCGATTGCTATCGATAGCTCGATTGATATCGATTGATATCGATTGCTATTCCCGCTTTCTCTTGCTAGCTCACACTCTGATAGAGAGCTATCAGAGAAATGGCACAGATATCCTCGTGGTGTTTTATTGACCAAAAAAAAGCTCAGACTTTAATCTTATAATAGCCTCGGTCGGTCCTCAAGGCGCTAAGCACAGATTTAACAGTTCCAATAGGTCAACATAGTGTGTTGGAAGAAACGTGGGTATTTACAGTGCCATGAAAAAAAAAGTCTTCTCCCCCAAAAAGAGGCTATAGGTGATCTAAGACACAAGGAAGAGGCCCAGCTCTGAGATGCTAGCCCTAAAAAAATACAACCCTTTCTTGATTATGAAGCAGGAGAACATGTGGTTTCATTTACTGAAGGAGAAGAAGTCTTGGCAACACCTTCATCACCAATCTGAAAGAAAGCAATGGCCTCCTTAAGATGATACTGCAACAGAATGCTTGGCCAGTATCTCAGAGTGCTGCCACATTGTACAGCTATTCAGGTCCTACCAAAGCAATGGCAAGACTTTGGCCACACCAAAACCTTCACTTTCTTTCTTTTGAAACAAATGGTGAGCTGAGAACTGCGCTTAGATCCTCGTCTTGCTGCATGACCCAACTGAATTTCAGATTCCGGACTGATGACCAGGCATTCTCCAGGCCAGGTGCCCGGATCCCGAAGCAGTGAAGCATCCCTACGCACTGCCTCCGCCATGTTTTACTGCTCTTATATTGGGAAGCTCCTCCGACTCATCAGCCAACAGAACCCTGTTGTAAAAGGCTTGCTTCTGTTCTAACGAGCTGGATGCTCTCTCTCCTCATTAGCCTGGAGGATGCAGCGTCTAGGATTTCCAAAGCAAATTTCAAATTTAGATTCAACAGGCCACAGGACACGTTCCCATTCCACCTCAGTCCATCTTAAATGAGCTCAGGCTTAAAAGGCGGCAGCGTTTTTCTGGATCTGTTTATATTTGGTGCATGGGAGAGTTTTAACTTGCCCCTGCGGTGTTTAAAGATGATGGCTTGGGGAAGTGTTTTTGAGACCATGCAGCGATTTCCACTTCAGAATCAGGTCTGTTATTAATGCTGTCCTGCCCGAGGGCACAAGATTGCGGCCAGTCAGTTTTGGTTTTCGACCTTTTCCCTTGCATACAAAGTTTCTTGGGATTATCTGAATTTATTAATGATATTACCTACCGTGAAAGATTAAATTTCTCTTTCTGTTTAGAGCTGAGATTCTGAAATTGTTGAACTATTTGTCTTTCACAGAGTGGTGACCCCTCCTTATCTATACTTCTGAAAGACTCCGCCTCTCTGGGTGTTTCTGTCTTGTATCCTAATTAACCCAATTAGAGTTGAGAGATGTTTACCAGCCTTTGGTAGAACCTATCACAACTTTTTTGAAACATGCTGCTGACTTCAAATTCAAAATGAACATATATTTGATAAGTTGTCTTTATTTACTTATTAATTTATTTATCTATGTATTTGCACATGATTGCATTCTGTTTCTATTTACATTTTGTACAGCTTTCTAACTTTTCTTGGAAACAGGGCTGTACATACTTATCATATTACTTGTATATATGTGTATATATATTAGGGCTGCACCTAACAACTAATTTCTTAATCGAATAATCTAACAATTTTTTTTTTCGATTAGTCGATTAAACTAACAACTATTTTTTTTGGGGGGGGGCTCAGAAGCACGTGGAAAACACATGGCCATTCTAGACTTAATGTATTAAAGCATATGTGCCATGTCCTTTTATGTGACCTGTGAAAGCTTGAAAGGTCTTAGTGTCTAAAAATAAATAGGTCAGAAGCGTGCTTTGACCAAAAACTACATTTCCCACAATGCATGTCGATTATGTTGCGGCTTACTGCCAGTAGACGACAGTGTAGTCATTGATGTGATAACGCGGTCGATCCCATTGTGTCCAGAAAAAGAAAAGTTGATGCAGATGGACGGCTGTTTCAACAAAGATGGGAAGGCGAACACATGTTCGTGCTTCAAGGCGAAAGACCGGTTTGCCTTTTGTGTTACGAAGCAACATGTCAGTTATTAAAGAGACAATCTACGCCAGCATGTTCACACCAAGCACGGAGCTCAGTACGGCAAAGCTAGCCTTCAAGAAAAGCAACAGATTGCACAAGAATTAAAAGACAAACTGAAGTCGCAGCAGAATCTGTTCACGAAAGCCAAAAACAATGCTGCAGTGAAAGCTAGCTTTACTGTGGCTGAAGAAATCGCCCGAGCTTCAAAGTGTTTTTCAGAGGGAGTGTTTTTGAAGCAGTGCTGCTGAAGGTGTGTGAGCAGGTGTGTCCCTACCAGATTCACACTTTTAACAATGTCAGTTTGTCAAGAAACGCCATCACTGACCGAGTTAAGGAACTAGCTGGAACTATCTGGCCGAGGAGCTTTTTCATTAGCTGTTGATGAAACACAGATATGTGTAGTTGCTGTTGATGAAACACAGATATGTGTAGTTGCTGTTGATGAAACAGATCTGTGTAGTTGCTGTTGATGAAATCACAGATATGTGTAGTTGCTGTTGATGAAACACAGATCTGTGTAGTTGCTGTTGATGAAATCACAGATATGTGTAGTTGCTGTTGATGAAACACAGATATGTGTAGTTGCTGTTGATGAAACAGATCTGTGTAGTTGCTGTTGATGAAATCACAGATATGTGTAGTTGCTGTTGATGAAACACAGATCTGTGTAGTTGCTGTTGATGAAATCACAGATATGTGTAGTTGCTGTTGATGAAACACAGATATGTGTAGTTGCTGTTGATGAAACAGATCTGTGTAGTTGCTGTTGATGAAATCACAGATATGTGTAGTTGCTGTTGATGAAACACAGATCTGTGTAGTTGCTGTTGATGAAATCACAGATATGTGTAGTTGCTGTTGATGAAACACAGATATGTGTAGTTGCTGTTGATGAAATCACAGATATGTGTAGTTGCTGTTGATGAAACACAGATATGTGTAGTTGCTGTTGATGAAATCACAGATATGTGTAGTTGCTGTTGATGAAACACAGATATGTGTAGTTGCTGTTGATGAAATCACAGATATGTGTAGTTGCTGTTGATGAAACACAGATCTGTGTAGTTGCTGTTGATGAAATCACAGATATGTGTAGTTGCTGTTGATGAAACACAGATATGTGTAGTTGCTGTTGATGAAATCACAGATATGTGTAGTTGCTGTTGATGAAACAGATATGTGTAGTTGCTGTTGATGAAACACAGATATGTGTAGTTGCTGTTGATGAAACAGATATGTGTAGTTGCTGTTGATGAAATCACAGATATGTGTAGTTGCTGTTGATGAAACACAGATATGTGTAGTTGCTGTTGATGAAACACAGATCTGTGTAGTTGCTGTTGATGAAACACAGATATGTGTAGTTGCTGTTGATGAAACACAGATATGTGTAGTTGCTGTTGATGAAATCACAGATATGTGTAGTTGCTGTTGATGAAATCACAGATATGTGTAGTTGCTGTTGATGAAACACAGATATGTGTAGTTGCTGTTGATGAAACACAGATATGTGTAGTTGCTGTTGATGAAATCACAGATATGTGTAGTTGCTGTTGATGAAACACAGATATGTGTAGTTGCTGTTGATGAAACATGGATATGTGTAGTTGTTGATGAAACACAGATATGTGTAGTTGCTGTTGCAATGTATTTAGTGTTTACAGGTTTTATGTGTTTATTGTAATCAAAGCATCTCATTAGTTTAATGCAAGGCTGTTTTTTTAATCTGTCACACATGTTCTTAGCAGCTCACAATTTTTGATTTTATACTAATTTAAGCCTCATTTCAGTATGTCAAACGTTTTGATCAAAGTTAACATTATAACTTGTGTATGATGTTATTTTTTTATTCACTTCAATAGTTTGATGCTTGATTAATGGAGTTAAAAATTATTTTTTTTAATTTTTAACAAATTAAAAGGATTTATGTTATAACAGAGCAACAAGCAAACCTATTTTTTCCATGCAACTGTAATGTTTTAATTAAATAAGTAATACATTTAGAGTTATTTAACATTAAGGAGTAGTTACATTCTTTTTATATTACATTTGGTTACATTTTGTTACATTTATAAGTTACATCTGGTCCTTTGAGGACAGCCATTATGCCGATGTGGCCCTCAGTGAAAATGAGTTTGACACCTCTGTATTAAAGGGTATGTTAAACGCACATGATGTATAAATGGTTAAAGACTAAAAGTCTACACTCTGACTCGACTTTTAGAGGAACAAATGACACGTAGCCTACACGCCTCACACACAAGAAACAGTACAGTCTGTGGACTATATATATATATGTTGCAGAGAGTCGTTTGAGAAGCAGCTACGTATGTTTTAAAGCTCCCGCGGTATCTAGAACAGTCTTAGGTTCTACACTGGACGATTAAGAAACAGTTAGCAATGAGACTTTTCAAAAGACTTTACTGAAATAAACATGTTACACGTGTTAATAATCATAAAATAATCTATAAGATAAGATAAACAGGTAAACAGGTGCTGTCCTGCTGCTGTGTTGATGAAGCTCTACGGGGTGTTTGATCTTCAAGGTCTCGTGTATAGCAGTTGTACTGTTGTGATCATCTCCACTGTGCAAAGCTGACAGAGCACCACACTGTTGTGTTTCTGTGTGAAACACTCCCACAACTTTAGATACACGCTAGTGATTGTTTGTTGCTGTAGCTACAAATTGTACTGTAGCTGTAGTTGTGACGCATTGATGCACGTTATGCTAATCGATGTCATTTCGTAATTGATCGCGCTGATTTTATATATATATATATATATATATATATATATATATATATATAGTGTCCAATTGTTTACGAATGCCGTTTGTTTTTTTCATTGCGCTGCACTAAGGCTAGCTTCCCACCGCTAGGCCTCTCCCGAATCCTGCCCCGCCTTTAGGCTTTTCCGGTCCACAGTTCTGAACCCTCAGAGCGCGGTTCTGCTGGGTTAGCGCTGAACACTGAGCTCAGACGTCTAATCGCTGAGGTGTTGCCGTTTGTTTCCACACGAGGGGGGCTGTGCGGCGTCGCGAGCCGCCATAGCGCGCGCAGGCCTTCGAGCCTCATCTGCCACAGTTTTTTAATCCGCCTTGTTGAAGTCACAGAGCCCCTGCCTCATTAGCATACATCTCTCTCTCTCTCTCTCTCTCTCTCTCTCTCTCTCTCTCTCTCTCTCTCTGGGTGACTTGGTTTTCCGCGGGTCTTCTCTCCGCTTTAGCACGCCGCTGACAGTCGTCTTTTGTAATTCTAATGCTTTCGCCCCAATCTTCGACGCACGTTGCTCCCTCTTTTTTAAATTTTTTTATTTAATACGTACCGTGGGCCACTTTGTTTTCCCTCCTCTGTTATTCTCCAGTATGGTGTGTTTTGCTTGTCAAGAGGTTTCACAGCATGGGCATTTGAGCTGAATTTTGAAATTCCGAGCGCGTGTAGGTGTTGACAGAGAGAGAAAGAGCGCGAAAGAGAGAAAGATAGATACTGAGAGAGAGAAAAAAAATATAATGCGATTTTATGATTGACAACGGACATGCGCTGCGGACGCCCGGCTAAGGTCAGCCTGTTTGAACCGATGTGGTCGGTCCGAGTTACTGGATCTGAAGTGGTGGGGTCTGTTTTTCCTGTTTCTCTGCTTATTAAGAGGACCGTATGAGTTTGGCCTGCCCGGTGCTGTTACGCTGTGAAGTATTAATTTGGAGTGAACTGGGCCCCAGGGCAGATTCCAGACGGCAGTGTTACAGTAGATGTAGTTAGCTCCGTGTTATGAGACACTCTAATAGCTCGCTGCTTTTATTTGCTCGGCATTTTATTTCTTTAGTGCCTTTACTTGGGAGCAGATTTAGAAGCTCGGGTTGCTCCCTGTTGTACCAAACGGAGCTACATTTGTTTGATGTTCCGTGCTACCAGCTAAGGGGCATATTTCAATAAACCACAGGTGCCCGGCTTTACTTAGCTCCGTGTTTTTATTAGTTTGATTTCGCCGCAGATTTACGGCTCCGCGCGGACTCTGCCAGTTGGGCTTGTGTAGCGTTATGTAGAGGATAAATTCATTTTTACGCTGGGGGGCCGAGTTGTACGCTGCGTTCGCTCTGTTGATGTACTCTCTCCAGTAGTATTTTAGCCGGTTCACTGTTAGCCGTTAGCTGATGTATTGGGCCGAGCGTTGGGGGGGGGGGTCGTATTTCAGGGCTGGGATCCAGAGAGACCGTAACTCTGTGAGCGGATCACACGGCCCACCTCCTCCACCTCCTCCTCCTGCTCCTCCTGTGCCTACGAACAGCTCCCGCCATCCGAACAGCTGCTCAAGGTCACCACGCCGAGGCACAGATTCAAGCCGCTGGCCCCACTGTGAGCTGAGGACGGCCGGCTTAGGGCAGACACGGTGGGAGCGCTAGGAAGCCGTGAGCTCAGAGCATTGATCAGGCCGATTCTCACTGAAAGCCTTTCTGAAGCGTCTCTGACGGTACACATACGCTTCTGCTGTAATCCCCCCCAAAATCCCACCTTCTGAGGCTTATTATTCAGTAATTACGTGGAAAACAACAGAGGAGGTATTCTTAGCCTATTAGCAGCTAGTAGCTAGCTTGGCAGCTACTGAAAGGTGGGCTTGCCAGCAAGGCTGGGGGGAGATAAAGTTTGCAGTCCACACTAAAAAGACCCTCCATTCATATATCGTCACTGTCCAAAGAGAAACATCTCCACTGTAAATGTTTCATTCGTACGCAGCAGGTGTGTTTTTTGGTTAGCGGACCAATAGAAGTGCTCCAAGCTAACTTTGAAAAAATTCTGCTTCCATTAACTTTAATCATTAAACATTGACTTTTAACATTGAAACATGAAAATATCAGTTATCAGACACTGTTATACTCCAGATCTCTATATCAGTTATCAGACACTGTTATACTCCAGACCTCTATATCAGTTATCAGACACTGTTATACTCCGGACCTCTATATCAGTTATCAGACACTGTTATACTCCGGACCTCTATATCAGTTATCAGACACTGTTATACTCCAGACCTCTATATCAGTTATCAAACACTGTTATACTCCAGACCTCTATATCAGTTATCAGACACTGTTATACTCCGGACCTCTATATCAGTTATCAGACACTGTTATACTCCAGACCTCTATATCAGTTATCAGACACTGTTATACTCCAGACCTCTATATCAGTTATCAGACACTGTTATACTCCGGACCTCTATATCAGTTATCATACACTGTTATACTCCGGATCTCTATATCAGTTATCATACACTGTTATACTCCAGACCTCTATATCAGTTATCAGACACTGTTATACTCCAGATCTCTATATCAGTTATCAGACACTGTTATACTTCGGATCTCTATATCAGTTATCAGACACTGTTATACTTCGGACCTCTATATCAGTTATCAGACACTGTTATACTCCGGATCTCTATATCAGTTATCAGACACTGTTATACTTCGGACCTCTATATCAGCTATCAGACACTGTTATACTTCGGACCTCTATATCAGTTATCAGACACTGTTATACTTCGGACCTCTATATCAGTTATCAGATACTGTTATACTCCGGATCTCTATATCAGTCATCAGACACTGTTATACTTCGGATCTCTATATCAGTTATGAGACACTGTTATACTTCGGATCTCTATATCAGTTATCAGACACTGTTATACTTCGGATCTCTATATCAGTTATCAGACACTGTTATACTCCAGACCTCTATATCAGTTATCAAACACTGTTATACTCCAGACCTCTATATCAGTTATCAGACACTGTTATACTTCGGATCTCTATATCAGTTATGAGACACTGTTATACTTCGGATCTCTATATCAGTTATCATACACTGTTATACTTCGGATCTCTATATCAGTTATCAGACACTGTTATACTTCGGATCTCTATATCAGTTATCAGACACTGTTATACTCCAGACCTCTATATCAGTTATCAAACACTGTTATACTCCAGACCTCTATATCAGTTATGAGACACTGTTATACTTCGGATCTCTATATCAGTTATGAGACACTGTTATACTTCGGATCTCTATATCAGTTATCAGACACTGTTATACTTCGGATCTCTATATCAGTTATGAGACACTGTTATACTTCGGATCTCTATATCAGTTATCAGACACTGTTATACTTCGGATCTCTATATCAGTTATGAGACACTGTTATACTTCGGATCTCTATATCAGTTATCATACACTGTTATACTTTGGACCTCTATATCAGTTATCAGACACTGTTATACTTTGGACCTCTATATCAGTTATCAGACACTGTTATACTTCGGATCTCTATATCAGTTATGAGACACTGTTATACTTCGGATCTCTATATCAGTTATCATACACTGTTATACTTTGGACCTCTATATCAGTTATCAGACACTGTTATACTTCGGATCTCTATATCAGTTATCATACACTGTTATACTTTGGACCTCTATATCAGTTATCAGACACTGTTATACTTCGGACCTCTATATCAGTTATCAGATACTGTTATACTCCGGATCTCTATATCAGTTATCAGACACTGTTATACTTTGGACCTCTATATCGGTTATCAGATACTGTTATACTCCGGATCTCTATATCAGTTATCAGACACTGTTATACTTCAGACCTCTATATCAGTTATCAGACACTGTTATACTTCGGACCTCTATATCAGTTATCAGACACTGTTATACTTCGGACCTCTATATCAGTTATCAGATACTGTTATACTTCGGATCTCTATATCAGTCATCAGACACATATATTGTTATCTGGTGTTGATCAGTGGAGAATGTGTTCATCTTTTTGAGTTTGGTTCCTCTCAAGGTTTCTTGCTCTGTGGTAGCTCTGTTGCCCCTGACTTTCTCATTGGGGGGCTTGGACCCTGGTTTTCTGTAAATCTGCTTTATGACAACATCCGTTGTTAAAAGGTCGCTCTACTAATAAACCTTGACTCGAGTTCACTCTCTCCTATTCACCACCGTGGAAACAGAAACACTCCTATTTTCAAAACGTATCTCAATCGTAGCAACTCTAGTAAATCATACCTGATATGTGCTTGTTTGTGATTGGTTAGTCAGTTTAAATGCTGTTGTTTTATTCTTCTTAGTCTTTATTCTTCTGTTTTTAACAGCAGCCCGAGCTGCAGGAGCCAGGTGAGCATCTGTAAAGAGTGAACTGTGAAAGTAGGCAGGATGGTGCAGACGGTACGGCGTTGATGTGCACTGAGGGAAACGCGCTGTGGCGGTGAATTCCCCTGTGAATTCTGCTGCGTTCGAGAGGCGTCTGAAACCGGGAAATACCAGTTTTCTCACTCTAAAATCGAGCGTGAACGGCGGACAAAGTCATACTAGGAAACTCAGAATTCAAGATTGGAGAGATCATAAAAGGCTTTTTATACACTGTTATACTCTGGACCCCTATATCAGTTATCAGACACGGTTATACTCTGGACCTCTGTATCAGTTATCAGACACTGTTATACTCTGGACCCCTATATCAGTTATCAGACACTGTTTTACTCCAAAGCTCTGTATCAGTTATCACACACTGTTATACTCTGGACCCCTATATCAGTTATCAGACACTGTTTTACTCTGGACCTGTATATCAGTTATCAGACACGGTTATACTCTGGACTTCTGTATCAGTTATCAGACACTGTTATACTCTGGACCGCTGTATTAGTTATCAGACACTGTTTTACTCTGGACCTGTATATCAGTTATCAGACACTGTTATACTCTGGACCGCTGTATTAGTTATCAGACACTCTTTTACTCTGGACCTGTATATCAGTTATCAGACACTGTTATACTCCAAAGCTCTGTATCAGTTATCACACACTGTTATACTCAGGACCTGTATATCAGTTATCAGACACTGTTATACTCCAGAGCTCTATATCAGTTATCAGACTCTGTTACACTCTGGACCTCTGTATCAGTTATCAGACACTGTTATACTCTGGACCCCTATATCAGTTATCAGACACTGTTATACTCTATACCTGTATATCAGTTATCAGACACGGTTATACTCTGGACCTCTGTATCAGTTATCAGACACTGTTATACCCTGGACCCCTATATCAGTTCTCAGACACTGTTATACTCTGGACCGCTGTATTAGTTATCAGACACTGTTATACTCTGGACCTGTATATCAATTATCAGACACTGTTATACTCCAAAGCTCTGTATCAGTTATCAGACACTGTTATACTCAGGACCTGTATATCAGTTATCAGACACTGTTATACTCTGGACCTCTGTATCAGTTATCAGACACTGTTATACTCTGGACCCCTATATCAGTTATCAGACACTGTTATACTCCGGACCGCTGTATTAGTTATCAGACACTGTTATACTCTGGATCTGTATATCAGTTATCAGACACTGTTATACTCCAAAGCTCTGTATCAGTTATCAGACTCTGTTACACTCTGGACCTCTGTATCAGTTATCAGACACTGTTATACTCTGGACCCCTATATCAGTTATCAGACACTGTTATACTCCGGACCCCTATATCAGTTCTCAGACACTGTTATACTCTGGACCGCTGTATTAGTTATTAGACACTGTTATACTGTTATACTCCAAAGCTCTGTATCAGTTATCAGACACTGTTATACTCAGGACCTGTATATCAGTTATCAGACACTGTTATACTCTGGACCACTGTATCAGTTATTAGACACTGTTATACCCTGGACCCCTGTATTAGTTATCAGACACTGTTATACTCTGGACCTGTATATCAGTTATCAGACACTGTTATACTCTGGACCTGTGTATCAGTTATCAGACACTGTTACACTCTGGACCTGTATATCAGTTTTCAGACACTGTTATACTCTGGACCTGTATATCAGTTATCAGACACTGTTATACTCTGTACCTGTATATCAGTTATCAGACACGGTTATACTCTGGACCTCTGTATCAGTTATCAGACACTGTTATACTCTGGACCCCTATATCAGTTCTCAGACACTGTTATACTCCGGACCGCTGTATTAGTTATCAGACACTGTTATACTCTGGACCTGTATATCAGTTATCAGACACTGTTATACTCCGGAGCTCTATATCAGTTATCAGACTCTGTTACACTCTGGACCTCTGTATCAGTTATCAGACACTGTTATACTCCAGACCCCTATATCAGTTATCAGACACTGTTATACTCTGGACCTCTGTATCAGTTATTAGACACCGTTATACTCTGGGCATCTGTATCAGTTAATAGACACTGTTATACTCCAGACCTCTATATCAGTTATTAGACACTGTTATACTCCAGACCCCTATATCAGTTATTAGACACTGTTATACTCCGGACCTCTAAATCAGTTATCAGACTCTGTTACACTCTGGACCTCTGTATCAGTTATCAGACACTGTTATACTCTGGACCCCTATATCAGTTATCAGACACTGTTATACTCTATACCTGTATATCAGTTATCAGACACGGTTATACTCTGGACCTCTGTATCAGTTATCAGACACTGTTATACCCTGGACCCCTATATCAGTTCTCAGACACTGTTATACTCTGGACCGCTGTATTAGTTATCAGACACTGTTATACTCTGGACCTGTATATCAATTATCAGACACTGTTATACTCCAAAGCTCTGTATCAGTTATCAGACACTGTTATACTCAGGACCTGTATATCAGTTATCAGACACTGTTATACTCTGGACCTCTGTATCAGTTATCAGACACTGTTATACTCTGGACCCCTATATCAGTTATCAGACACTGTTATACTCCGGACCGCTGTATTAGTTATCAGACACTGTTATACTCTGGATCTGTATATCAGTTATCAGACACTGTTATACTCCAAAGCTCTGTATCAGTTATCAGACTCTGTTACACTCTGGACCTCTGTATCAGTTATCAGACACTGTTATACTCTGGACCCCTATATCAGTTATCAGACACTGTTATACTCCGGACCCCTATATCAGTTCTCAGACACTGTTATACTCTGGACCGCTGTATTAGTTATTAGACACTGTTATACTGTTATACTCCAAAGCTCTGTATCAGTTATCAGACACTGTTATACTCAGGACCTGTATATCAGTTATCAGACACTGTTATACTCTGGACCACTGTATCAGTTATTAGACACTGTTATACCCTGGACCCCTGTATTAGTTATCAGACACTGTTATACTCTGGACCTGTATATCAGTTATCAGACACTGTTATACTCTGGACCTGTGTATCAGTTATCAGACACTGTTACACTCTGGACCTGTATATCAGTTTTCAGACACTGTTATACTCTGGACCTGTATATCAGTTATCAGACACTGTTATACTCTGTACCTGTATATCAGTTATCAGACACGGTTATACTCTGGACCTCTGTATCAGTTATCAGACACTGTTATACTCTGGACCCCTATATCAGTTCTCAGACACTGTTATACTCCGGACCGCTGTATTAGTTATCAGACACTGTTATACTCTGGACCTGTATATCAGTTATCAGACACTGTTATACTCCGGAGCTCTATATCAGTTATCAGACTCTGTTACACTCTGGACCTCTGTATCAGTTATCAGACACTGTTATACTCCAGACCCCTATATCAGTTATCAGACACTGTTATACTCTGGACCTCTGTATCAGTTATTAGACACCGTTATACTCTGGGCATCTGTATCAGTTAATAGACACTGTTATACTCCAGACCTCTATATCAGTTATTAGACACTGTTATACTCCAGACCCCTATATCAGTTATTAGACACTGTTATACTCCGGACCTCTAAATCAGTTATCAGACACTGTTATACTCTGGACCTCTGTATTAGTTATCAGACACTGTTATACTCCGGACCTCTATATCAGTTATCAGACACTGTTATACTCCGGACCTCCTTGCGAGGAACCAAACTCAAAAAGATGAACACATTCTCCACTGATCAACACCAGATAGCAAAACAAATAGAAAAAAACAGCCCCATCCCATTTTTATTATTCCACGTTATTTGAACACATCACCCGCCCTTTATATCCTGTGAAGGTTTCATGATGAACAGACCAATAGAAATGCTCCAAAACGTCCCTGAAAAAAATCTGGTTCCGTTGACTTGTATTGAAAGTAAAGACAGTTTTTGGCCTCTCCTGTAAAGTTGCTCTTTTGTTATTTCTATAGTGTTGAGAAAACGGCTTTAGCAAATGAACTGGGTGTTCAAACAGTCTGATGTTTTTCGGAGATGTTAGCCTGCATTGTTGGCTATCAGAGGTTGAACCCAGAGAAGCTCAGGGTCAAACAACCACTGACACTGTCCATGAAGAGATTTAAGGCGACACGTCATTAGCAGTGATTCTGTCACCCAGCCAGCCGTGCTGTTGAAACTATTTTGGCCCACCGCTCTCAGGAGGTGTGTCGCCATCCTTGTGCTGCCGTGGTCTGTGGTAACAGAAGACCTGCTAATAAACATTGACCAACATGATCCTTTCTGACTTGCTACCTCCAGATCTTGGTTGCCTCTGACCCGGCCTCGCCTCTATTGGTCACTACAGCGCTATTCGTTATGCTCTCCAGCCTAAAAACCGCAGACTGACCAACACTTCCAAGCCTCTTTGCTTTAAACCTTCTTTATTGCTTCTGCTCGGGTCTTCAGGCTGAAGGTTCCACTGCAATGAAAGGCCCTGTTATTGGAAGCTGTGTCCAATCTGACAGGTTTTTAATAGGGCTTTACTTTTTCGCCTGCAGCTAATAACAAGACTAAACTATATTCTAAACATTCCATTAAAGACTCGACTCACGCTCGCACCCCAGAGACTCGAGACTCGACTCGAACTCGCATGAACTTGTAAACATCCCAGTGATCAGCAGCGAGGGCCTGTGATGTGAGCGCAGCCTCACAAACACAGAAATACGAACCTACTAAGAAGAGTTTGAACTTGAACTACCTGTCGATGGATTAGAAGCATCTCAAGTCTGGTGCACGATGGTCAGCCTTTAAACCTGGACACAGAAAATCAGAGTAATGATTAGATTATTATTGTGGCATCCTATAGATGTAGTCCTGCTATGGGATCATGGGAAGCAATGGACTTGCAGAAAGAGAGGCTTAAATCTTGTAAATAGATTCTTGGTGCCATGCTGTGCTGGGCTATGGGGTAGATTGGGCAGGGCTTGTTGGTAACCTGTCTTCTCCATGGCTGGTGGTGGTTCTCAGTGCTGTGGCTTCAGAAAAGAGTCTTTCTTATAAGGTTCTTCGTTTCCTGAGTACATCTTCTTCTACACCGACCCAAATTATTCAGCCCTACCTTAATGGAATAACTGTAATTGCGCAATAAGGTCGTATCATGAACACAAATGTCTTACAAACACACAAACACGAGCCATTGAGAAGAATAAGGCTTAGGTGTGGACATCTAGAAAGATCGGATATTAAAACTATTGAGGTGAACTGTTAATAGTGAACTAGTAAGGATGAAGAAAACAGATATGAGCAAATAGACTGGAATTAAATAATAAGGCTTGAAATATAAACATATTCCTAAAAACAAAAAGCATGAAATCCTAAGGAAGAACCTTAGGAGAACTGGAATTATAGATGTGAATGATTAGCAGAGTTGTAAAAGCTAGGCATGCAACTATTCCAGCTTCGGTGAGGCTTTACAAATACACAAACGCAAAACCTTTATGGTGGAAAGATCGGATATAAGCAAGAGATTGGACCTGAGCAAAGATAGTCTTAAGCCCCTGTGCACGATTTGACTGTGTAGTTACCCCAAATTACCCCAACAGTCCGGATCAGCGCTGTGCGACAAGCATCACACTTCCGAACAATAATAACATGTGAACTGTTCCGGAAGGAAGGTTGGATCAGATCAGAGTTAAGCAGTAAGGTTTATAATGTGTACATAGCCTTGAGGCCTATAGGCATTGAGCTGGATCAGTTTAGCCCATTCATATGGGATACAGGATTTGGGATGAAGGATTTCCCCAAATGATCCCAAAGAGGTCAGACATCATCAAGTTCATGTTTACTCCATAAACGAGCATTGATAACACATGGAGCTTTAAGTAAAAGATCAGATTTGAGCGAAAGATCAGAATTAAGATGTAAGGTTTGTAATATGGAAATACCTTAGAGGCTTATTTGAGCTGGATTAGTTCATTCAAGTCATTCATACGGATATGGGATCTGGGATAATGGATTTCCCCAAATAGCACGGACTACAACAGGATTGTGTGGCAGGTGTCGCACTTGGGAATAATAATAACACATTGACATTTAGGGAAAAGATTGGATTTGAGCGAAAGATCGGAACTGAGCTGGATTGGTTAAACCCATTCATACAGAATATAGGATCTGGGATGAAGGATTTCTCCAAATTATCCCAGACTGCATCATCATCGTGTGCATGTTTACATCAGTGTTATGCGACAGGTGCCGCACATCTAAAAAATAATAGCACATGGAGCTTTAAGAAAATGATTAGACTTGAGTGAAAGATCGGAATTGAGCTGGATTAGTTTAGCCCATTCATACGGGATACAGGATCTGGGATGAAGGGTTTCCCCAAATTATTCCAAATAGCATGGACTGCAACATCATTGTGTGCATGGTTATGTCAGTGTTATGCAACAGGTGTCACCCTTCGTAACAATAACACATAGACATAGAAGGAAAAGATTGTATTTAAGCGAAAGATCAGAATTGAGCTGGATTACTTAAATCTATTCATATGGGATATAGGATCTGGGATAAAGGATTTCCCCAAATTACCCCAATTAGAACAAACTGCAACAGCATGGTGTGCATAATAACACATAGACATTTAGGGAAAAGATAGGATTTGAGAGAAAGATCGGAATTGGGCTGGATTAGTTAAACCCATTCATATGGGATATAGGATTAGGGATTCAGGATTTCCCCAAATTACCCCACACAACACAAACTAAACCATCATCAAGCACATGTTTATGTCAGGATTGTGCAGCAGGTGTCGCACTTGAAAACAATAATAACACATAGATATTTAAGGAAAAGATTGGATTTAAGCGAAAGATCGGAACTGAGCTGGACTGGTTAAGACCCTTCATACAGGATATAGGATTTGGGATAAAGGGTTTCCCTAAATTACCCCAAACAACACAAACTAAACCATCATCGAGCACAAGTTAATGTCAGGATTGTGCGGTAGGTGTTGCACTTTGAAACAATAACACTGACATTTAATAAAAAGATTAGACTCGAGATCGGAATTGAGCTGGATTAGTTAAGCCCATTCATATGGGATACAGGATCTGGGATAAAGGGTTTCCTCCAAATTAGCCCAGACTGCAAGATCATCATGTGCATGTTTACATCAGTGTTATGCGACAGCTGCTGCACATCTAAAAAATAATAGCACACGGAGCTTTAAGAAAAAGATTAGACTTGAGTGAAAGATCGGAATTGAGCTGGATTAGTTAGTTATACAGGATCTGGGATAAAGGGTTTTCCCAAAGTACCCCGAACAACACAAACTAAACCATCATCATGCACATGTTTATGTCAGGATTGTGCAGCAGGTGTCGCACTTTGAAACAATAATAGCACATAGATATTTAAGGAAAAGATTGGATTTAAGCGAAAGATCGAAATTGAGCTGGATTAGTTAAACCTATTCTTACATGATATAGGATCTGGGAAAATGGATTTCCCCAAATGACCCCAAAAAACACAAACTAAACCATCATCATGCATATTAATGTCAGGATTGTGCGGTACTGACATTTAATAAAAAGATTAGACTCGAGTGAAAGATCTGAATTCAGATGGATTATTTAAGCCCATTCATATGGGATACAGGATCTGGGATATATTTCCCCAAATTATCCCAATTAGCCTGGACTGCAACATCATCGTGTGCATGTTTACATCAGTGTTATGCGACAGGTGGCGCACATCTAAAAAATAATAGCACATGGAGCTTTCAGAAAAAGATTAGACTTAAGTGAAAGATTGGAATTGAGCTGGATTAGTTAAGACCCTTTATACGGGATACAGGATCTGGGATAAACACAAACTAAACCATCATCGTGTACATGTTTATGTCAGGATTGTGCAGCAGGTGTCGCACTTTGAAACAATAACACATAGATATTTAAGGAAAAGATTGGATTTAAGCGAAAGATCGGAACTGAGCTGGATTACTTAAACCTATTCATACAGGATATAGGATCTGGGATAATGGATTTCCCCAAATGACCCCAAAAAACACAAACTAAACCATCATCGTGCACAAGTTAATGTCAGGATTGTGCAGCAGGTGCCCTGCTTCCGATCAATAAACCCACATCGAGGAGCTAAATGAGAAACACGTGAGCAGTACGTTTCTGTGGCGTTCCCAAGAGCTGGAAGTTTAGGAATTGGGCCAAATTCAGCTCCATTCTGTTTGCCTCGTCCACGGGTCACAAAGAGAAACGAAATTGTTGGGCGCTGATCTATTAGCCGGAGACTGTTATTGAATTACTGTGAAACAGGACTACGACTACAACAAGTTCCGAGTGCAGCTAATTCACTCCGGAACTATTACGCAGCGGACTGGTACACAAATTCCGACCGGATTAAAATCATTGATCTTCATTTACAGCAAATAAAGCTAATCCAGGTCCAACAGGGCTTCACAAACACACCAGCGTGATAGGATACAAGCGAAAAATCGGAATCGGGCAATAAGGCTTGTAATGTGAACGCAGCCTAAGGCAGCATTCCGGCACCTCGGAAGCGCGGAGACGGCACCGGCGCGTCTCTCTGAAAGCCTCTCTGTGCTGTTTGGCTCTCCGCTCCTTCAGCGAGGCCACATCCGTCGCAGTGGAGGAGCTTACGCTGTAATCCTGCATGACGGATTGAGTCTGCCGCCGTGTCCTTTCAACGGATCCCCCTCGATCCTGCATGCCTACGCGTCCTCCCCACCCGCCGCTCGGCCAGCGGGACAGGTACTTTCCGAGGAACGTTAAAAGCTCGGGCTGCGGAGAACGAAGGGTCAAGCGCCAAACCTCCTCCTTTATCCCTTCCTTACTGGAGCCACATCAAAGAAAGCCCTTTACAAACAAGCAGGCCGTCGCTTTCCATACTAGACCTCCAACATCAGGAGCCCACCACCCCTCGACCCCCATTTATCTCTCCCTCCATCCTTTTATCACTCGTTCATTCCCTGTCACCGTCTCTCTTTCTCCCGGGGTATTAGCCATTCAAAAGATTTCTCCGTGGCACACAGGAGAAGTTATCGCTCCATCTCAACCCCCCCCCCCTCCCCCCCACACACTCCCTCTATCTCTGTAATCTTCCTTAATCTTTCAGTTCAGAGTGAAGTGAGAATTAGTTTCTCGCTCGTGTTCATCAATCTCTCACACCCTTCCCTCCCATCCAGCTCGCTCGCCCTCTTTCTCACCCTCTTCCTCTCCTCGCTGTCTCTCCCTCCCTCCCTCCTTCGCCCGTTTGCCCTTTCCTTTCCGCTCGTCCTCCTTCTCTTTTCTCTTTGGCTCCTTCCTCTCCTTTGTGTTCTCTCGCTAACACACACCTACATACTGATTATGTCTCAGACCATCTCGCACTTGTCTTTGTCTGTCAAAATCCCTCTCTCTCTCTCTCTCTCTCCCTCGCTCTCTCTCCTCGCTCTCTCTCTATCCCTCACTCTCTCACTGCCTGTCTTTCTCTCCCTCTCTCTCTCTCTCTCTCTCTCCCTCGCTCTCCTCGCTCTCTCTCTATCCCTCACTCTCTCACTGCCTGTCTTTCTCTCCCTCTCTCTCTCTCCCTCTCTCTCTCTATCCCTCACTCTCTCACTGCCTGTCTTATTCTCCCTCTCTCTCTCCCTCTCTCTCTCTCCCTCGCTCTCTCTCTATCCCTCACTCTCTTACTGCCTGTCTATCTCTCCCTCTCTCCCTCTCTCACTCTCTCCCTCGCTCTGTCTCTATCCCTCACTCTCTCACTGCCTGTCTATCTCTCCCTCTCTCTCCCTCTCTCTCTCCCTCGCTCTCTCTCTCTATCCCTCACTCTCTCACTGCCTGTCTTATTCTCCCTCTCTCTCTCCCTCTCTCTCTCTCCCTCGCTCTCTCTCTATCCCTCACTCTCTTACTGCCTGTCTATCTCTCCCTCTCTCCCTCTCTCACTCTCTCCCTCGCTCTGTCTCTATCCCTCACTCTCTCACTGCCTGTCTATCTCTCCCTCTCTCTCCCTCTCTCTCTCCCTCGCTCTCTCTCTCTATCCCTTACTCTCTCATTGCCTGTGTATCTCTCTCTCTCTCGCTCTCTCTCTCTATCCCTCACTCTCTCACTGCCTGTCTATCTATCTCTCTCTCTCTCCCTCTCTCTCTCTATCCCTCACTCTCTCACTGCCTGTCTATCTCTCTCTCTCTCTCTCTCTTTGCCTCACTCTCTCTAACCACCTTTCTGCCATTCGCTCACTGTCTCTCGCTCTCTCTCTATCCCTCACTCTCTCACTGCCTGTCTTTCTCTCCCTCGCTCTCTCTCCCTCTCTCCCTCGCTCTCTCTCTCTATCCCTCACTCTCTCACTGCCTGTCTTTCTCTCCCTCGCTCTCTCTCTATCCCTCACTCTCGCACTGCCTGCCTCTCTGTCCCTCTCTCTCTCTCTCTCACTCCCTATCTCTCAATATCTCTCTGTCCCTCGCTCTCTCTCTAACTACCTTTCTGCCATTCGCTCACTGTCTCTCGCTCTCTCTTTATCCCTCTCTCTCTCACTACCTGTCTCTCCCTCCCTCTCTCTATCTCTATCTCTCTATCCCTCACTCTCTCTCTATCCCTCACTCTCTCACTGCCTGTCTTTCTCTCCCTCTCTCTCTCTCTCTCTCTCCCTCGCTCTCTCTCCTCGCTGTCTTTCTATCCCTTACTCTCTCACTGCCTGCCTCTCTGTCCCACTCTCTCTCCCTCTCTCTTACTATGTCTCTCTCCCTCGCTTTCTTTCTACCTTTCTGCCATTCGCTCACTGTCTCTCGCTCCCTCTCTATCCCTCACTCTCTCACTGCCTGTCTTTCTCTCCCTCGCTCTCTCTCCCTCTCTCTCTCTCTCCCTCGCTCTCTCTCTATCCCTCACTCTCTCACTGCCTGCCTCTCTGTCCCTCTCTCTCTCTCTCTCACTCCCTATCTCTCAATATCTCTCTGTTCGTCTCTCTCTCTCTCACTCCCTATCTCTCAATATCTCTCTGTCCCTCGCTCTCTCTCTAACTACCTTTCTGCCATTCGCTCACTGTCTCTCGCTCTCTCTTTATCCCTCTCTCTCTCACTGCCTGTCTTTCTCTCCCTCGCTCTCTCTCTATCCCTCACTCTCGCACTGCCTGCCTCTCTGTCCCTCTCTCTCTCTCTCTCACTCCCTATCTCTCAATATCTCTCTGTCCCTCGCTCTCTCTCTAACTACCTTTCTGCCATTCGCTCACTGTCTCTCGCTCTCTCTTTATCCCTCTCTCTCTCACTGCCTGTCTCTCTCTCCCTCTCCCTCCCTCTCTCTATCTCTATCTCTCTATCCCTCACTCTCTCTCTATCCCTCACTCTCTTACTGCCTATCTCTCTCTCCCTCTCTCTCACTATCTCTCTCTGTCTCTCGTGCTCTCTCTCTAACTACCATTCTGCCATTCGCTCACTGTCTCTCGCTCCTTGTCTTTCTATCCCTCTCTCTCTTCTTCTCTCTCTATCTTTCTGACCCTTTCCTCCTCCTTCTTTCTCTCCCTCTCCTCTCTACTTTTTTTTCATCCCTCTCTTTCCCTCGCTCTCCCTCTTTCTTTCTTACTCTTTCTCTCTGTCCCTCTGCCCCCTCTCTCTCTGTCCCTTTTTCCCTCACTCTCTTTTTCTTGCCGCCCTTTCTTCCTCTCTTTTTCTCTCTTTATAACCAATGAATCAATTTCAACATAAAAGGATAATAAGGCAAACTAAACTATATATATATATATATATATATATATATATATATATATATATATATATATATATATATATATATAAGCATATAATAAAATAAGCCTCATGCATCTTTAACACAGTGATAGGAAAATTGGTTGCACACAGCTCTGTATCTACACACCCATACTGTTCACTAGACTCAATGTGGCAGCAAATACACTACTGTGCCGAAGTCTGAGGCACCTGATTGATAGTTTAAAAGCCTTTATCTGATCAATAAATGTATGTTCCCCAGTAAGACCACCAGACATCATTAGAACAGATGTAAATGAGCATAAATACAATACAAAGTAACATGAATATAGAAGTAGATCATATCTTGAGCTCCAGTTTGAAGAACAAAGTTCCAGATTTCTCCTGGACGCCCCAGACATTGTATGAATGTATTCAGTTCCTTCAGCAGCAATCTTGATTTAGCTTAATGAAGTACTGAGCAGTCGAAGCAGGTATTAGATGAGAACTGTAAATAATACTGGGTTGTTTGAAGGAGAAGCTTGGAAAGGGTTAAATAAACACACTGACGTGTGTAAAAGCACTACTTACTCTATTAATACTGTTTGAAAGTGTTTTGCTGAGTATCTTTATTAAATATATCAATGTTCTTAGGTGCCTCAAACTTTGACACAGCACTGCATTTCAAAGACGCTTGGTTTGATAGGGTTAACCAGAGCTTTACTGTGGAGACTGAGTCATGAGCGTAAATCCACTAAATCCTCAGAGTAATGAAGAGTTTCAGTCCTCGGTGTGGTTAGAATATAAAACAAGGCACTAATTATCGGCAGCATTAGTGAAATTTCTTCTCTTTTCCACTGCTGCTGATTCTCATCTGCAGGCTGTCAGTATAGACGCTATCTGATCTACATCAGCATCAAAATCCCGACTCTGTATCCGGACGACACTCAGAGTTAACCCCCACCTTCCCAGCTCGGCTCTACAGTCGCAGCTGAAATCCCCCCCGAATGACGGAGAGTAAAGTAGATCAAAGGGGCCTGGTCGCGTGTGAAGAACTGTTATTCCGGCTACGAACAACTGCCGCGCGTCTACATCAGAGGCTGGTGACTGGAGCCGTCGCGTGACGGGACTTCAGTAATAATATACCTGTCCAAAGCCTCACGCCAGTGACGCTATTATCTCCTGGCTTTGGTTCGGCTCGTTCGTTAGTCTTAGCTGACTGTTACGGGCTCGGCTGAAGGCGCAGCGGCGGCGGTAGACAGCGGCTTTGACGCGTGCAGACATTTCCTCTTGGAACAGGCACGCAGGACGAATACACAATGTACCCAGCAGCAGGTGCACAGAGAGAAAGAGAGAGAGAGAGGGAGAGAGAGAGAGAGAGAGAGAGAGAAGTGGAGAAAAAAGAGAAAGAGAGCCACCCTGCATCTCTCACCGAAAATACATATAAATATATCATCTTTGTTGGCAATATAGCTCTGCCGCTACTATCACTTCTACTGAATATGTTCTACTATAAACAGTAATGGCTCGGTCAGGAAACAGGCCTGCTCGTCGCGAACGAAACAGCTTTCTAAATAGTACTAAACAACATGGGTTTCATTACAGAATGCATTACAGCTTTGATGGAGCCAACTTAATGTTTTTATTGTTATTCACTTTATTATAACATCTATGTTCACCCATCCATCCATTATCTTCAAGCTTTATCCCTCTACACGGGGTCAAGGGGGGGCACTGGAGCCAATCTGAGCATCATCAAGCGAAAGTAGGGTACACCATGGACAGGTCACCAGTCCATCGCAATGGCCAACACACACTCATACACACACTCAGCCGTAGGGCAGTTTAGAGTGACTGATCAATTTTTGTTTGGACTGTTTATATATATATATATATATATATATATATATATATATATATATATATATATATATATATATATATATATATATATATATTATGGCAAGCCCTTTAGGAAATAATTATATATATAGAATGACTGAAAACTCTGAATATATGGAATACAAGTCTGAATATATAGAATGAAACTTGAGAATATAGAATGAAAGTCTGAATATACGGAATGAAAGTCTGAATATATAGAACGAAACTTGAGAATATAGAATGAAAGTCTGAATATATGGAATGAAAGTCTGGATATATAGAACGAAACTTGAGAATATAGAATGAAAGTCTGAATATATGGAATGAAAGTCTGAATATATAGAACGAAACTTGAGAATATAGAATGAAAGTCTGAATATATGGAATGAAAGTCTGAATATATAGAACGAAACTTGAGAATATTGAATGAAAGTCTGAATATATGGAATGAAAGTCTGGATATATAGAACGAAACTTGAGAATATAGAATGAAAGTCTGAATATATGGAATGAAAGTCTGAATATATAGAACGAAACTTGAGAATATAGAATGAAAGTCTGAATATATGGAATAAAAGTCTGAATATATAGAATGAAACTTGAGAATATAGAATGAAAGTCTGAATATATGGAATGAAAGTCTGAATATATAGAACGAAACTTGAGAATATAGAATGAAAGTCTGAATATATGGAATAAAAGTCTGAATATATAGAACGAAACTTGAGAATATAGAATGAAAGTCTGAATATATGGAATGAAAGTCTGAATATATAGAACGAAACTTGAGAATATAGAATGAAAGTCTGAATATATGGAATGACAGTCTGAATATATAGAACGGAACTTGAGAATATAGAATGAAAGTCTGAATATATGGAATGAAAGTCTGAATATATAGAACGGAACTTGACAATATAGAATGAAAGTCTGAATATATGGAATGAAAGTCTGAATATATAGAATAAAACTTGACAATATAGAATGAAAGTCTGAATATATGGAATGAAAGTCTGAATATATAGAACAAAACTTGAGAATATTGAATGAAAGTCTGAATATATGGAATGAAAGTCTGAATATATAGAACAAAACTTGAGAATATTGAATGAAAGTCTGAATATATGGAATGAAAGTCTGAATATATGGAATGAAAGTCTGAATATATAGAACGAAACTTGAGAATATTGAATGAAAGTCTGAATATATGGAATGAAAGTCTGAATATATAGAACGAAACTTGAGAAAATAGAATGAAAGTCTGAATATATGGAATGAAAATCTGAATATATAGAACGAAACTTGAGAATTTAGAATGAAAGTCTGAATATATGGAATGAAAGTCTGAATATGTAGAACGAAACTTGAGAATATTGAATGAAAGTCTGAATATATGGAATTGAAAGTCTGAATATATAGAACGAAACTTGAGAATATAGAATGAAAGTCTGAATATACGGAATGAAAGTCTGAATATATAGAACGAAACTTGAGAATATAGAATGAAAGTCTGAATATATGGAATGAAAGTCTGGATATATAGAACGAAACTTGAGAATATAGAATGAAAGTCTGAATATATGGAATGAAAGTCTGAATATATAGAACGAAACTTGAGAATATAGAATGAAAGTCTGAATATATGGAATGAAAGTCTGAATATATGGAATGAAAGTCTGAATATATAGAACGAAACTTGAGAATATAGAATGAAAGTCTGAATATATGGAATGAAAGTCTGAATATATAGAACGAAACTTGAGAATATAGAATGAAAGTCTGAATATATGGAATGACAGTCTGAATATATAGAACGGAACTTGAGAATATAGAATGAAAGTCTGAATATATGGAATGAAAGTCTGAATATATAGAACGGAACTTGACAATATAGAATGAAAGTCTGAATATATGGAATGAAAGTCTGAATATATAGAATAAAACTTGACAATATAGAATGAAAGTCTGAATATATGGAATGAAAGTCTGAATATATAGAACAAAACTTGAGAATATTGAATGAAAGTCTGAATATATGGAATGAAAGTCTGAATATATGGAATGAAAGTCTGAATATATAGAACGAAACTTGAGAATATTGAATGAAAGTCTGAATATATGGAATGAAAGTCTGAATATATAGAACGAAACTTGAGAAAATAGAATGAAAGTCTGAATATATGGAATAAAAATCTGAATGTATAGAATGAAACTTGAGAATATAGAATGAAAGTCTGAATATATGGAATGAAAGTCTGAATATGTAGAACGAAACTTGAGAATATTGAATGAAAGTCTGAATATATGGAATTGAAAGTCTGAATATATAGAACGAAACTTGAGAATATAGCAAGAAAGTCTGAATATATGGAATGAAAGTCTGAATATATAGAAAGAAACTTGAGAATATAGAAAGAAAGTCTGAATATTTGGAATGAAAGTCTGAATATATAGAACGAAACTTGAGAATATAGAATGAAAGTCTGAATATATGGAATGAAAGTCTGAATATATAGAACGAAACTTGAGAATATAGAATGAAAGTCTGAATATATGGAATGAAAGTCTGAATATATAGAACGAAACTTGAGAATATAGAATGAAAGTCTGAATATATAGAATGAAAGTCTGAATATATGGAATGAAACTTGAGAATATGCATTGAAACATGGCCCCACCTGAACCCCAATGTTTCATTTACCAGACAGTCCCAAAACTGTATATACTTACTCAAGGCAGGTCCACAAATTCTAATCCACAGTCATACTGACCTTCACTCCTCTATTTGTCGTTTATTCATCCCTTGTTCTTCCCATGGAGTTCCATTCATTTTCGGTCCCACCCAAACCCTGTTGTGTCCTTTAACCTACCACCACAATACTTCATGTAATCACCTAAGGCATGTTCACAAACTCTAAACCAAATTCATACTGACCTGCACTCCTCTATTTGTCATTTATTACTTTCTCCTTCCCCCCATAGAGTTCATTTCATTTTTGGCCCCATGCAAACCCCAATTTAACAGACCATTACCAAGCTTCATGTACTCTCTCAGGGCAGGTCCCCAAACTCTAATCCACAGCCATACTGACCTGTACTCCTCTGTTTGTCATTTATGCATCTCTCGTTCCTCCCATAGAGCCCAATGCATTTTTTTAACCATACTAAGCAATATTTTGTCAACCCCCAAAGGAACCACTATATGGCTACCTTCTAGGAATTCCTTAATAACAGCCTAGCGACATGTTAGAAACCATTGTCAAACTGCTTAAGAAGCATATTTCTAGTTTTATGTTCTATTTTATTATAGTTTTTCAGCTAGAACCACAAAACTTTATGGGAACAGTGTGCTTGTGTTCTTGGGAGCAGTCAAGCATACAGTTTACATTCAGTGTTCTTTCTTTAAAAAAAAGACTGGCAGAATTTTCTACCAGCAGTTGCACGACTTGAAGGCTATGTGATGGCAGTCGAGTTTCTCGTTACCTAACCGCTGATGATATCATAACTAAAACCACAAGAGAAGAAATACTTTGCAACAGCTATGTGACTTTAGAAGTCCAATGTTAAAAATTTCTGATGAAACCAAACTTCACAGGTCAGTAGAGCCTGACGGGCCCTTCCTAACAAGGATTGCATTGCTAGCCTTCAGGGAACTGAAGATACAGACCCACTTCAGGCAGCCTTGTAGTCTTCGTGAAACTGGATATATAACAACATTCAATATCGGATCTATGACGCTCTGTAGATTGGCAGAGAAATGGTAAAACAAGCCTTTCCAGCAAGCCCAGGATCTCATTGCTAGCCTACAGGAAACTAGAGGTACGTCCCCGAAATTAACAGCTTCTGTTTTCTTCTCTAGTGTCACAATCACATGATCAGTGACTAGACATCAAGGTTAAAGCCAGCACAGAGCAGTATATATATATATATATATATATATATATATATATATATATATATATATATATATATATATATATAGACAGATAGATAGATACATAGATAGATAGATAACAGACTGTTAGCCTGCTATCACCCTGTTCCACCACAAAGCAGGTATTATTTGGATAATGGATCATTCACAGCACTGCAGTGACACTGATGTGGTGGTGGTGGTGGTGGTGTGTTAGTGTGTGTTGCGCTGGTGTGAGTGGATCAGGTTTTAAACATCTCACCATCCCTGCTGGACTAAGAATAGTCCACCAATCAAAAATCCACAGCCAACAGCGGCCCGTGACCACTGATGATGGACTAAAGGATGGCCAACACAAACTGTGCATCAACAGATGAGCTACTGTCTCTGACTTCACATCTACAAGGTGGACCAATAAGCTAGGAGTGTCTAATAGAGTGGACAGTGAGTGGGCACAGTGTTTAAAAAGTCCAGCAGCACTGCTGCGTCTGATGCACTCATACCAGCACAACACACACTAACACACCACCACCATGTCAGTGTCACTGCAGTGCTGGGGATGACCCATCTCCCTAATGGTACCTGCTCTGTGGTGATATATATATATATATATATATATATATATATATATATATATATATATATATATATATATATATATATATATATATATATATAATAGAGTGGGTGAGCTGACCAGTCAGAGCACACTGGTCCCATTGGGAGGCGGGGCTTTTCAGACAGAGAGTGAATACAGATGTACAGTTAGCTAGCATAACTATCACATGAATCTGTTCTCGTACACCCCAAAAATACAATTATCACCACTGAAAATGAGCATAATAGGTCTCCTCTGTAGGAGAACAAGCAGTCAAGAACCCACACCAGCAGGAGCTCACACGGGGAGAGCTCAGTATTATAATAATAAATATGAGCTTTTCTTTAAAGATCTTCATTAAGTCATCTAATACTAAACACATACAAGCTAAAGATAACACAGACAGTGTGTCTGAGCTGTATTTACATTTGTAGGGGAAGGTGGGAGGGACTGAGGGGCCGATACAATCGATAATCCTGAAGAAAATTTTGTGCTTATCGTTTTTAGATTAGATAAAGAGGAAAAGAGAGCGGGCATAAGAGTGCGACGCTTCAGTGGAGGTGCATCAGCGACGCTGAGTTATTGGAGACTGAGGGGAAGGGGATGAGGCCGAGATAAAAGCGAAGGAGCGACGTGAGTGCGGGGAGAGCGACGGACGGAGAGAAAGAGCGGAAGATTAGAGGGGTAGGGATAAACAGATAAGGAGGGCTAGCACGTGGCGGGAGACTGAGCGAGTTAACCAGATAGAGAGATGAGAGGAGATTGGCAGACGATAAGAGGTAATCCTCTCTCTCCCCCCCCACACACAACTCTCTCCCTCCTCTCTCCTCTCTCCCTCTTTCTCCATCTTTCCTAGGCAAGCGCCAAGAGAGGACAAGAAGAAAGAGGAAAACAGGGATCACAGAGATCCGCTTCGATTTGTTTACGCTCGTACCTCGTTTAACCTTCAGAAGTCGGCTTTCATTTAGCGATGCTACTTAAGCGTAATTGCGTAACTACTCGGGGACCGAACTGAGGGTCCGTCATAGCAAAGATGAAACCCCCTAAGACAGTCAAAACTGACTTTGGGCAAACTTGGGCTATTTCCTTGAATGAAATGTGAGTCCTCGCACTGAATTCAGGCCCACAGATGAAGCAACTGCCTTCTTTACGTCTCCGATTCCTCTCCCAGATAAACTAGGGATGCGTGTCATGACCAATATCTACACTGATGCTGCTTATTGATGGCATTAATTAGCGATACTCTATAATTGGACATGAAACAATGTGAAAAGCCTACCAGGCAGTGAGCCATCTATGCTATGCTAGCTACCGAGTGTTCATTCAGTTCAGACACAGCTTAATATCCCTACACCCACCCCTATCCCAGTGTAATAACAGTAATAACAATCTCAGACAATCTGATTTGAGAAACAGATCCAATTTACCTTTAGTCTGAACATCAGAACTCTAGTTTTAACATAAGCCTTCTCATTCTACCTGCTTCCTGCCCCAATTTTCCTGTTCCACCTTAAACGGCCCAACAGTTACATTCCAGCATCTGAGGCATTATTAGCACACCTTTCTACGGCCCCTTTTAAGGTGGAACGGGAAAATGTGAGCAAGGAGTTGCCAAACTGGGAGCTGACTTCAGCCTTGTAGTTTTAATGCTGGTAGTATTTTTTAATTAAGGTGATTATAGCTATAAATATACCCCACCTGGAGTTTCATGTAGGAACTACCCATAAATATGTGCTATGGTAGGACATTTCTCAACACCGGGGGTTGCACTGAGGACATCGGTGGCTGCTACACTAAAAATAACAAGCTGCACTGGTTGTACAGATTTACATTTGGCTGCATTCATAATATATAAGTAAAGCGAGCCCACATTTTTTCGAATGTTTGACCCTTTCCGCCCTGACCAGAGAGCACAATATGACGCTCGGCATTAGAATCGTTTAAGGTGGTCAGAGGTAAATGCTTTCCTCACATGGAGCACAGCACCCCCTGCTGATCTGGTCCAGTGCAGCTCTAACTAAATACCAATAGGAGCACAGTTTGTCCAGGACACTTAGAAACTCACCAATCAGTAACTGGTACCAATTTACTATTTGTTTTAATACTCATCCCTATTGTGAACATGTCCAGCCCACAGTGTAGCGTACCCATGATATGCACTTCCATACAGGCCTGTATTCTGTTGGGCCTGTGATTTGAATGTTTTCGAAGAATAATATATTATACCCTTTTCAGAAGATACAGAGATACATAAAAACAGATTTAGCTATTGGCTCACTACCAGATTATTACCATCACAAGTACTAATGTTTATAACATTTCCATCAAGATATTTCACTTCATCTTTATTATAAGCTCTTTCGGGGCTGGAATAGTTTTTACCAGAGGAGGTCCGGTAATGTGATTTGTGTGTGATTTGATTGGCTGATTCATGCAAGATAAAGGATCCGTGTAATTTCCCCAAATAGCCTGGATCAAAACACTGGCGCGTGTACGTTTACATCAGCATTATGCACGTTCAGGAAAAAAAGGTACTGTGCATTTTTCATTCATTATTGGACAAATCATGTAAATGTGCTCTCGCTGGTACAATAACGGTTCTAAGGCCCGACTGTGTCCGGAGTTAATATACCTATTTGTATCGAACATTAAAACAGAGCGCCTGGAGCCATGACAGGCTGTGTGGAGTCAGTACAGTTTTAAAATATAGCTCTAACCCTATTAAATTGTTGAGTCGGACGTAAAAGCCGGGGCCAAACGTGCCCGCAGACCCCCAAATGGAATCACTATCGCGGAACTTGTAAAGCTTTCCACAGTCACCTCTCTGTTTATTCAGAGTGGGTTAAAAAAGGGTTTCAATTCTTTCAGCTCCAATCCGCTTATTAACACGTCCGGCTCGGAGTCTCTACTGAGCCACTGAGGTTCTGTCTTTTTAGCATGCAGCAGTTTTGTGCTCCTTTTTGTTTGAGACCAAAAATCTAGACGTTGTCCTTCTAGCGCGTTCCTTGTGATGGGAACGAGAAGAGAAAACGATTGCTGTTAATAAAGTTATCATTCTTAAACGAAAGAAGAAAAATAAATGCATCTGAAATCGCCTACTGAGTCGATTAGTTGAGTAGATAAGAGCCAGCATTGGTACTGTTCAAGCAGTAGAGTAGTAGGCTGTTTCAGTTTTTAGTATCCACTAGAGATGGAAGGATTGATCGGCCATGTATCGGTATTGGCTGATTTTTAATAAAAATATGTGATCGATATTTCTTTAATTTAGCAGATCGATGGCGTTAAACAAATGAGCCTAATTTCTGTTTTTCCAGCTAACGTTTTTTCCAGGATAAGGAGCCCTCCAGCCAGCTCCCTGCAATTCCTATCTGAACCGCTAGGTGGAAATACATACCCTTTCATTTTCCACAGCTTACGGCGTTCACCGCATGTGGGTCATCCAGGGCAGTTTGTAACATTTGTAAAATTAGTGAAATCAATGTTTCTTGTTGGGGGAACCAAGACAAAGACATTTAACACTACTAATCTGATACGGGTCCTAAGAGTACACCACACAGCTGAATACAGTGAGTATCAGCAAACAGCAGAGCTAGCACGCACAGCTAGCACCAAACAAATAACCCAGAACACCTACAGACCAGATCTGACCGGTACGAACAGAACAGCAGCAGAAACAGCCAGAGAGCTAAAGAACCACAGACAGAGTGATTGAGTTTATAGTTCTAGATAAGCAGCTCTTCTCGGCTGTAGAAGACGTTCATTCTGCCGCTTAATATTCCACCTGGATCCACGCTCTGCTGATCCTAGTAGAGATACTTTTCAGATGTGGCTCTTCTGGAGCTGTACCAAGCGGTTAACGCCCACATAGACCAACTTCTAATTTAGTTACAAATATTATACTGTTTCATATGAGCTCATTAAAAATGGTAATAAACCAGTTTAGACCATGTTTCATGACTTGCTTGCGTTAATAATTGCATGTAGCCCTGCCATGGCGTATAGCCCCGCCCTCCATCGGTATCGGCTATCGGCTGATCGCTCTGAAAAGTGATCGGCGATCGGAATCGGCCTCAAAAACGCTGATCTCTAGTATCCACGCTATCTTGGACATACTACATCCACCTTCATTTGACGCAAGACGTCAGGTCACCACCGTAAATGTCTCGCTATTCATTTTTTCCGTGCTCGCCTACTGATTTCACCTACTGAGTAGTACTGAAGTAGACCATTTCTATCAACCAAAGTTTGGAGCCACAGGGCTCTAGTGTTAGCTAGCTAACCTAACATTAGCACCAAATGCCAAACTGGCCCCTGGTGGAACATCCCCAGTAGAGACTTTGGGTTTTATAGGATGTTTCTTGTTATGAACACACACATCTTAATGTTTTCTTAATGTTTTTATGTGCAGCCCAGCTGTTATGTAGCCTTAGCCAGTTATCGCCAACTTAGCTAGCTGGCTAGCATTAGCTCGGCCTATCTTCATCAGCCCTTGATTGATCAACAAGTCTGACAACTAAAACATGAAGATGTGGCACAGCAATATACACTCTCTAAAACCTCATAGTTTATATCAAGGGTCTGCAGAAAGGACCAGTTTGGCTTTTTCCAGTGGGCCCTAACGTTTGCTATATTAGCTAGCACGTCCATCTCTGTTTCCAATCACAAGGAAAAAATGCTAGAATGATAATGAAGCAGTGTTTTGGACTTCATTCAAGTAAGACAAGGGTCTCGGTCAGTGCAGTAGAGGCTAGGGGTCGACAAAAGGTTGAGCTGTCACAGCTTAACAAGTGGATAGAATATGGAACAGCTGGCTGGCCTACAGACTAGCATTAGGCTAATAACGTGGGTTCATTTAACTTACCAAATGCTTCCCAACTAGACAGAACACACACAGCCTTGTAATTCAGCCGTCACCGAAATTGAACTTGAGGATTAAGGAACTGGGTCAAATCAGGCTCTGTTTAGCTGTTAGCCTTGTCTAGAGGGTGCACAAAAGAGGTCACACCCCATTACTTTAGCTTTCAGTTCACAGCGTCCCAACATTTATCCAGAACTGGCCTTAGAGTCAGCGAAAAATCGAATGAACATGATTCATCACATACAACAGCTGCAGTCGATCAGGTAAGACATGTTTTATAGATCTCTTTCTCCAATTCACAGAGGGAGATGCTAGGCTAACATTGCTAACGGTTGCTGGTTTTAGATTGTCACCAAACTCGTACATGTTAAAGCTACTCCTCCATCGTTACGCAGATATTACAATTGTTTGGTTTTTTTTTTAACAAGGCTAAGACTTCATAACTAAAAATAAAATAGTTGGCTCGAAGCTGCATTTCAGCAACAATAAAGCTACACAGTAAACGCTAAACCATTCAAAGAGGCTGGGGAACCGATGCGACCCCCTGATCCAACAGGATGTGACTGAAGTGCCCTTGAGCAAGGCACCTACCCCGCAACTTCTTGCCGGGAGCTGTGGATAGGGCTGCCCACTACTCAGGGCAGGTGTGCTCACTGCCCCCTAGTGTGTGCTCACTGGTGTAGCTGGTGGAGTTTCGTTGCACGGATGAGCTAAATGCGGAGGTCTTTGTGTTTGAGCCCTCTTACGAAAACAATGAATAAATTGCTGGGAGTAAAAGTATCATCACCAGCCTGAAGCTTGTTCTTTACCAGCTTAGCTTCTTATTTGAATTTTCACATCCATCTTAAATGGTGCAGCTGTTTTAGCCAGGCAAATGGAACTGCTTCACCATTTAAGGTGGAACGGGAAATACCTTCCTGGTGAATAGGAATTCAGAGGTTAATTTTCTAGTTTAAATAGACTAAAGTAAGTTGTACTGTGTTTTAAACCGCGTCGATATGTAAACGTGAAACATATGAAGGGGTGCTGAGTTTGGTGACATCACAAAACCAGTGACTTTTAGAAACGTTAGCTTAGCAGAAGGGGTGTGTTTAAAAAAACGATTTTTCGATTCAAATCGATCTTCATTGGAACAATCCGATATCGATTCGTATAAACCTGAGATCGAACTTTAAAAATAGCATTCCAGCCTCCTCCACAAGTGAAGGCGCCCCAGAACTTAAAAGCAGATGTCTGGCTACATTTTGGATTCAGAAACCAGCACTGTATATAAACATATAAACACTAATGTTTTTAGTAATGGTAGGTTGAGTTACCACATTAGTTCTCTGAAAATCTCTTTTCATATTCAAACAAAACATATTATTGTAACTGAAATATCCCTAAATGAATCCATATGGAATTGAATCGAATCGAATCGGAAATCAAATTGAATTGGGACCTTGTAAATCGGGATCGAATCGATCCCTCAGTAAACTAGGAAGCAGACATCAGACATCAATCATGTATTGGCTGGTCAAATGCCAATCAATCTTGGGTAAGTCTTTTTTGCCTTTAAGAGGAGATTTTAAACCGCACCTGCCATCCAAACCTAATAACGTGATGAAACAGGCAATCTGGTCAGGTTTGAATTGGGAGGGCGTCCTTGAATCAGACATTTGATCTGCGTCAGCGAACTAAAATTAACTTTCCCTCATACATGCAACTGGTGTGAATCTTATTAGGCCCTCGCGCAGGTCCTGTTGTCTTCATCTGATGTGTGGAAGTCAGTTTGAAGAATGCTCGCTGAGCGTTGTGAGCTACGAGAATTCTGGACTAGTAATGACATACACTACTGTGCAAAAGTCTGAGGCACCTGAGCTGATTGCGAAGTGTATTTTCACCTCCAGATATGATTAGAACAGATGTAAATAATCATACATGCAATAGAAAGTAACATGAATATCTTATTGTGAAAGAAGTAGATCATATCTGGAGCTCCAGTTTGAAGAACAAAGTGTAGTTCCAGATTTCTCCTGGACGCCCCAGACACTGTATGAATGTCTTCAGTTCCTTCAGCAGCAATCTTGATTTAGCTTAATGAAGTACTGAGCAGTCGAAGCCGGTGTTAGATGAGAACTGTAAATAATACAGGGTTGTTCATAAAAGGATAAGCTGGGAAAGGGTTAAACAAACACACCGGCATATCATCACTGTCCAATGAAAAACAAGTATCTACTTTACAGGAGAGGCTAAAACTCTCCTTACCTTTAATGTAAGTCTATGGAACCAAATGTCTTTCCAAGTGAATTTGGAGCATTTCTATTGGTCCTTTCATCTCATACTCCGGACCCCTATATCAGTTATCAGACACTGTTATACTCCAGACCCCTATATCAGTTATCAGACACTGTTATACTCCAGATCTCTATATCAGTTATCAGACACTGTTATACTCCGGACCTCTATATCAGTTATCAGACACTGTTATACTGCAGACCCCTATATCAGTTATCAGACACTGTTATACTCCGGACCCCATATAAGTTATCACACACTGTTATACTCCGGACCCCTACATCAGTTATCAGACATTGTTATACTCCGGACCCCATATCAGTTATCAGACACTGTTATACTCCAGATCCCATATCAGCTATCAGACACTGTTATACTCTGGACTCCTATATCAGTTATCAGACACTGTTATACTCCGGACCCCATATCAGTTATCAGACACTGTTATACTCCAGACCCCCATATCAGTTATCAGACACTGTTATACTCCAGACCCCTATATCAGTTATCAGACACTGTTATACTCAGGACCCCTATACCAGTTTTCAAACACTGTTATACTCAGGACCCCTATACCAGTTTTCAAACACTGTTATACTCCGGAACCCTTTATCAGTTATCAAACACTGTTATACTCCGGACCCCTATATCAGTTATCAGACACTGTTATACTCCGGACTTTCTTGTGCACTTGTGGAATAGCTACCTTGAATGTCCCTCTGGGATCAATAAAGTATCTATCTATCTACTTACTGTCATAATACTATTTACATTTTTAGTGTTTTTCTGAGCAAATAAAATAGCTTTTTAAATATAATAATATCCTCAAGTGCCTAAAACCTTTGCACAGAACTCTATATATATCAATGTATACATACTATTATGACCCCAAAGCTTGGTGACTTGTTATATTGGTTCGCAGCCCCAAATAAGAATGAAGAGCAGATCAAATAAATGACCTCACCTGTCTAGCAGGTGTAAAAGCTTTTCATGTTTTAACTGATGATTGCATGACTTTATCAGTTAATGGCCTATTTAGCCGACTAGTTAGCCTAGCAAGTGCTCAGAAACTGTATTCATCAGCGGATTTATGGAGAAATGTATTTGGCGCGTCTGCTACAAGCCGGATTTCCATACGCCGTTACATAATGAATTACATTTACATTCCATTACATTCCGTCTGTGGTGGGATATCAAAGCCGATGGAGTGAACGAAGGAGTGACCCAAGATCTAAGGTTAACTCCAGACCTCGATTGATTTCCTCCACGCTCTGATACTGTAATTAAAAGCGTGGAGCGCTGAGGAAAACATACACGCCTCTGCTTTTATGCCCCGTCATGATTTGAGGCTTCACCGCGTCCTCGTCTCCGCCGATCACGTCTTACAGAACATAGGAAGCAAAGCTGAAGTGTAATGTGTTGCATTGTGGTGCGCAGAGGGAGTGAGTCATGTTTCTAATCACAACCAGACCAGTGAGAGACAGAGTGAGAGAAAGAGAGAGAGAGATAGACCGGGAGGGGGTTTGAGAGAAAGAGAGAAATGAGACAGGGAGACAAGAGAGGAAAACAGAGAGGAAAAGACAAAAGAGAGGAGAGCAAAAGAATGAAAAGTAGATAAAGTAAGAGTGAGAAAATATAAAGTGAGAGTGAGAAAGGTTTATGTATGCAAAGGGAGAGAGTGAGATAGAAGAAAGAAAAAAACAAATGGAGAGAAATGGAAAGAGAGACACTAAAAGAGATTACAAAGAGAGAAAAAGAGAGAAAAGGAAGTGAAAAGCGATGAAAAGAGAGGAAGAAAGTAATAGGATCACATAGAAAAGAAAAAGAGTGGGAATAAAAGTGGACAGAGAAAGGGGTGGGGAGAGACATTGGAGAAAAAGAGACATGAGAGACAAGGGTAAGAAAAAAAAGAGAAGAGAGAGAATAGGATGAGAAAGAAAACAACAGATAGAAAAATAGAGAAAATAGGGAAAAGAAGAGAAAGAGGAAGAAAAAGAGCAAAAGAAAGCATAGAAAAGAGAGAAAGAGAAGGAGAGAGCAAGAGAGAATGGGAAAGAGAAAAACAGAGGAGGAGAGGAAGAAAGAGAAAGAAAGTGAGCGAAAGAGAGAAAGAGAGAGATATAGAGGAGGGGGGTTGAAAGAAAGAGAAATAAGACAGACAGAAAAAAGGAAAACAGAGGAAAAGACAAAAGAGGAGAGGGAAAGAATGAAAAGTAGATAAAAGGACAGAGAAAGAGACAAGACAGAAGGGGAAAAGAGAATGAAAGAATGGAGAGAGGGAAAGGATGAGAGATAGTAAGAGTGAGATACTTATGAGACAGAAGAAAAAAGGAAAGATAAAAACAAAAAGTGAGAGTGAGAAAGAAGTATGTATGCAGAGAGAGAAAGATAGAAGAAAGAAAAACAAATGGAGAGAAATGGAAAGAGAAACACTAAAAGAGATTACAAAGAGAGAAAGAAAGAGAAAAGGAAGTGAAAAGCGATGAAAACAGAAAGGAAAAAGAGTGGTAATAAAAGTGGTCAGAGAAAAGGGTGGGGAGAGACATTGGAGAAAAAGAGACATGAGAGATAAGGGTGAGAAAAAAGAGAGAGAGAATAGGATGAGAAAGAAAGCGACTGATAGAAAAGAAGAGAGAAAATAGAGAAAAGAAGAGAAAGAGGAAGAAAAAGAGCGAAAGAAAGTAGAAAAGAGAGAGAGAAGGAGAGAGCAAGAGAGAATGAGAAAGAGAAAAACAGAGGAGAAGAAGAAAGAGAAAGAAAGAAAGTGAGCGAAAGAGAGAGATATAGAGGAGGAGGTTTGAGAGAAAGAGAGAAATGAGACAGAGAGACAGAAAAGAGGAAAAGAGAGGAAAAGACAAAAGAGAGGAGTGCAAAAGAATGAAAAGTAGATAAAGCGACAGAGTAAGAGACAAGACAGAAGGGGAAAAAGAGAATGAAAGAATGGAGAGAGGGAAAGGATGAGAGATAGTAAGAGTGAGATACTTATGAGATGGAAGAAAAAAGGAAAGATAAATACATAAAGTGAGAGTGAAAAAGATATATGTATGCAGAGAGAAAGAGTGAGATGAAAGAAAGAAAGAAAGAAAGAAAGAAAGAAAGAAGGAAAGACAAATGGAGAGAAATGGAAAGAGAGACACTAAAAGAGATTACAAAGAGAGAAATAGAGAGAGAAGGACATGAAAAGAGAACAAGAGATCAAAGCAATGAAAAAAGAGGGAGAAAGTAAGAGAAAGACAGAAAAGAAAAAGAGTGGGAATAAAATTGGACAGAGAAAGGGGTGGGGAGAGACATTGGAGAAAAAGAGACATGAGAGACAAGGGTGAGAAAAAAAGAGGAGAGAGAGAATAGGATGAAAAAGAAAGCGACAGATAGAAAAGAAGAGAACATAGGGAAAAGAAGAGAAAGAGGAAGAATAAGAGTGAGAGAAAGAGTGGAAAAGAGAGAAAGAGAGAGAGAGAGAGATAGACCGGGAGGGGGTTTGAGAGAAAGAGAGAAATGAGACAGAGAGACAGAAAAGAGGAAAAGAGAGGAAAAGACAAAAGAGAGGAGCGCGAAAGAATGAAAAATAGATAAAGAGACAGAGAAAAAGATGAGACAGAAGGGGAAAAAGAAAATGAAAGAATGGAGAGAGAGAAAGGATGAGAGATAGTAAGAGTGAGATACTTATGAGACCGAAGCAAAAAGGAAAGATAAATACATAAAGTGAGAGTGAGAAAGATATATGTATGCAGAGAGAGAGAGAGATAGAAGAAAGAGAGAAAGACAGAAAGAAGGAAAGACAAATGGAGAGAAATGGAAAGAGAGAAAAAGAGATTACAAAGAGAAAGAGAGAGAAAATGAAGTAAAAAGAGTACAAGAGATCAAAGCGATGAAAAGAGAGGGAGAAAGTAAGAGGAAGACAGAGAAAAGAAAAAGAGTGGGAATAAAAGTGGACAGAGAAAGAGGTGGGGAGAGACATGAGAGAGGATAAAACAGAGGAGGAGAGGAAGAAAGAGAAAAGAAGAGAGCGAGCGAAAGAGCGAGAGAGAGCAAGAGAGAAAGTAAGAGAGTGAGAGAGAAAGAGAGAGAGAGCGACAGAGAGGAGGGAGTGCTTGCGTAATCTCGGCCCAGGACGGGGGGATTAGATCCGAGTGGTAGGATTTGGCCTGTGGATAGACTCGTGAGAGGCTTGAGATTGCATCTGCCTCTCTCTCTCTGGATATATTTATTAAGGGTGAAGACCCAGCTGGGCCTACAGGACCACTTCCACAGCCTAAATGAGAGGTGAGGATCCATCCGAGGCCGCCGCTCACCTCGAAGCTGCCTCCGCCGAGCGCTTTAACGCCGGCTCAGGGCGAAACCCCTTTAATTGTTCTTCCCACAGAGGAATAAAAGAGGAGTAAAATCGCGAGCGGCAAAGGAAGTTTCCGCGGCTCCGGAGGGGCTGCCAGTGCGCCGGGGAGCCCGTGAGGCATCCGTGATCGAAGCAATTAACCTGCACGTCTCTGGTGAAATCCCCAGCTGCGCGAGCGGCCCGCATGTAAAGACGCAACCTCAGAGCGAGTCTCCGCGGCTGAGGGCATCTGCCAGGCAAATCAGCAAAGCAATGTAATCACGTTTCAAACTGAGCTAATCACTTCAGCCTAATTTACCATGGCTGCAAAAACAATCTCATATGCTACAGTGGAGGAAAACGAGGGGGAATGGAGGAGGGGTGGAGAGACTGGGGCTAAATAGAGAAAGAGAGAGAGAGAGTGAGTGTAAAAAAAAACATTCTTGAAAACAATTGAATTCAATTAAAATTCATTTACGTAATGAGAAAGCTAACTCCCTACGAGCACCAGGAAGAAATGGGGATATAAATAGCGAAAAGCAGCATATTATATCATAAAAAAGCTGTTTGTAAATAAATATAAGGCGATTAGTCCATTTAGCATCCTCGTGGACCTAAACAGGGGGCTCGCCGGTGGTGCAACCCATCAACAAGAGCCTTTCATCCTTCAGGGAATCTGGGAATTGCCGTTGCTCCTCAGGCTGAGTAGGAGGATCCTCCCCTCTCCATTAGCATTCTCCTCCAAGCGTGTTGAGCATTGCGTTAGTGGCGGCTTGAAAAGATGCAGTGAAGCTTGACATGTTCCTGGAGGAAGCCCTTACATCCCTTTACCCTTTCATTTAAAAAGAGTCTTATTCAAGGTCCTTCAAGGGTTCTTTTCTAAAGAAAGTGGTTCTATAGAGCAACAAATACAAGTTCTGCAATTGAAACGAGCCTGACATCATCACAGTTGGGTGCTACACATGCCCTATTCTCAAAAAGGCTCAACACTATATACATCTCCATCAATCTGCAGAACCTTCTCACGATGCAAAGAACCCCTTGATCATGCCACGGGTTCCTTGAGTGTGCATGGTTTTATATAGAACTACTAAAGAACTTGGGAGACCTCACCCATGACTACACTTGAAAGTGCTTACAAGTATAATTCTATTATTATTATTCTTATTTATGTTATTAGAAAAGCCACCCCCCTCAAATAAAGACCACCTTCTACCTGCATCTGACAGAAGTCATGCAATCTATGGGTCATCTTGAAATAGGCATAGGTGTATTAAGAAAGAACAACTGCCTGAAGGCCACCGCACACCAGACTCCCATCTTGCAAAACATTCAAAGCCATGGGGTGCACACACCACCGAGCTAGTCCTCCACATCTCTGAGAACCTAAAAACCACAGTAGATTACATAAGACTTGAAATGTTCAGATAGTCTTTTAGATACACAGATAACTGCTTATCCATCTGGGTCACGGGTGGTCCTGGGTCCAGCACCCTTTGGGCAGTAGGCAGGAAACACCCTGGACAGCCTGCCAGTACCATCTCCAGTTCACCTGATTGCCTGCACTGTGGGAGCCCCCAGAAGAAACCCACACAGACCCAGGGAGGACATGCAAATTCCACATATAGGAGACCCCAGTTGGGAATTGAACCCAGGCCCCTGTTTGCCATAAGGTGACAGCACTACCCAATCAATGTGTGACCCCCTTTTAGATAATGCCATAGAGGTGCTCTGCTACATGACGCTGTGCCCAAAGTGCTTACATTTAATCTCAAAGAATTAATTCAGGAAAGTTCATTCATTGTAAAGACAATACCAGGGCTCCCTCATGGTCAAACAGGGGGGTCCTGGGTGCTGCAACCAATAGGGTTGACAATCCAGCCCCACAGATTGCTTACATGCTCTATCATTGTCTTGATTCATTGGTACCAACACCCATGGTCGACCAATAGCAGTCTACACAATGGTTAAACATAAAGCATAAAAGGAGGCAGCTGAAGCTCCAGAACACATACTAACATATATGTTTGGATTCCAGGACATTATGTGGGACATCCAGGGAAATCCAGGACGGGTGGCAAGCCTTTCAGGAGGTTGCTGCAATGCCACAGCCATCTGTGGCCGAGAGTCTGAGATTATGTGGCAAGGAGGCCATCCCGGTCCTCCCATCACTCCTCGTGATGCTAACCAACCCGGATGCGTGTTAGCTGAGGTAACAGGATTGACGGGTGGTGTTCTCCTCCATGCTTGTCCATTAGTGTTGTCATGTTAGTGTCAGTTTGCTAAAATACAGTGGCTCGTGGCGCAAATGGACGGGGCATCAAGGGGGTTCCCAGTGGGCCCATATGTGTCTACGTCATTCGTCCAGCCAGTGCTGCAGTCACTGCTAACATAGTCCTATAGAAAATGAATGGAGACCACCTAGGACCAAAAAGCACACACTGCCTAGAAACTTCTTGTAAAGAAAGGCTACACACGGCTAGAGTTATAATGTTTGTTAATTTTAGCTTGCCAGTTAGTTGCACACACTATATTGGCAAAAGTATTTACTCACCCATCCAAATAATTGACGTCCATGGCCACAGGTGTATAAAACCAGTGCCTAGGCATGCAGACTGCTTCTACACACATTAGTGAAAGAATGGGTCGCTCTCAGGAGCTCAGTGAACTCCAGCATGGTATTGTGATAGGACGCCACCTGAGCAACAAGTCCAGTCGTGACATTTCCTCACTAATAAATATTCCACAGTTGGGCTCGGACCCTTAGTTCCAGTGAAAGGAACTCCTAATGCTTCAGACCAAGAGATTTTGGACAGTTTCATGCTCCCAACTTTGTGGGGACAGTTTGGGGACGGCCCCTTCCTGTTCCAACATGACTGCCCACCAGTGCACAAAGCAGCTCCATAAAGACGTGGATGGGTGAGTTTGGTATGGAAGAACTTGACTGGCCAGCACAGAGTCCTGACTTGATAGAACACCTTTGGGATGAATTAGAGTGGAGACTGTGAGCCAGACCTTCTCGTCCAACATCAGCGTCTGACCTCACCAATGTGCTTCTGGAAGAACGGTCAGACATTCCCATAAACACTCTCCTAAACCGTGTGGAGAGCCTTCCTAGAAGAGTTGGAGCTGTTATAGCTGCAAAGGGTGGGCCGACATCATATTAAACCCTAAGGTTTAAGAATGGGATGTTCATGTGAGTGTGAAGGCAGATGAGTGAATACTTTGGGCAATGAACCAAACTAGTTAACCAAAGAAATGAACTCCTTTCTCAATGTTTGCTAAATTACTTTTGTCTACTGTCATTTTTTGACAGCTAACTGTTTGTCATGTGTTTTGTTGTGTAGCTGTTTTCATCATCTTCCCTCTATAAGTCTTATTAAGAAACTAGAATCAGATTCAAGAGTTTTAATGTCATATGCACAGCAGAAACAGACAGTTACACTGTACAATGAAATTCTTACTTTGTAAATTGTATATATATATAAATATACAAAATATTTAAAGAATAATAATAAAAATAATAAAATTAAATAAAAAATAAAAGTTATGCAAATATGGAAAGCAGCAGCCATAAAGAGCAAACTGCAAGTAACAAATGAAACCAATAATGTTTTGTGCAAGTAGCAAATATAAAATGATTAGATTTCCAAGTAGTTGAATTTTACTGTGGTGTCCCAGTTGGTTTGAATTCACATTTGCAGCAATTGGTGGACACTGTTATCCAGAGTGACTTACAGTTTACCTGCGCTCAGGTAGGTGAAGGTAGTGTTAGGAGTCTTGCCCAATGACTCTTATTTGTAAAGTGTTGGGTGGCTGTCCAGTTGGGGAATTGAACCCCAGTCTACAGCCCAGAGGTACCACAGTGCAACCACAGAGGTGTAACTCACTACAGCATAACGACCAGGTATGGTATATCATATCTCTAATGTCCCAGCCTGTTGGGTTATTCATATAATCCAGCAGTGCTAATCCAGTTTAATCCAGCATCTGCTATACAGGGACCCAGCACTATGCTGTGGACATCACCCATATTGTGTGGTAGCTTAATTAGCAGTTAGTTAGTGGCTTGGAGAAAGTGCGTGCCAACCAAGGACGGATTAAGGATAGTCTTGGCCCCTGGGTTGCACCCCCCGGTGATCAAGGGCCTTCTAATGGTATGTCCTGCTCTTCTCTAGGGCCCCCTCGTAGGGGCTCTCATAGCCAGGGCCCTCTAAAATTATGCCCCCCTCTTTCCTAGGACTCCTAATAGCCAGAAGTCGAAGTCAGAGCAGTGCCACAATGCCTAGTCCATTTTCATAAGGGGCCCAAAAGCATGGCTAGGGCCCAAAAGCATGGCTAGTGGCCTAGAAAAGCAGGGCTAGGGGCCCCAAAACATGGCTAGGGGCCCCAAAAGCATGGCTAGGGGCCCAAAAGCATGGCTAGGGCCCCCAAGAGGCCCTGGAGTCAAAGTCCCTTCAAATCAGAGAATCCTTAAAATGGAGGGCCCTCGGAAATAAAAATATATTGTATCATAAATGTTGATAGGCATCGCAAAATGTTTTGGGCCAGGGCCCCCTGACCTCTAGGGCCCCTGGGCGCTGACCCCACTGGCCCAATCAGTAATCCAGCCATGGTGCTAGCCATCGCCTTCGCATCTTAGTAGCACCAGGTGGAGCCTTAGCTATTCGGTGGACAAAACTTTGGGAAGAAAACTGGCAACCATCCATAAGATCAGCCAGAAATCTTAAACCTAGACAGAGGCCTGTTTTAGTTTTAGGCCCTCTCGTCACTGTTGTGTCAGACATTTCTCTGTTTTTCATTCATCCTCGTACGAAACAGCAAGTTTTGCTTGGCTTAGCAAAAACTTTCACATCCATCCTCCCCTCTGAGCACTTTCCGGGCCCAAAAATATGAATGCTATCTGTCAACATCTTCCCAAATCCCCTAATCCATGCCTTCAGTAACCTACGAGAGACAGAGCGAGACAGAAAGAGGGAGAGAGCGAGAGAAAGAGAGATCAGACTCTCTGAATGACAAAGCAGGAGCCAAAGAGGAGTGAAGCCAGGAACGAGAAGGCTGAACAGCAGGAGGGAAAAGGTGCGGGCGAGGGAAAGAGAGTCAAAGAGGTTGGAGATGGGAGGGGTGGGGGAGAAGGGGGAAAAAAAGAAAGCGGGGAGAGAAGTGCAAACATCTCGGAAAAGTGTCGTACTCGTTTGCTAAGCTCACTAATTCAATCTCCACCATGCAGTTGAGTGACTGAAGCCTCCGCCCTCGTCCTTCCACAACTCAGCTCCCTCGCGCTAATCCCTCGGTCCATATCCACCGCTAGCGGAACGAGCGAGGGAACGACATGACAGAGAGAGAGAGAGAGAAAGAGAGAGAGGGGGGGGAGGGAGAGAGAGAGAGAGAGTGGGGGAAGAGATAGTCAAAGTACAGACGAGAAAGAGGACACCGGAGAAGTGGAAAAAGAGAAACACAACTGAAACTGTGTTGCATTTGTAGCGACCGCGCGTTAGCATCAGTTCTGACAAATTCTTCTTTAATTAAAAGTCTAAATCCTTCACACTTTAAAGCCCTTTTTATAATTAACACTCTGATCTCCCCCCCAACGCCCCCCCGCGCCCCACCACCTAAAAAAACAATTAAAACTTTTGCGATTTTACTTCAAAACCCATTAATTAAAAAACGCAAACGAACAATAGCACGATATTGAGGCAGACCCCCTCTTTGCTCATTAGCTCATGGATAATTGATCCAAACCGGAATGTTTACCACAGGGACAGCAAAGAATAAAACACTCTCATCTCACCCATTTAATTGCATTCCCCTTTTTTCAGATTGTGGACAAAAAAGTGATTTTTTTTTAAACTTTTTTTTGGGGGGGATTTCTTAGATCACTTTCCAACCAAGGCTCCAGCACTGACAAGGATCACCTGCGCTCAAGTAGTTAAAAAAATAGCCCCCCCACTTCTTCACCACGACCCCACGACACAGGAAAGATACGATCCATCCATCAAGGAGACTACAGTACCCAACAATGAACAACCGACATGCGTCTAAGAAGTCAGCAGACGGGCTGGAGAGTAACGGCCCCTCGCCCTCGGTTTACGGTTTCGAAATTAATCTACAAGTCACAAAGGGAGCATTTAGTGCAGGTCAGGCTTCAAGAGTCATGGAGCCGGGAGATGCCTCACCATGCACTTATGGTGCCGAGCTAAACGCCAACTCTTTATACACGCGTCTGCTGTAGCAGGAGCCAAAAACTAAAGTAAACTTTAGACACACTGCTACTGTTTGGCATGCACAATATAATAAAACCCTGTAAATCAATGTGCTCAGGCCAAGGTCGCCAGATGGTGTTGGGCAAGGCCAGAACCACCATTGACTGCATGTGACCCGCAAGCCCCAAGATGGCCCCGCAGTAGAACGCGTTATGCTACTGCTTTAAATATAGCCCCGTGGGTTCAGGAGGACTTTGAAAAACCTAGAAAACCTTAAGTTTCATACAGAGAAGAACATCCGTTTTAGACAGAAGCGCCGCCGAGTTCTCTGGGCCTGAGCTGATTGTTACCATGTTTACCATGTCAATGACAGAAGGGACCTTCCAGACTTTTAACAGCAAAAGGTGAAAAAGCCAACTTCAGCCAACAGGGTTTGGGGAGGCATCAATGCTCACGGCATGTGTGACCTGCATATGATTGAAGCAGTGAAATTACATTATACTATTATTTTATTTATTCTGATATCGCTGCTATAGACAATATCACTAAGTCACTTTAAATAGATTTATCTTCTCAGATAGCCTATGTGAAAGTTTCTACATATGTCCTCCTGTATATCTTATGTATATTTTTGGTATGTTTTGTAATGATCAAAAAGTTTAGGATCACTTTAGAATTTCATTTCATGCCATTTTCATGCAATTCACAAACAATATTGTCCATTTCACAATTAATGTAAGTGTATCAGATGATTTTTAATAAGATGTTTGTATTAAAGCCTATTTTTGTATAGAGGCTTATTTTACATATAGTACTATTATCAGTAATTCTCAGTCCTCTGTCTAAATCTCCTGGTACGACCACCAATCCAAGTTAAGGATGTTATTGGACTAATTGGTTGTTAGGACACTCTTGCTCAATTGTGATGCACAGCTGAAAAACATTCTACTAATAAGTGAGTATAAAAGGGAGAACAACATTCTAGGTTAGTTTAGTATCTGAGAATCAGCAGTTGATGGATTTCTGACAGACTCAAAATGACCAGAAAGAAACAACTTTCTTTAGAGACCCGTCAGTCCATTGTTGTGTTAAGGAAAGAAGATACTCCATTGAAAACAAGAACATTTCACTGCGATCCCAAACTTTTGAGCGGTAGTGTATATGTTCTAACATTATTGTCTATTTATTGTATGTTTGCACTGTTTTTACTACATATATATAATTGCTGCCCTGCTGTAGAGTTATTATGTGAGCTTCACCCCTAACATATCAATGCATGTATGTCCTGATATGATGTGCAAATGACATATAAACGTGAAGCAGTGGCGATTTCTCTAAAGGCTCAATTATACTCAACATTAAATACGGATACAGATACGCACAGAGCTTTACATACATACTCTGCATTCATTGCAGAAGGGTGCAGTCCGTGGGGGCAGTCAGCAATACCGCTGCAGTCCGTGGGGGCAGTGCAAGACACCACCGCTTCCATACGAACACGACGAAGAAGAAATGGTGGGACGTTTTGAAGATTGGTTGGTTTCATTGTTTTTGAAGTAAACACAGAACTATGAGCTCACCGCCATGTTTGATTTACTCCGAACTGCCCTCTACTGGACGTGTTGCTCAACAACCAAGTCAATGGAGCTGATGCAGAGAAGTATGTGGGCAGTGACGGTTCTATCGCTTGAAACACATGCAGACATTTCAGCATGTAGAGGGAGAATAAATCAGCCTTAAGACTGCAAGGGAAGCTCAGCTTCTCCTAATATATCAAAAATGAAATATGTACAGCTGTGTTAACATCTTACTGACTGCGAATGCGTTAGAACACATTCATCTCGAAGACGAGCTACTCATCACATTGTGACTCGATTGTGTTAAGTTCTCATACATTCCGGTAACATCAATGCATTTGCTTAGAAGCTGAGCGCCTATTCACTTCAACACGACTGCATGGAACCTTTTTTTTCATTGCTTTTAAACTCACCCGTCATTGGATGGGGGGTGAATAGAGCTGTGGCCGGGTCTGGACGCGGAGCTTCTGCAAGATGATTGGAAGATCTGTCGAAAGAATGAATCCCATTTTGATTGACAGCTATTTTGAGATGTACACTTAACCACTGGGAGCTTCAGTCCCATTGTAGATATTGGGAGTGAAGTCAAACTGTAACCCATTTCTTGGTGTTTGTTTGGTGAATCACTGAGCATTTCCATTGTTCACTGTGTACATAAATAAGTGTTTCCTTGTTTCAGTTTAACGTAAGTTCAGGTCGGAGTGAACAAGCCAGCTAGCAAGGTGCACATGATGGCAGACAATGCTAATGTTGTCAACATGATTTTGGCAAAGCCATCTGATAGTCTTCCTTACGAGAAGAAAGTCCGAGTTAAACAGCAGGGCAGATCAACACCTAAAGCCTGGTTCACACTACACGACTGTTTGAGTGGTCAGGTCTTTGTGCTGGTTACACTACATGACTGGTTGTGCTGTAATTGTGAGTCTTTCAGTTGTTGTGGCTTTCACACTACATGACTGATCGGCAACACGGGGTCACAAATTACACGACTTTCACTCTGGAGAATCGCGACTCATCTGGATTCGGTCCTGTTGTAACTTCGTCTTTCGCCGTCAGAATGAAGAGGGAGACCAGACAGAGTTTAAGCTTGTTTAATTTGACATTGCGGGCTCGTCTCTACTCTGCGTCAGAAGCTGATCAGTAGCTGGTGAAAAGCTGGTCTGAAGCTGGTCTGGTCGCATGGTCTCTTATAGGGGCTGGCTTTCCATTGCCCTCGGGTCACATGGGCTCCTCCTTCCTGTGGTTCCGGGCTGTCTCTGGGCCTGTTGTTATCTCCTGGGTGGAGGGGTTCACGAGCCCTGGGGGGTAACATCGCAGGGTCTGGTTCTCAAGACTCAGATTGACTGCCATAAAGGCTTCCCACTGTCTGGGACAATAAAACCAGGATGTTCTCGTACTCTCCTGGCCACCTGTCTTTAACAAACGCTATAGTGTGTTTTTCCCAAAATATAAAAGTTATATGAAGATAAAGATACAACAGTCCAAAACATGTTTTTGTCACGAGAACACACAAAACTAAACGTATGTGAGAGCTAGCGATACCACGTAGAACACTATTTCCAAAACAGCCGTCAACAAACCAGCAGTACGAGTTAACACTGCGCTGATTTGCAAGAAAGAAGAAAAAGGTATGAAGATAGATAAAGACACGGAGCCAGCAGTGACTGTCTGTATTATCAGAGAGATTGCGTGAACGTTGATGCGGTTCTATCTCTACGCGATCCCTTTGGCTTTAGCTAGACGTTGCTGTTGACTCACAGTCGCCGACTGGTCTAGATATTAAACATGCTAGATATTTGCTGGGCTTCTACGATTAGTCGGCGAGCACTTGGCAACAGGTTGGCAAGCGTCTTTCAGGTGTTCACACTACACGACTGAGCGAGCACTGATGGGTTGCCGAGCGGAGGTTTTTGTCAGCGATCTACAAAAAACTGTCAGCGAATCAAAAACCAGGCTAAAATCGTGTAGTGTGAATCAGGCATAAGACTTAGAGTTAGCTGGCTATTTTCTTGAAAAAGAATGGAGGCAGAATTTATAAATAAATAAATTGACACATTTTATGATGTAAGCCGACAATAAGCTTCCCCTCTTTGAAAGACCAAGTAGCCACCACTGGTGTGAAGGTCCCATTGGAGGCATATATTGGGATTTCTGAATAAACATGGCATCAAGATGATATCTGTTGCTGGGAAGTCCATGCTTACAGTTCCACCTGCAAAACTGCAACAACCGGTATCCTCAGTTCCCAACGGAAAAGTGGTGCATCCTTTGTCCTCAATATTTTTTTGGAATGTGTTCCATCAAATTATAAATTAATTTATATTTACGAAAAGCAATTAGGTTGGAAATATTAAAAGTCTTTTCTCTGTACCTGTGTGAGTTAAATAAAGGTTTGGGAGAATCAGCAAATCTTAGAACCTTTCCTACTACATGTGAAGAAGTAGAGGGATGGTAGCTTAACACAGAAATAGGACAGCTAATCTGTTTCTGCGTCCTTCAATCTGATGTGGATAATTGATGAACCAAGCTAATCACAATGTTCTCTTAGAAAGCATGCCCCTAATACACCTGTGTAGACGACTGCAGGGCCACTCCTGCGTGGCCCCCTCCTGCATGTCGTTCGTCTTCCCCGGGAAGTGATGTCGCAATCAAAAACCTGAAAACGACTACCCGGGTAGCATCAGTCATGCACGCTTGGCTCAAAGCTGTTTTGCAGGTGTTTGGAACAGCTTCTCTTGTCTCCTCTGATATTGGGATAGCCAGCAGAATGGAATCATGGAAATCAGTTTCTGGGTCACAGAGGAGAACTGGATCATTTGGAGTATTTGGACACTGTGCTTCACTATATTTCAAACTTGTCATGTATAGTTCTGGTAAGCATGCCCCATTTCTCAAACACGTGAAAGCACAAAACTGCAATAAATGCACATTAGCATACCCCGTGAATGCAGCTTCGAAGCAGTACCGGGAGAAGTACTAGCCCACAGCATGCTGAGGACGTTCTACCACGTCTTAAAGACATTGGTAAATAAAGATATGACATAAAAATACTATACATACCAATTTACTTAGGGTTTTATTAAGTGTGTCATTCTCTTGACTAACCCTCTGTCGTGGAAAATATTTTAATATTTTAAATATTTTACTTTAATTTTATTCACTTCAACTTATATTATTATACTTTAACATATTTTGTATATATTTTTTATTATTTCTTTATTTGATATCTTTATCTATTGGTGAATGGAGGAACAGCAAAGTAAGAATTTCATTGTACAGTGTAACTGTCTGTGCTGTGTATATGACAATTAAACTCTTGAATCTTGAATCTTGAATGGATCAGGCAACTGGCGCTTGCACACAGCTAAATTTGAAATTACTTCAACAGGTCATTGGTGTCAGTGCCCCACATCTGAAGTACTACCACAGTGTGAGATCTGACAACTGCTGGCTATATGTATGTCCATAGAGTGAGGAACACAGCCTCTGATTGGGTGCCAAGTCAATAACACATGATCTGATGGGTCTACAAGCGAGGAACACAGCATAAGTGCATAAGTGCATAAGTCAGAAATTCAAGCTCTGATTGGTTGACAACTCAGAAACACAGCCTCTGATTTGTCAACAAGGGAGCAAAATGGTCTTTCATTGGTCCCCAAGTCAGGAACACAGCCTTTGATTGGTAGACAAGTCAGAAACATAGCCTCTGATTGGTCAACAAGTCATAAAACAAGCTCTGATTGGTTGACAACTTAGGAACATAGCCTCTGATTGGTCAACAAGTCATAAAACAGGCTCTGATTGGTTGACAACTCAGGAACACAGCCTCTGATTGGTCAACAAGTCATGAAACATAGCCTCTGATTGGTCAACAAGTCATAAAACAGCTTCTAATTGGTCAACAAGTCATAAAACATAGCCTCTGATTGGTCAACAAGTCATAAAACAGCATCTGATTGATCAACAGGTCATAAACCAGCCTCTGATTGATCAAAATGTCAGGAACATGGCTTCTAATTGGTTTACAAATGCCAGCCTGAGAGGGTTGAGAGGTCAGTGTACCGAAGATCCACCGTTCTCAGCTGCAGCCTGGCTATTGGAATGCAACCACAACCACACTCAGAGTAACTGCTTTCTAAGTTTGTATATAGTCGGACGGATAAAACCAGCCACACGGGAAATGCACTGACAACTCAGGAACACAGCATCTGATTGGTCAACAAGGGAGCAAAATGGTCTCTCATTGGTCCACAAGTCAGGAGAACAGCCTCTGATTGGTAGACAAGTCAGGAACATAGTCTCTGATTGGTGAACAATTCATAAAACATAGCCTCTGATTGGTCAAGTCATAAAACATAGTTTCTGATTGGTCAACTAGTCATAAAACAGCATCTGATTGATCAAAATGTCAGGAACATGGCTTCTAATTGGTTGACAAATGTCAGCCTGAGAGTGTTGTGGAATGCAACCACAACACTCAGAATAACTGCTTTCAAAGTTTGTTTCTTCTCTGACGGATAAAAGCAGCCCCACGGGAAATGCGCTGACACGGACGTATGGGCGGACAATAAGAATAACACCAAGAAAAACCCTGAAAGCGGTGGTCTGCTTAACGTGAAATAGAGATCAAACACCCCATGTGAGCAGACAATCGGAGGATTTCCAAACAGGACATACTCGCATGCTTGTGTTTACCTTCCCGCCTCGTTTTTGACCACACCCCTTTATGTGTTAACCTAGAAAACAAAAACCTCCCTGAAGAACGAGGGCTGATTCCATACCGTCTCATGGAATCTTAATGCAGTGTTTCTTTTTCCCTTTCCCAGCCCACCCTCCCCCTTCACTCTCACCTCAAATACGTTTAATAAGAAAAAGGCTTTTTAGCGAAGAACACAGGTGGCATAAAACGGAGGACCAGTGAGGCCCATTTGGCCGTAACACGGTAATGAAACATTAATGCACAGAGATGTTACCTGTCGGGAGCCGAGGGTGTTGTTTTATTATTATTTTAATAATTCTACCATCCAGCAGACTCCACACTCGGATGTTGAAATATGGACTTGTGCTTTTCTCCTTTCTCCCTACTACTTTCCCTCCTCTCCAAATGCACTTAAATGACTCACATCATCTCACACTCATCAATATTCATTCCTCTCTCTCTCTATCTCCATTATTTTCTTTTTTGTGCAGTGGCCACTCTCGTTTCTCCATCTTTCTCATTCCGTGGAGTTCTTTCGCTTTGCTTTCTCGCCCTCGCCCTCTCTTCCTCCCTCTCTGGTCTCCAGTCATATTATTTTGGCCTAATGAACCAGCGTTTGCCACTACAGACTCTCTTCTCTCATTATGAAGAAACACACTGTAGGTGCTGCTGTCCTCTCGTTTGTCAGCACATTAAAAAAATATCATCTTCACTTCAGTGGCTTAACAATTAAGTGCTATTTAAACAGTTCGGCTCCGGGAGTCGCTTAATAACGCGCCGTTTCTGGGGCGGTTGCGGGGGGCCAGAGTGGGCGATAGAAACGTATTTATGGTTTAAAGTGGTAATGCTTTTCTGAGCATTTTATGAACATCAATGGCACATTTTATTACAAGGATGGCGTAATAAAGTCCTGTTTAATGGAATAACTTAGAGTTTTAATCAAACTATAGAGGAAAGAATTTATATGCTCGCACTACATGCTCAGCCCTCAACCACAGCTCTGTCTGTGGACAATAGGGGTGTAAGAAAATATCGGAATATCAGGATATTATGTTTAGTGATACTGTATCGATTCTCAAAAACACAGTATCCATACACAGATTCCTGGCAGACAATGAATCATTGTGTGTTGTGTTTAAACCTCTGACCACTCGATGGCAGTGTTGTAATCCATTTTCAGCTCCACTCCAACATTAACAAGCAGCACAAGGGCGCCGTGCTATTGTATGCATTGATAAACCTGTTCATACAGTGGTGTGTTTTAATAGTAAGATCTGAAAAATCACAGTATATCACTTTCTTTGCAGTATCACAGTGTATTGCGATATATTGAATCGTGACCGCTGTATCACGATACGTATTGTATCGCCAGGTTCTTGCCAATACACAGCCCTAACTTCCAATAATACTTTCATCTAATTCCAAATCTGATGGACGCAACATGTCCAAAAAAAATTTAAGAATTGTTGGTCATGTATATTGTTAGGCCTAGTATCATGTGATATGTCCTATTTGGCCTTTGAGTCAAATCTAATCTGATTATATATGACATTATCAAACTGTTATGCATTCACCTGACTCGACTCAGGCTTTTAAAGTTGGAATTAACCACATATATGCTTGGGTCGTTTGTAACTATGCACTCATTCCAAGTCTGATGGCCACAACACATTTCAGACAGGCTTAATAATCGTTTGGAGACTGAAGACACAAACTTATTAAGGCCTATGCTGCTTAATAAGGCCCACGTTTTCAATAGAAGGCCTTTCTGGACTGTCGACTTTCTCTAGATTCCCTGAATCTTCTGGTGTTATTATGTACTGTACATATTAGATGAACTGAAATGTTTGCAGTTGCTTGTTGAGGTATGTTATTTTCAATGACAATGTGGTCAGCCTTGCCCATCCCCACTCATAAAGGCTGCCCCTGGTTGCCCCTTTTATATGCAGTCATGGCAGCAATACCTGTTTAGCCTTGTGCAGATTACTATATCGGTACACTCCACTACACTTTTTATACTCTGTCTAACTATCCAGCAATATAGGGATGAAATCAGTTGAAATCTCAGATTATGATTGCCACAAATGTATGATCTGTTATTCACCTGTAGAGGTCATCTTATTTGCGGCCAAATTAGCAAATGCCAGCAAACCTGTGGGTTCCTTCATTCACAGCTACTGAACTGACATCACAATTTAAAAATGTTGTGTTGATAACAGGGCAAAAGTCAGAGACCAGTTTAGGGTTAAGAAAACTCATAGTCTCTGTTATTCTGTATCAGTTATTAATATGCTTATGAGACCTGGATCATTATTATAGCTCAAAGTATGAAGAAACAGCACCTCCTTTACTTTGGGTTTGTTGTTTAGTCTAGAGCTGGGCGATAAATCGATATTATCGATTAATTCGAATTAACAGTTAAGGACGATGTGTTTTCATGAAAATCGGTTTTCTCTCAGTTTTAACTTCCGCCACCGATGTCCCTCTTCGGGCTTCCGTAGTTCAGAGTGAACGCCCCGCCCTGCCCTCCCACGCGCTTGCCATAAACACACATAAACAACATGCTAGCGAGTGGGGGAAAGCTGGAATTAGTCCCCAAGAAAGGAGTAACTTACTCATGATCTGGAATTAGCTGGGTTTTGTGGCGTCGGACACGGACCAAACAAGTCCTCGCTGTAAGGTGTGTTTGAAAAACGATTTCTTCCTAATGAAGCAGCACAAGAAATTTATTCCAACACCTTAAACAGAAGCATGCAGCCGAGTGGGAGAAGTGCAGCTCCCAGCGGTATGAATGAAAGCAGCCGCTCCGCCAGCACACCACCCAAAATAAAGCTAGCAACCGTCCTGGACACGTTTTCCAACTATTGTTTGATAATAATGGGACACGTTGGAGGGCAATCACAGGTGCTATAGCGATGTTTATTGCAAAAGACATGGCGTCCATATATATACGGTGGAAAAGTTAGACAGGTGGAAAAGTTTTAGAGCAGAAGCTCTGAAGTTGCCACAACTGTATAACAAGAATCACTAGAGCTGGAGGAGGATGTGCCGTATTATGCCGACACCACTGACCTTTGGTCCAGCCGAATGATGCAGCCCTACGTGAGTTTAACAATACATTTTGCTAACAATACCTGGGTTCTGCGCAGCGTCTATCTTCAAACAGCAAAAAAATAAATTATTAAAATCTAAAATCCGATTTTTTGTGAAAAAATCCGATTTTTTGTGGAAAAATCCGATTTTTTGTGAAAAAATCTTCGATTTTTTTTAAAGGCCATATCGCCCAGCTCTAGTTTAGTCTTAAACAAGTTAGCATTTCTAGTATATTCAAGCATGACTGCATCACCTGTTTAAGATTTACACTGTTCTTAGTGCTAGAAATCTCCTGCTCCAACTGTTTTGAAACATGTTACAGGTATAATTTTCAAAATTAGTGTACATTACTGACACCTAAGCTCTTTGTTTAAAACACTTCCTGTTAGCAATAAGTGTATTTTCACCAGTAAGGACGCCAGATATCAGTAAAACAGATGTAAATAAGTATAAACACAATACAAAGTAATATCATACTTTGTACTGATAATATCTTGAGATCGAGTTTGAACAAAGTGTAGTTCCGGATTTCTCCTGGACGCCCCAGACATTGAATGAGCTTATTCAGTTCCTTCAGCAGCAATCTTGATTTAGCTTAATGACGTACTGAGCAGTCAAAGCAGGTATTAGATGAGAACTGTAAATAATACTGGGTTGAAAGGAAATTTTTTAAAAGGGTTAAATAAACACTGATGTTTATAAAAGCACTACTTACTACTTACTTGCAATATTTAATAAATAAAGTGTTTCGATGAGCAAATACATTTTTTCTGTCTGAAAAAAAAGTTTTTAAATATAATAAACAAATAAAAACAGTAAAGTATGGACTTCAGTAGCAACTCGGTGCCTCTGTTTTTGTAGCATATGTGTGTAGGAGGATTGGTTGTGATCAGTTGTGTGTGGTTTGTGACTTCAAGAAATCTATTGATGAAATCTGCTCTAACTGCAAGATCACGACCAGCATTTCGGTAATCCAGCTGTTCATCCATCAAAGGACACCCGACAATCCTGAAATTCATAGTCGGGGGGCAGAGTGGTGGGAAGATTTGAGTTTGGACAGAATGGCAGATGGTTTAGTGTAGCGGTGTGTTTTGTTATAAAACTATTTTGTCATAAAACTATGATGTCAGCTTCAACTGTTCTGTTTAGGAGTGTGTTTATGGGAATGGTTGACCTGTTCTTCCAGAATCCCATTTGTAAGGCAGGCATTGATGTTGGACGAGAAGACCTGGCTCACAGTCTCTGTCCAACTCATCCCAAAAGTGTTCTATCAGGTTGAGGTCTGTGCAGGCCAGTCAAGTTCTTCTACACCAAACTTACGCCTCCATGTCTTTATGGAGCTTGCTTTGTGCACTGGTGGGCAGTCATGTTGTAACAGAAGGGGTTGTCCCCAAACTGTACCCACAAAGTTGGGAGCATGAAATCGTCCAAAGTCTCTTGTTCTGCTGAAGCATTATGAGTTCCTTTCAGTGGAACTAAGGGGCCGAGCCTAACTCCTGAAAAACCTACACAATAATCCCCCCTCCACCAAACTTTACACTTGGCATAATGCAGTCAGACAAGTACCGTTCTCCTGGCAACCACCAAACCCAGACTCGTCCATCGGATTGCCAGACGGAGAAGCGTGATTGGTCACTTCAGAGAACAGTGACGGCATGGTTTACACCACTACATCCGATGCTTTGTACTGCACTTGGAGATGTAAGGCTTGGATGCAGCTGCTTGGCCATGCAATCCCATTCCATTAAGCTCTCTACACTCTGTTCTTCAGCTGATCTGAAGGCCACATGAAGTTTTGAGGTCTGTAGCGATTGACTCTGCAGAAAGTCGGCGAACTCTGTGCACTATGCGCCTCATCTTCTATTTTACGTGGCTACCACTTTGAGAGTTGCTGTCATTCCCAATCGCTTCCACTTTGTTATAACACCACTGACAATTCAATGTGGAATATTTAGTAGTGAGGAAACTTCACCACTGGACTTGATGGCATCCTATCAGGGTATTACACTGGAATTCACTGAGCTCTAATGCTCTGCATGACTAGGTGTGTGGTTTTATACACCTGTGGCCATGAAAGTGATTGAAACACCTGAATTCAATGATTTGGGTGGGTGAGTGAATACTTTTGGTGATATAGTGTATATGACATTCAAAATTTGGAATTTAGAAGAAACTCAAGAGATGCTGTTCATCAAACTCCATGTCTTCATTAACCACACCAATCTGACGACCCCTCCAACAAACCTCATCTCCCAGCCCACCCAAAAAAGAAGAATGCCACGTGTGACTTGTTTAAATCTGGTGCCAGAGAAATGACGCCACCCGTGCGACCCTGTTGGTTAATCATTTTATGGGTTTCAGCATGTAGAAGCAGAGCTTTCTGTGCACTACTGTGTTTCCTATTACTTCATAAAATATGCATGAGCTCACTCGGAGCAGATTTCAGATCGGTAGGCACTTACCATTGATCTGTTTAATCAGAGTAACTATAAAGCACAACTGACATGGGACTCGGCTTCCCATTTACGTGTCTTCATGTTTAAAGCGGCAGTTTGGGGCTGCGTTAGATCCTGTTCTCTAATCAGCCCTGAGAAATCACGGCAGTAATGCGAAAGAGTAGATGAAACAGTAGAAATAACAGTCAGGAGTCAGGAAGTCTTTAAACGAGCTGAGAAAACTTAAACTTACCGTGAGTTCTTCTAAGCTCAATCAGTTTGATGAAACCAGTCACTCAAACTTTTGTCACGTCAGATGTTTTACAGTGCAGGAAGTGGGAGGAAGTGATGGGTAACGCGTGTCTGGCATATGCCAGGGGGTTTATGAGTTAATCCACTTGCATAAGGACACGGAATGTCAAGGAGAATGATCGAAACCTCATGGAGAAACTGGGAACTTGGTAACAACCACCTGAAACAAGACCTGGCAAAACTGCCCCCATCAGATGAACAGCACTTCTGTCTTTGAGAGATCTGAAAAGGTGTTCCTATGCATCCTCAATAGAACAACAGAACTGACCACCCCAGTGTCCAGACCTCAGCAACACTGAATGTGTTTGGGATTATTTGGTAAAAAGCAAAAATCGCTAAACCAACCAAGGGCGTTTTCACACCTGTAGTTAGTTTCACTGGTCCAGATCAGTTAATAAGTTGAAGCGTTTTCTTCTCGGTTCTGTTTGTTTTCACATGGGCAAAAACCAAAACCCACCAAAATGCGCCCCTACAAAACCATGTGAGCACGTTGTCTCCTCTGATTGGTCAGAGCTATCTGGCGTGCAAGCAAGAAAGTAAACACAGGGAGAAGATCCGGTTTTCCCAAACTACTGCACATTTCTTGTAGAGCGTATCACGGAGCAGCGGCAGAGACAGCATCTGTTCATAGCTGTAATAATAATCTGATAATATACCTGCACTACAGTCCACCTGCAGACCACCCAGCTCACTCCAAACATCAAGTAGACGACGTCCCTCACTGCTAGTCCAAGAGAGACCTCGCTTCATTGTCCTCGCCCTGTTAGGTGCTACAGTTCTCCAGTTCTTTTTACGCCATCTGCCGCATCCCATAATGCAAAGCACACCTGGCTGCAGGAGATGCTTAGATCAAACTTGTGGAGTACACCAAATACTTGGCTCGGATCGAGGTCGGATTACGTTCTCACCACAAATGAACCGCTCCGGAGTTCGTTTGGAACCGGACCGAGACTACCTCCTCTCGAGGGTCTCAGTGCGGTTGTTTTGGTCCACACCCGAGTGCTGCCAAAACGAACCGCACCAAGTGTGCAAAGAACCAGAGTCTGTTTTAACCCGACTAACTAGTGCTGGTGTAAAAACGCCCTAAGATTGAACTTTGGAGGTGTGGCTGTAGATATCCTTCTTAAACTGAAAGTGTACTAAAGCTGTACTAAAATGTAAATAAATGAAATAAACAAATGGACATTGGACTTTTGCACTGTACTGTATTTAGGGATGGGTATCGTTAGGGCTTTATTGATACCAATACTATTTATTGATATCGATACTCGCTCTATTGCTCTATCACTCGATATTGCTCTATCGATATTACTCTACAAAAACTCATTTCAAACGTAGGCTACTTAGCAGTTACTGAATTTCAGTTCAGTGTTGATTCATAACATGACTACTTCCCTCCTGACTTAGAAAATCAAATCAGTCAAATCATTTAGACAATCCCTGATAGCAGCAGGATAACAGGCTCCTGTTTACCTGCTGAAGGCAAAGCCAGTGGTCCACTGGCATTTTGGGCTGCCCACCAGTGGTAAGGCTGAGTATTAAACAAAATGGGTGTGTCTCAAAACCTAGTGAGCTGCCTACATAGACGGCATTTTACGTCATAGTATGCGCTCCCAACATGTAGACTGTCCCAATTCTTACATACCTTAAACATGCTGTCTACTGAGGAACCTTATTTAGACCTGATTTTAAGGAAGCATCAAACGCTTCCTCAGCCGCTAAGACAATCCCATGATGCAACGCAGGCAAATCTAGGAGCAGTGAAGTGCTAAAATGTGAGTTATTTTATATATAATCATACAAAACAGTTTTTTATTATCAACTCTGTAACGAGTCCTTCACCATTTAGCAGTTTTATACTCGAGACGTTAGCATTTAGTCGGTAGCTTAGCAACTAGCTAAAACACTGGTTGCGTGCTGCAGTGGGCGGGAACAAGCCGTGACGCAGTCTCTCTCTAACTAGAGCGTCTCAGTAATCTGTTTTATGAGGAGAGATGAGGAGAGAACACTGCTACTTACACAGCTGCTACCTAGACAGCCTACTTAGACACTCACTAGGTTTTGAGACACACCCAACGATACTTGTTATTGCTTGTTTTTCAGTTTAATACATGTAACTATTTCTCATCTAGCACAGTGTCAGTTGGTGGTTTTCTCTCATTTGTAATCTTCGATTTAGTTAATTTTCTAAAATAAAAGTCCCCATGCATTTAAAATCTGGGTGGTGGACCAGCAGTGACCAACAGTCAGTGGGGTGCTGACCTCATCAGGCCAGCGGACCAATATATTCTTGCTATCTGGGATCCTACATGTAGAAGCTGCTAGAGGAAGATATTCAGCCTCAGACATGTTAATGTTGGTAGGTTTTCCGATTAGGAGATTAAGGCAATCGATTAAGCTTGGCTATACTGGTTTAGGCTTATCTAGTGGTGGTCTGGTGCTTGGCTTAACTGGGTTCCAGCATCAAAACACAACAAATGCTTGGTTTTGGTGGTGTTTAGCACAGGTATCAGGTATTAGGCTGATCCTAAGCTTATTTATTCATGCTTGTACTCAATGAAATCCCACCCATACCAACATACCGATGGCCGAGTGATGTAAGCTGAGTGTACGTCGCCATGCTAATGAGCTACCGACTGGAGCAGGCAGTCAGGGAGGGTCTGCTCACACACACAGCTTCTTATGCTGTGACAGTGGGACACAGAGGTCACCCAGTTAAGCCAAGCACCAGACCACCACTACACCAGCCTAAACCAGTATAGCCAAGCTTAAATGGAATGCATGCTGGTCTGTGCTGTTTGGGCGCATGAAATTGTCCATAATTTTTTAGTCTGCTGAAGCATAATCCCCCCTCCACCAAACTTTACACCTGGCACAAGCAGTCAGACAAGTACCGTTCTCCCGGCAACCGCCAAACCCAGACTTGTCCATTGGATTTCCAAGAGTGAAGCGTAATTGGTCACTCCAGAAAACACATCTCCACTGCTCTAGAGTCCAGTGGCACCATGCTTTACACCACTGCATCCAACGCTTGGATGCAGCTGCTCAGCCATGGAGACCCAATCCATAAAGCTCTCTACGCTCTGTTCTTGAGCTGATCTGAAGGCCACATGAAGTTTGGAGGTCTGTAGTGATAAGGTCAGAGGTCGATTTTTGAATATTTAGAATTTAGAATATTTAGATTGCTTTAATCTCCTAATCGGAAAACCTACCAATATTAAAACATCTAAACCTAAATTTCTTCCTTTACCAGCTTCTACATGTAGAATCCCAGATGGCAAGCATTCCATTTAAGCTTGGCTACACTGGTTTAGGCTGGTCTAGTGGTGGTCTGGTGCTTGGCTTAACTGGGTGACCTACATTCCAGCATCAAAACACAACACATGCTTGGTTTTGGTGGTGTTTAGCACAGGTATCAGGTATTAGGCTGATCCTAAGCTTATTTATTTATGCTCGTACTCATGAAAATCCCACCCATACCAACGTACCGATGGTCGTGTGATGTGAGCTGAGTGTACGCCGCCGTGCGTCAGGGAGGGTCTGCTCACACAGACAGCTACACAGAGGTCACTTTAAACATTGTGCTTTAGTAAAATCCCGCCAGGAATACACGGTGTGATTTTAGCCCTATTTTTAAACTCGTAACCACGCCCCCGATACGGGTGGAGCCGTGGCATTAGACTTCAAATAATGGTATTGATGCATCCCTAGTGCAGCACGTTAACATCTATCGCTGGTTGACCAACATACAAGCATCCAAACTACAACATATGCTGGTTTTGATGGTCTGTGCCGGCATCACCCAGCATGACGATGTTCAGCCTTGTCGCCCGGAGTCTTGGGAGCGCACAGGAGCACGTTTAGCTAGCTTGAGCCGGATGCTTCAGCCGCACCGCTTCTCGGTGGCGAGAGCTGCGAAAGAGGGAGATAAACACGCGTCTGAAGCGGCGTCGGGCTTTGAGGTAGGCAGCGTGTGAATGCTGCCTCTTTCTGACTGATCCCAGTCAGCCTCATAAAGAGACTCTTTCTCTCCCCTGTCCTTTGATAGAGTGCTCTTCTTCCACGTCTCAGCTGGAGTCGAAACTCCTTATCAGAGTCTGTCTTTTACATGCTTTTCTTACGAAATTGCACGCCGCAAAAAAAAGAAGAAAAAAATCATTAAAAAAATCCACCTGCGAGTTCATTGTCGTGCTATCTCTGCCGCTCGCTGCGACGTATAAACGCCTTTTTTTAAATTTTATGTACTCTCCACAATGGACTAAATATAAATGGCCTATTTTCCTGGAGCTTCCGTCTCCCCCGCCAACCACGTACGTCCAATCTTCCTCTCGGCTTCACACACACACACACACACTCGCGCATGCACGCACGCTTGCTTTTTTCTCACTTGTCTGATCTCGCGGCACCCACTCGCCAGCAGGTCGGCCCGCCGCGGGCGCTTCTCATTCAATTACGGCCCGTGTTGTTGTTATTGTCCCCACTAATAATAGAGCACCTCTGTCTTCCCTGTCACGAGGAGGGCCATCAATACTGGCCTTGCCTCATCTCCATGTCAGCTATGGGCCACGTTATTACCAGAAAGAGAAGGAGGAGGACGAGACACAGGGGGGAGAGATGGATGAAGGGCTCGGGGTGGTGTTGGAATTCTGAGACGTGTGTGTTTGCATGTAGGCCAGTGCAAAAGTTTATGATCGACAATTATTTATTATATAAAACCACTGATGTGGCGGATAAATACATATAATACAGTGCTGGTGGGGGAAACAAAGGACCCTCGCGAAGGACGTGTCTTCCAATAGGCATGCAGTGGTGCCGCCCTGCTGACCACACCAGCAATAACGGAGCAGTAACTGAACAGAAACAGGAAATATTTTCTATTAAATGCTTATGCAGTACACAACTGCAATCCTATATATATGTATACTCCCAATACAGACTCCCTAAGGAAACTCCCGGTACAGAAACCCTGAGCAGACTCCCAATACAGACTCTCAATACAGACTCCCTGAACAGACTCCCTATACAGACTCCCTGAGCAGACTCCCAATACAGACTCTCAATACAGACTTCCTATACAGACTCCCTGAGCAGTCTCCCAATACAGACTCCCTGAACAGACTCTCTATACAGACTCCCAGTACAGATTCCCAATACAGACTCCCTAAGGAAACTCCCAGTACAGACTCCCTGAGCAGACTCCTAATACAGACTCTCAATACAGACTCCCTGAACAGACTCCCTGAGCAGACTCCCAATACAGACTCCCTGAACAGACTCCCTATACAGACTCCCAGTACAGATTCCCAATATAGACTCCCTGAACAGACTCCCTATACAGACTCCCTGAACAGACTCCCTATACAGACTCCCAGTACAGATTCCCAATATAGACTCCCTAAACAGACTCCCTATACAGACTCCCTGAACAGACTCCCTATACAGATTCCCAGTACAGATTCCCAATATAGACTCCCTGAACAGACTCCTTATACAGACTCCCTGAACAGACTCCCTATACAGACTCCCTGAACAGACTCCCTATACAGACTCCCAGTACAGATTCCAAATATAGACTCCCTGAACAGGCTTCCTATACAGATTCCAACATAGAATCCCTGAAAAGACTTCTGATACAGACTTCCTAAAAACACTTTTGACACAGATTCCTAGTACAGACTCTCAATACAAACTTCCTCAAAAGACCTCTGATACAGACTCATGGTACAGACTCTCAATACAGACTTCCTCAAAAATGACTCCTGATACAGACTCCCAGTACAGACTTCCTGAACATACTTTTAATACAGACTTCCACTACAGACTCAAAGAACAGCCTTCTGATACAGACTCCTAGTACAGACTCACAATACAGACTCCCTGAACCGCCTTCTGATACAGACTCCCAGTACATACTCTCAATACAGACTAACTGAACATATTTTTGATTCAGACTCCCAGTACAGACTCCCAGAACAGCCTTCTGATACAGACTTCTGGTACAGACTCACAATACAGACTTCCTAAAAAGACTTCTGATACAGGCTCCCAGTACAGACTCTCAATACTGACTCCCTGAACATACTTTTGATACAGACCCCCAGTACAGACCCCAGTACAGACTCCCTGAACAGACTTCTGATATAGACTCCTGATACAGACTCTCAATACAGATTTCCTAAGCAGACTCGGGGTACAGTCTCCCGACAGACTTCCTGAACAGATTTCCAATACAGACCGCGGTACACACTCCCTGAACAGACTCCTGGTACAGACGCCAAGAACTGACTCCTGGTACAGACTCCCCCTACAAAATCCCAGAACAGACTCCTGGTCCAGACTTCCAATACAGACTTAATAAAGATTCCCAACACAGAATCCTCATAGAGACCCCCAAAACAGACTCCCAGAACTAATTTCTATTACAGACTCCCAAGGAAAACTTCCAATGTGGACTCCTGATACAGAGTCCTGTTACAGACGTCCAATATAGACTCTCAATACAGCCTCCCTGAACAAACCCCTGACACAGACTTTGATACAGACTCCCAAAACCAGACTCCTGGAATGCAGAATCCTCATAGAGACACCTAAAACAGATTCCCAGAACAAATTCCTATTAAAGACTCCCAATACGGACTCCCAATACAGACTCTGTTACAGACTCCTCATGCAGACTCCCAATACAGACTCTCAGTACAGACTCCCAATACAGACTCTCTGATACAGACCCCTGATACACTCCCTCAGTGTTAGCGTAGAAGAAGCTGTATGGGGTTCACAGACAGACTGAATATAGAGATTAAACCTGTAACTGTATGTGTTTGAGAGACTGTATTATAAATCACAGCATAGAGTCAATCTGGATAATGTGCTTTCCGTATGAGCTTCATAGACAGACGGAGTAAATCTGTAGCTGTATGTTTGTGACAGACGGTATTATAAATAACAGTGGGGTCAGTTTGGATTATGTGATGTGCGTATGTGCTATAAAGCAGAGCTTCCTGGAGCAGATTAAGTCTAGAACTGGACTAAACGGATTTTCAGTGTGGAATGTTTATTGTCAAAGGCTTAACTGGGAGTCTGATGTTCCGCGCTGGTGACCTTGATTCTGTCATCTGTGCAGTGGCCAAAGCAGCCGGACCCGCCGGAGAACTACTGCCACGACTGGGTACTCTAAGAGAGAGCTGCGGAGATAGCATCACAGCAAAATCTGGAACTATACCTGACAATATACTCCCACTGTTACTCTCATCTCTGAGGTCTGAAGGGTACGTACCTTTGAGGTCGCAATCATTTATGCAGCCAAATATTGTGGTTCGATTTAGGCCTGGGTGATAGGACAGTGTACTCGGATGCTGTTGATGTTGGATATGAAACCTGGTGGCGAGAGAAGCTGTATTACTAGCCGTACTGTAATGAAAACTGAAAATAAATGCAGGACATATTTTAAAACCTGCTACTGAAAATAAGCAGTTAAACAGTTGAGCGAAATAGACTGTGTGTTACCTCAGAGCAGCTAAGCTTGCTGCAGTCCTAAAACTATTAGAAGTAGAGAAATAGCCTCCGATTCCAGGACCAGGGTCGTGAAACAATGTGGCCTGTATTTGCTATTAACCCTTTAATGCACAAGCTAAGCAAACCCCTTCTAATGCACAACATGAGTCAAACTTGACCCGTATTCATTTCCTATGCTATGTATGTATTGATGAGTATCTCTTTGGTATATCTATTGAAATTAGTTTATTTCATTATTTAATGTTCTACGTGTTCATTAAAAATTAACTTTTTGATTCTCTTCAATCATTATTTTCATTCTTATTTATTTACTTCATGAAAAAGAAAGATTTTGTAAATGTTTCTGACTGCAAATGTTTACAAATGTCTACAGTTCCTATCAAGTCCCATAAGGGTTCATTTTGACCCATGGTGTGTGTTAGAAGGGCCGTGATACAAAGTTGTTTTTATTAAAAAGGTATAAAAAAAACTGAAATAAGAAATTTGTGGAATTAATTTATTGGAAAGAAAATGAAATCACAGTCAGGTCACTATTGATCCAGGTTGTGCATCAAAGGGTTGAAGCAATAGGCCAATCAAGGCTGTATGTTACAGAGATTTTACTCGACTTCATGCTGTGAAAAGATCAGTTAAACAAGATTTTGCAACAGTTACGACGGCAACAGGGATGTGGGAAGCGGGGGTGCTGAGGCTGCCTCCAGATTACAGGGTATATTAACTGCATCTACTGAAAATAGTAAAAAGAAAGATCTGATCTGGTCACTGTTTTGAATTTAGACTGATGTAAATTCATGTAAATTTGTATTTTTGTCTCTTATTTCTATGTTTCAGACGACCGCAGTAGCTGCACCCTTTACATTCATGTATTTGTTCTCACAGTGAGACGAATCAGCTTTAAAATCAGCCTAATACTGATTTTTATTGAACATTCCGTATTTATTTTTTTAATTAATTATTATATCTCCTATTTGAATGTGCGAATGTGGGCACGACCAAAGCCCTTTCCGTGCCACATATCAACAACTTATTTGCATATATTTGGTCTCGAGAGCGCGAGAGTTTATTATTGCCTGTCGTAGCTTTATGGCAAGTCACATCACATGGCTTTCTGTTTGATGTAAATTAACCAAATCATTTAAATTAAGAATAATAAGGCAAATCAGTTTAAATGAGGTCAACGTTCATGTCACGTATATACTGCTGATAATAAATAAAACTCCTACATTCATAGATGGCATAATTGGTCGTGCTGTTATTTCTAAGAAGGCTCGGATCACGTTTTGGAGGTTTTTTTCCAACATTTTCATTTTGCTGAAAATGTATTTGCACAAGGCAATATTTACAAACATGTACACGCCGTCGGTCATAACTTTGGACACATCCATCGAGGGTTTTCTTATTTTTCTTATTTTAATAGTAACAATATATTAGTGGATCATTTTGAAGACTGTAAAATAACACTTAAAGAATTATTCTTAAATCAGAATAAAACATCTTTTCATGGTTTAAAGAATGTTTACAGTGACTTTTAGAAAGGAGCCATTCGCTCTGATGCAGTTTATATACTTTTAACGCTCTGGCCAGCAGCTTCATGAAGTGCCGCATGAGCTGTTTTTTTCACAGGCTTGAAGAAGATGTATATATGCTGAGATCTCGAAACTGAAACAGTTTTGGGGGTTGTAAGTGGTACAAATCATAAATTTATAGGTGTTATAAATATATATCATTTTTTTAAATCTATATTTTATCAAATATTTTTCTACATAGGCACCACCTTGACTATTTAAACTTGTCTTGTCTCAAAATGTATATATATATATATGGGTATGTGTGTCCAAATTTTGAGTGGTAATGTGTATATATTTTCTAAAATGTAATGGTAGTGTACTAAAACGTTTGACTGGTAGTGTACTAAAACGTTTGACTGGTAGTGTACTATAACGTTTGACTGGTAGTGTACTAAAACGTTTGGCTGGTAGTGTACTAAAACGTTTGACTGGTAGTGTATCTAAAACGTTTGACTGGTAGTGTACTAAAACGTTTGACTGGTAGTGTACTATAACGTTTGACTGGTAGTGTACTATAACGTTTGACTGGTAGTGTACTAAAACGTTTGACTGGTAGTGTACTATAACGTTTGACTGGTAGTGTACTAAAACGTTTGGCTGGTAGTGTACTAAAACGTTTGACTGGTAGTGTATCTAAAACGTTTGACTGGTAGTGTACTAAAACGTTTGACTGGTAGTGTATCTAAAACGTTTGACTGGTAGTGTACTAAAACGTTTGACTGGTAGTGTACTATAACGTTTGACTGGTAGTGTACTAAAACGTTTGGCTGGTAGTGTACTAAAACGTTTGGCTGGTAGTGTACTAAAACGTTTGGCTGGTAGTGTACTAAAACATTTGACTGGTAGTGTACTAAAACGTTTGTCTGGTAGTGTACTAAAACGTTTGACTGGTAGTGTATCTAAAACGTTTGGCTGGTAGTGTACTAAAACGTTTGGCTGGTAGTGTACTAAAACATTTGACTGGTAGTGTACTAAAACGTTTGACTGGTAGTGTACTAAAACGTTTGGCTGGTAGTGTACTAAAACGTTTGGCTGGTAGTGTATCTAAAACGTTTGGCTGGTAGTGTATCTAAAACGTTTGGCTGGTAGTGTATCTAAAACGTTTGACTGGTAGTGTATCTAAAACGTTTGACTGGTAGTGTACTAAAACGTTTGACTGGTAGTGATCTAAAACGTTTTACTGGTAGTTTTCTAAAATGTTTGACTGGTAGTGTACTAAAACGTTTGACTGGTAGTGATCTAAAACTTTTGACTGGTAGTATTTTAAAACATTTGACTGGTAGTGATCTAAAACGTTTGACTGGTAGTGTATTAAAATGTTTGACTGGTAGTGTACTAAAATGTTTGACTGGTAGAATATTAAAATGTTTGACTGGTAGTGATCTAAAATGTTTGACTGGTAGAGTACTAAAACGTTTGACTGGTAGTGTACTAAAACGTTTGACTGGTAGAGTACTAAAACGTTTGACTGGTAGTGTACTAAAACGTTTGACTGGTAGTGTACTAAAACATTTGGCTGGTAGTGTATCTAAAACGTTTGACTGGTAGAGTACTAAAACGTTTGACTGGTAGTGTACTAAAACGTTTGACTGGTAGTGATCTAAAACGTTTGACTGGTTGTGTATCTAAAACGTTTAACTGGTAGTGTTCTAAAACGTTTGACTGGTAGTGATCAAAAACGTCTGACTGGTAGTGTACTAAAACGTTTTACTGGTAGTGTACTAAAACGTTTGACTGGTAGTGATCTAAAACGTTTGACTGGTAGTGTATCTAAAATGTTTGACTGGTAGTGTACTAAAACGTTTGACTGGTAGTGATCTAAAACGTTTGACTGGTAGAGTACTAAAACGTTTGACTGGTAGAGTACTAAAATGTTTGAGTGGTAGTGTACTAAAACATTTGGCTGGTAGTGTATCTAAAACGTTTGACTGGTAGAGTACTAAAACGTTTGTCTGGTAGTGTACTAAAACGTTTGACTGGTAGTGATCTAAAACGTTTGACTGGTTGTGTATCTAAAACGTTTAACTGGTAGTGTTCTAAAACGTTTGACTGGTAGTGATCTAAAACGTTTGACTGGTAGTGTACTAAAACGTTTGACTGGTAGTGATCTAAAACGTTTGACTGGTAGAGTACTAAAACGTTTGACTGGTAGAGTACTAAAATGTTTGAGTGGTAGTGTATTAAAATGTTTGACTGGTAGAGTACTAAAACGTTTGACTGGTAGTGTACTAAAACGTTTGACTGGTAGAGTACTAAAATGTTTGAGTGGTAGTGTATTAAAATGTTTGACTGGTAGAGTACTAAAATGTTTGAGTGGTAGTGTATTAAAATGTTTGACTGGTAGAGTACTAAAATGTTTGAGTGGTAGTGTATTAAAATGTTTGACTGGTAGAGTACTAAAATGTTTGAGTGGTAGTGTATTAAAATGTTTGACTGGTAGAGTACTAAAATGTTTGAGTGGTAGTGTATTAAAATGTTTGACTGGTAGAGTACTAAAATGTTTGAGTGGTAGTGTATTAAAATGTTTGACTGGTAGAGTACTAAAATGTTTGACTGGTAGAGTATATATACTTAAACAAGCACCATTATTTTATTTTCACCACTGGAAGAAGACATGAAGGCCACTGTTGGGGAAAATTAACACAGATAAGTATATCTCACTCTACGAGTAGCTTAGCTAGAATGTTTACTATCCACCACGCTTCTAGGCTACGCTTCAACCCCCACAGATCTACAGCTCACACTGAACACTCACAACTTTCTAATATCACTTCTAAGCAGGTCACGGTGCAATCAGTTACACCAGTTCTTTATACATGCAATGTCATGCTTGACACGCCAAAGCCAATCAAGAAATCCTGAGCTGGGCGAAAAACGGAACAAAGGTTCAGAGGAAGACGGAAAGACTCGGAGAGGGAGGGGGGAGCGAAGCGCCCTGAAGGCTCTTGTTGCGTCTGCAGTCCTCGTCGCACAGTGACATGGATGTAATTGGTGGAAACTAGCTTGAGAGGAGGCATTGACCAGTTTTGATGTGAAGCCAAAGTGGTTCTTTCTGCAACTCCTCTAGTCAAGCCACGCTCATCCCTCTTTTTTCACCATCCCCTCGCCTTCTCCCTCTCTTCTTCTCTTGCAAATCCCCTTCTTTTGTTCAGACCCGGCGGGGCCACGGTGGGTGAATCCTCCAGCGTCTCGCGCTCTCTGCACTCTGTCTGGCTCGGGAGCCTCTGTCTGATTTAACCCTCCGCATCCCGCGACAAACTCAGAGTCCGACTCGAGTCACTTTGCTGCTGGCCATGCTGGGCACCGCAATAGCGGTGGCGCTGGTAGACGATGCTGGCAGATGGCCCGTGGTGCAGTTGAGATTAATCTGCGAGAAAGTGAAAGCTTCGTAGCGTGTGGTCGCAGCGGGGGGACGGCATCCACCGACACCCTGTAATCACATTCCTAAACCTCTTTGAGGCAATACGCAAGCAATGAAACCCAGGGCCCCGAACACGAGGCCCAGGCCTCAGGCTTTCATTTAATGACTATACCAACAGCTCATACCACCAAACCAGCAAAGCACTAGTTCGAGTTCACAGAATGTTTCTTTGAACCTAAATACGGCCGAGACATCTTTGGGTCAAAGTTTGCTTGTTTGGGTTTGCACTGGAGCTACAAGGCTAATGTAGTTAACAAGGAACAGAAGCTATTAGCCCGCTAATTAGCGCGGCACAAACTACACAGCTCAATTATCACATGCTCGCACCAAACCGTGTGGAGATGTTCAGTAAATTCTAAAAGACTTGCTTGGCTGCTTTCTGACACTGTATGACACACTGTTATCTTTAAACATGGCTTTAAAAACACTGCTAATTACAGCACCATATTGAACACTAACATTGTATTCATCACTTATTGTGATATTAAGTCATATCTCAAAACATTTTCTATAATGACTCTGCAAATGAATGTACATAATTGCATTTGGCAGCAACCAAGAGTTTCAAACGAGTAAAGGTTGTGATACACAGTCCAGGCACATAATTTTGAGCACCAGCTAATATCCAGAGTAACCGCCGTGTGCAGCACTGACAGCAGCTAGACGGACTGGGAGACTCAATAAGGTCCTGGTAGGTTGTCACAGGTATCTGGAGCCATGCTGACTGCAGTGCATCCCACAGCTGCTGGAGGGAGTGTGGGGAGGATCCATTGAGCCAACACCACCATTCAAGTCATCCCACAGATGCTCAACTGGGTTCAAGACTGGGGAATTAGGTAGTACCTGAAAGTCTTGGTCAGCTCTTCCAACCAATGTGGGACATTTCTAGCCGTGGGATGTGTCACATTGTCTTGGTGGAAGATCCAATCCAAGCCAGGAAAGACAATCGGCATGTATGGTGCAAGAATGGATTCAGGCCCAAATCGGTTGAGAGTGTCTTCCATATCCAGAGAATGCCACCAAAATATTCAACAGACCAATGAAAGTCATCAATGAAAGTAGAACATGGTCATAGAATGTGACTATGTAATAAAGCTCTTGCTTAAGCATTCAGACCTTGGATATCACGTTCTGATCGGTGAGTCCACATTGGAGTCCATAGTGGCATGGTGCTAGCTTTAACGGCAACAAAAGGTTTGGCTTAATAGTTCTTCTACTGGAAATGCTCTTTACTAGTTTTCTAGACGTTCCAGACATCAGTGGAGATCTTACTAATCTCCAATTTACCTTTCCTAGGGCAAGTTTTCTGACTTGTAAATATGCTGGTCTGAGACAGACCAGAGCTGCAGCTCTAGCTAGCTTAATGTATTAAAGAGAGAATCCCAACCTTGTCTATTTTTCCTTAACAGACAGCATAACATCATAACCCATTCATACAATAAGTTGATTTTGAGGCATTCAGGTGGGCCAAGATCTCATTTAGGAGCTCCCAGAACCCTCTACCCTGATTGGGATCTATTTAAACCCAAGAATTTACGTTAGAACATAGAGTACACATAAAAGACCTAAACATTTTGGTGAGTCAATAAAGGGCAATGGGAATTTACAGTTGATCCCTGTTTGAGCCCTGTACGTCTGACAGACCACTAAGCACAAACCATTGTATTTTTTTTTATCAATATATGCAAATGTTCAAAAGGGAGCATTTAGAATAGAGTGCATCTGAAGCCTTATAGCACTAATAGCATCAGAGCATAGTTCAATACTCCATACATTAATTTTTTTTCCTACAATTTATGTAATAAAAACAACTAGCTTGTCATTTACTAACTAAATATTTTTTATCACATATCACCACAAACAAAACAGTTAGTTTGGTCATTTAAACTGAGTTTGGACATCATATCCGTGTATATAGTGACTGTTCTCTGGTACAGCATGACATAAGAGCAGGTGGGGAAACAGGGAAGTGAATGTGAGTGGGTGGGGAATACTTTCACAGGCAGTTTAATGTGTTTTAACACCTTTTATCATCAGACTTAACAATCTTGTGAATATTAAATTAGAGATTAGTATGTAATTATACATAGTGTGTCCAACACTTGTTAATCTAAGTACACGTGTGCTGTCTCCTGTGATTTCAGATAGCTTGAACTGGTAAACAGGTCTTGCGCACCTGTTCTTATCTTATCAAGTTCGTATGACCTGCAAACTCAAGATCCACTATTTAAAACTATCCCTCCCACAGTGCACCTGGTTAAAGCTGTCAGGACTGGTATTTGGGGGTAGGACTTGGTCTACATTAATTTGAAAATGTTTGAATAGATTTGCACAGAGATTAGTGACCCCTTAATAGAGTTTAAGTATAGTAAGTATAGTAAGTATAGTAAAAAAAAAGTATTTTCTGACACAGTCTTGGAGGTGTACGGCTATAGGCAACAAGAGATCCAATATATAAGCCTATTGATTGATCTTAAGCCCGGGTAATTAATTTTTGTCCTCTGAAGGGGACATGAGTCTCCAAAAGATATTTCAAAAACTAAATAAGGTAGCTTGCTAAAGCCTGTTGTGCCATGTAGAGGACATCCTGGTCTTTCCAGTGATGTATCATGTGTTGGGGTGTGTCATTCACAACAGAAGTTCTGCCTTTTTAAATATGGCTGCCTCTCAGGAACCACATTTTATGGGAGTAAGAGAGATAAGCTGTTAAATAATATACATTTATTATGTTTCTAAAGCCTATAATTGATATGTTTTAGGTATAAAACTGTAGCTAGTTCTCAAAGCACTTTTTAGTGATATGCACAAATGTTTAACTACCTAACGGCATCCTTTTTGATGTCCTTTGTAGTGGACATTGAGACTAAATCTGGTTTTATATTAAATTAATGATGTCCCAAGTGACAGGAATTTGACTGAGGCAGAGATCATTTTGCAACATGTAAGCTCTGTAAACATGTAAATTCATTACCAATTTATTTTTAATTCATTAATAATTTAATATTCCTAATTTATTAGAAAATATTACATAATTGTACATTTAAAAATAGAACATTAAAATGAAATGGACCAGAAAAAAAGTTGGGTACTACGTGTGGAAAGTGTGAAACTTTGGCTCAAGGTTTGGAGTGATTAACACAGGTTTACCTAGTGGGCCTTAAACCTGTTTAAACCTGGATTGTAATATTTTAATCAAAGTAACGGTAACCTTTGGAATGGGTTATTATTTGTTCCTGTTTATGTTCATATACAGTGCATTTGAAATATTTCTTAGACTGCCAAAAGTGGAAATTGTATAAAAAAGGTAAACAATGTTTGTTTACTCAGTTTTTATTTACATTATTTTCTAGGATTGAGTTGGTGCTGATGTTGTAGAAGGGTTTTTGGTCTAATGCAGAACAGAAAACAAAAAATATGTCATAAACAATGTCCTAATGTCCACTATAAAGGACATTCCATGAAAAAATATTTAAAATGTTTTTGTTTTTTTTTAAATGTTGTTTTATGTTGAAATTACTGAAACTCTCAAACTTTAGTATTTCTGGGTCTCAGGGGGATAAGCCCACTAATTGATCTTAAGCCCCTCGGCCTTGGTTGTTGTGAGCACATCTGCTCAAGCTACTGTGAACTATGGAGGTAAACGGGTTAGCCTTTGGAATGATTGCGTTTTTTCCCGGATCGATACATTATTTAAGATCAATAAGGCAGCCGACAAAAAGAGCTCCTGTTCGCAATTGAGGCCTACAGACGCACCGTGGTGACTAGCACTGCGACTAACGGCGCTAACAGAAGAAAGATCGAGGATAAATCATTCAGATTGCAGTGAGTACGGGAGAAACCTCATCAAACAGCGATTCATGTAGACGGAGTGGAAATAAAAGAGCAGCGCCGTTGCTGTTCTGCAGGGGAGATAAATGTATGATTACATGCATGTGGGATTTGGGTATTCGGGAGTAGGCCGCACACTCGCAGTACTACAGTCAGCTAACTTAGCCACGTAATTTAGGCTGCAGTAGGACTAGACATGATCTCATAATGTGATTATGTCGAGGAACAACCTGTTAAACTTGGTTGGATTGCAACGGCATCTTACTCCAACAGGATTTCTATCCTTTTTAATGCGTATTGGCTGCCAGCTTTCCCGCATTTCAGTCCCGTCTCTTGCCAAACTTGTATTTTCTTCTGCAGTTCTATCCAAGTATATTAAGCTTGTTGTTTGATCCAAGCGTCCAAACATACAGCGGGCAGGTTGCTGATGGGATGATAGCAGGGGTTTGTATAGCTGATTGGTTGTGAACAGAGAGAGAGCCTCACTGAAATGAAGACTGCAATGCATGTCTAAATGATGCAACTCACTCTGTTGTTGGAAGTTTCTTGGCTGCCTGGAACCGTAATGAAGGGGTAACGTTATGTTACAGACCACCTAGTTAAGCGACGTAACTATGTACTGGAATACTGCTGTAATGCTGCTTGGAACTGACCTCCTGCCTCAAGTGGAGGAGTTCAAGTATCTCGGGGTCTTGTTCACGAGTGAGGGGAGGATGGAGCAGGAGGTCAACAGGCAGATTGACGTAGCGTCTACAGTGATGCGGGCTCTGTAATGGTGAAGAGAGAGCTTAGCCAAAAGGTGAAGCTCTCGAAGCTCTCGATTTACTGGTCAATCAAGGTTCCTACTCTCACCAATGGTCATGAGCTTTGGGTACTAACCGAAAGAGCAAGACCACAGATACAAGCTGCCAAAATGAGTTTTCTCCGTGGGGTGTCAGGTCTCACCCTCAAAGATAGACTAAGAAGTTTGATCATACGAGGGAGGCTCAGAGTCAAGCCGCTACTCCTCCACGTCAAGAGGAACCAGCTGAGGTGGTTCGGGCATCTGGTTAGGATGCCTCCTGGATGCTTCCCCATGGAGGTGTTCCAGAAGACCTAGGACAAGCTGGAGGGATTATATCTCTCGACCGGCCTGGGAACGCCTCGGTATCCCCCAGGAGGAGCTTGAGGAGGTGGCAGGGAGGAGAGGGAAGTCAGGGTGTCTCTGCTTAGACTGCTACCCCCGCGACCGGGATCCCTGGAAAAGCGGTAGATAATGGATGGATGGATACTGTACATACTTGAAAATCATGAAATTCAAATTTCCGATATCCGACTAGAACGTTTACAATGGAATGTCGGAATGTTAGTTCGGAAACTCAAGCAGTTGGAGTGATTTATACTGAAGAGGTAGTCCAACTGGATCAACTCAGTCAGTCCAAATCTCCATCCAACAAATTCCTCAGCGTCGGCCCTGCAAAACAAGCTAGCTAGCAAAACTCTATTGTTGGCTTTGAGCTCGGTCTTTGTGAGGCAATGGATTGGCTTCAAAAGTTCCCGCCTAAAATTCCTAATGGCAATTTCTAGACACTCAATACGAGATCACAACTGGCCCAGTGAGACTATCCACTGCTTTGAGCTGAGCCTTTCCCGCCCACATTTCTCATGTTTGTCCCCAAACTTTCTTGTTCCACGTTCGCATCGGGCCCACTGAGACTGACAGCCACAGCAGACGTGCTCGTTGTGTTTCGTGAAGGATTTAGTCGGGAAATTGGTCTTCTGAGCAATTCCACATTTGTGTTCTCGGAATTAGGGCACGAGCCTGAGATTCTGGGTGTCCGATTTAAAAACACATTGTTAACTTTCGAGAGCATGTCTCAGAAGTCTCTGGGGGTTTAGCTTCAGTGAAGGGTGCGTTATGATAGTGTGGAACATATATTGCTCATATATCTGGGTATCTGGAGTCACTACTGGCCCACACGCTGTGAAATTGGACAACACGGTCAGTTTTTGGTGGCTGCCTCCATCAGAAAACATGGAATTCCACAACTTACTCAGATATGACCCCCTCTTCTGCCTCATTTGAATATTGCTGTCCCCTATATGAGTAGCTGATCACTGGGCAGTCGTCGACTGGAGGTTAGGGAAGCGATCTTGTGACTGAAAGGGTGCTGGTTCGATTCCCTGGACCAACAGGACATGACTAAAATGACCTTGAGCAAGACGCCTAACCCCCAACTGCTCCCCGGGTGCTGTGGGTGGAGCTACCCACGTCCGGGCAAGCGTGCTTCACTGGCCTGTGTGTATGTGGGTGCTTCACTGCCCCCTAGTGTGTGTTCATTAGTGTGTGTGTATGTGGGTATTTCACTGCTACTGCTATGTGTGTGTGTGTGTGTGTATGTATGTGGGTGCTTCACTGATTCCTGGTGTGTGTGTGTGTGTGTGTGTGTGTGTGTGTGTGTGTGTGTGTGTGTGTGTTTGTGTGTATGTGGGTGCTTCACTGATTCCTGGTGTGTGTGTGTGTGTATGTATGGATGTGTGTGCTTCACTAATTCCTGGTGTGTGTGTGTGTGTATGTATGTGGGTGCTTCAGTGCCCCATAGTGTGTGTGTTCACTAATGTGTCTGTGTGTGTGAATGTGGGTGCTTCACTGCTCCATAGTGTGTGTATGTGTCCGTATCTGGGGGCTTCACTGTCCCAGAGTGTGCGTGTTCACTAGTGTGTGTGTCTGTACGTGGGTGCTTCACTGCCCCATAGTGGGTGTTCACTAGTGTGTGTGTGCGTGTGTGTGTATGTGTTTGTGTGGGGTGGTGCTTCACTGCCCCTAGTGTGTGTGTGTGTCTGTATGTGGATGCTTCTCTGTCCCAGAGTGTGTGAGTGTGTGTTCACTAGTGTGTGTGTATATGTAAGTGATTCACTGCCCCCTAGTGTCTGTGTGTGTATGTGGGTGCCTTACTGCCCCCTAATGTGTGTGTTCACTTGTGTGTGTGTATGTGGGTGCTTCACTGCCCCCTGTGTGTGTGTTCACTAGTGTGTGTGTGTGTATGTGGGTGCTACACTGCCCCCTAATGTGTGTGTTCACTAGTGTGTGTGTGTGTGTGTGTGTGTGGGTTGGTCACTGACCCATAATGTGTGTTCAATAGTGTGTGTGTAAGTGGGTGCTTCACTGCCACCTAGAGTGTGTGTTTACTAGTGTGTGTGTGAATGTGGGTCCTTCATTGCCCCATAGTGTGTTTACTAGTGTGTGTGTGTGTGTGTGTGTGTATGTGGGTTCTTTACTGCCCCATAGTGTGTTTACTAGTGTGTGTGTGTGTGTATGTGGGTTCTTTACTGCCCCATAGTGTGTTTACTAGTGTGTGTGTGGATGCTTTACTGCCCCATAGTATGTTTACTAGTGTGTGTGTGTATGTATGTGGGTGCTTCACTGCCACCTAATGTGTGTGTTCACTAGTGAGTGTGTGTATGTATGTATGTGGGTGCGTCACTGCCCCATGATGTGTGTTCATTAGTGTGTTTGTGTATGTGGGTGCTTCACTGCCCACTAATGTGTGTGTTCACTAGTGCGTGTGTGTGTTTGTGTGTATGTGGGTCTTTCACTGCCCCATAGTGTGTTTACTAGTGTGTATGTGGGTCCTTCACTGCCCCATAGTGTGTTTACTAGTGTGTATGTCTATGTGGGTCCTTCACTGCTCCATAGTGTGTTTACTAGTGTGTATGTGTATGTGGGTGCTTCACTGCCCCATAATGTGTGTTCACTAGTGTGTATGTGTATGTGGGTGCTTCACTGCCCCATAGTGTGTTTACTAGTGTGTATGTCTATGTGGGTCCTTCACTGCCCCATAGTGTGTTTACTAGTGTGTATGTCTATGTGGGTCATTCACTGCCCCATAATGTGTTTACTAGTGTGTTTGTGTATGTGGATGCTTCACTGCCCCATAATGTGTGTTCACTAGTGTGTATGTGTATGTGGGTGCTTCACTGCCCCATAATGTGTGTTCATTAGTGTGTGTGTGTATGTGGGTGCTTCACTTCCCCATAGTGTGTTTCCTAGTGTTTGTGTGTATGTGGTTGCTTCACTGCCCCATAGTGTGTTTACTAGTGTGTAAGTGTATGTGGGTGCTTCACTGCCCCATAATGTGTGTTCATTAGTGTGTTTGTGTATGTGGGTGCTTCACTGCCCACTAATGTGTGTGTTCACTAGTGTGTGTGTGTGTGTGTGTGTGTGTGTGTGTATGTGGGTCCTTCACTGCCCCATAATGTGTTTACTAGTGTGTTTGTGTGTATGTGGGTGCTTCACTGCCCCATAGTGTGTTTACTAGTGTGTGTGTGTATGTGGGTGCATCACAGCCCCATAATGTGTGTTCATTAGTGTGTGTGTGTGTATGTGGGTCCTTCACTGCCCCATAGTGTGTTTACTAGTGTGTAAGTGTATGTGGGTCCTTCACTGCCCCATAATGTGTTTACTAGTGTGTTTGTGTGTATGTGGGTGCTTCACTGCCCCATAGTGTGTTTACTAGTGTGTGTGTGTATGTGGTTGCTTCACTGCCCCATAGTGTGTTTACTAGTGTGTAAGTGTATGTGGGTGCTTCACTGCCCCATAATGTGTGTTCATTAGTGTGTTTGTGTATGTGGGTGCTTCACTGCCCACTAATGTGTGTGTTCACTAGTGTGTGTGTGTGTGTGTGTGTGTGTGTGTGTGTGTGTGTATGTGGGTCCTTCACTGCCCCATAATGTGTTTACTAGTGTGTTTGTGTGTATGTGGGTGCTTCACTGCCCCATAGTGTGTTTACTAGTGTGTGTGTGTATGTGGGTGCATCACAGCCCCATAATGTGTGTTCATTAGTGTGTGTGTGTGTATGTGGGTCCTTCACTGCCCCATAGTGTGTTTACTAGTGTGTAAGTGTATGTGGGTCCTTCACTGCCCCATAATGTGTGTTCATTAGTGTGTGTGTGTATGTGGGTGCTTCACTGCCCCATAGTGTGTTTACTTGTGTGTTTGTGTGTATGTGGGTGCTTCACTGCCCCATAGTGTGTTTACTAGTGTGTGTGTGTATGTGGGTGCTTCACTGCCCCATAATCTGTGTTCATTAGTGTGTGTGTGTATGTGTGTGCTTCACTTCCCCATAGTGTGTTTCCTAGTGTTTGTGTGTATGTGGTTGCTTCACTGCCCCATAGTGTGTTTACTAGTGTGTAAGTGTATGTGGGTGCTTCACTGCCCCATAATGTGTGTTCATTAGTGTGTTTGTGTATGTGGGTGCTTCACTGCCCACTAATGTGTGTGTTCACTAGTGTGTGTGTGTGTGTGTGTGTGTGTGTGTATGTGGGCCCTTCACTGCCCCATAATGTGTTTACTAGTGTGTTAGTGTGTATGTGGGTGCTTCACTGCCCCATAGTGTGTTTACTAGTGTGTAAGTGTATGTGGGTGCGTCACAGCCCCATAATGTGTGTTCATTAGTGTGTGTGTGTATGTGGGTCCTTCACTGCCCCATAGTGTGTTTACTAGTGTGTAAGTGTATGTGGGTCCTTCACTGCCCCATAATGTGTGTTCATTAGTGTGTGTGTGTATGTGGGTGCTTCACTGCCCCATAGTGTGTTTACTTGTGTGTTTGTGTGTATGTGGGTGCTTCACTGCCCCATAGTGTGTTTACTAGTGTGTGTGTGTATGTGGGTGCTTCACTGCCCCATAATGTGTGTTCATTAGTGTGTGTGTGTATGTGGGTCCTTCACTTCCCCATAGTGTGTTCACTAGTGTGTGTGTGTATGTGGGTGCGTCACAGCCCACTAATGTGTGTGTTCACTAGTGTGTGTGTGTGTGTGTGTGTATGTGGGTCCTTCACTGCCCCATAGTGTGTTTACTAGTGTGTGTGTGTATGTGGGTGCGTCACAGCCCCATAATGTGTGTTCATTAGTGTGTGTGTGTGTATGTGGGTCCTTCACTGCCCCATAGTGTGTTTACTAGTGTGTAAGTGTATGTGGGTCCTTCACTGCCCCATAATGTGTGTTCATTAGTGTGTGTGTGTATGTGGGTGCTTCACTGCCCCATAGTGTGTTTACTTGTGTGTTTGTGTGTATGTGGGTGCTTCACTGCCCCATAGTGTGTTTACTAGTGTGTGTGTGTGTATGTGGGTGCTTCACTGCCCCATAATGTGTGTTTATTAGTGTGTGTGTGTATGTGGGTCCTTCACTGCCCCATAGTGTGTTTACTAGTGTGTGTGTGTGTATGTGGGTGCGTCACAGCCCACTAATGTGTGTGTTCACTAGTGTGTGTGTGTGTGTGTGTGTATGTGGGTCCTTCACTGCCCCATAGTGTGTTTACTAGTGTGTGTGTGTATGTGGGTCCTTCACTGCCCCATAGTGTGTTTACTAGTGTGTTTGTGTGTATGTGGGTGCTTCACTGCCCCATAGTGTGTTTACTAGTGTGTGTGTGTATGTGGGTGCGTCACAGCCCCATAATGTGTGTTCATTAGTGTGTGTGTGTATGTGGGTGCTTCACTGCCCACTAATGTGTGTGTTCACTAGTGTGTGTGTGTGTGTGTGTGTGTATGTGGGTCCTTCACTGCCCCATAATGTGTTTACTAGAGTGTTTGTGTGTATGTGGGTGCTTCACTGCCCCATAGTGTGTTTACTAGTGTGTATGTGGGTCCTTCACTGCCCCATAGTGTGTTTTCTAGTGTGTATGTGTATGTGGGTCCTTCATTGCCCCATAATGTGTTTACTAGTGTGTTTGTGTGTATGTGGGTGCTTCACTGCCCCATAGTGTGTTTACTAGTGTGTGTGTGTATGTGGGTGCATCACAGCCCCATAATGTGTGTTCATTAGTGTGTGTGTGTGTATGTGGGTCCTTCACTGCCCCATAGTGTGTTTACTAGTGTGTAAGTGTATGTGGGTCCTTCACTGCCCCATAATGTGTTTACTAGTGTGTTTGTGTGTATGTGGGTGCTTCACTGCCCCATAGTGTGTTTACTAGTGTGTGTGTGTATGTGGTTGCTTCACTGCCCCATAGTGTGTTTACTAGTGTGTAAGTGTATGTGGGTGCTTCACTGCCCCATAATGTGTGTTCATTAGTGTGTTTGTGTATGTGGGTGCTTCACTGCCCACTAATGTGTGTGTTCACTAGTGTGTGTGTGTGTGTGTGTGTGTGTGTGTGTGTATGTGGGTCCTTCACTGCCCCATAATGTGTTTACTAGTGTGTTTGTGTGTATGTGGGTGCTTCACTGCCCCATAGTGTGTTTACTAGTGTGTGTGTGTATGTGGGTGCATCACAGCCCCATAATGTGTGTTCATTAGTGTGTGTGTGTGTATGTGGGTCCTTCACTGCCCCATAGTGTGTTTACTAGTGTGTAAGTGTATGTGGGTCCTTCACTGCCCCATAATGTGTGTTCATTAGTGTGTGTGTGTATGTGGGTGCTTCACTGCCCCATAGTGTGTTTACTTGTGTGTTTGTGTGTATGTGGGTGCTTCACTGCCCCATAGTGTGTTTACTAGTGTGTGTGTGTATGTGGGTGCTTCACTGCCCCATAATCTGTGTTCATTAGTGTGTGTGTGTATGTGTGTGCTTCACTTCCCCATAGTGTGTTTCCTAGTGTTTGTGTGTATGTGGTTGCTTCACTGCCCCATAGTGTGTTTACTAGTGTGTAAGTGTATGTGGGTGCTTCACTGCCCCATAATGTGTGTTCATTAGTGTGTTTGTGTATGTGGGTGCTTCACTGCCCACTAATGTGTGTGTTCACTAGTGTGTGTGTGTGTGTGTGTGTGTGTGTGTGTGTATGTGGGCCCTTCACTGCCCCATAATGTGTTTACTAGTGTGTTAGTGTGTATGTGGGTGCTTCACTGCCCCATAGTGTGTTTACTAGTGTGTAAGTGTATGTGGGTGCGTCACAGCCCCATAATGTGTGTTCATTAGTGTGTGTGTGTATGTGGGTCCTTCACTGCCCCATAGTGTGTTTACTAGTGTGTAAGTGTATGTGGGTCCTTCACTGCCCCATAATGTGTGTTCATTAGTGTGTGTGTGTATGTGGGTGCTTCACTGCCCCATAGTGTGTTTACTTGTGTGTTTGTGTGTATGTGGGTGCTTCACTGCCCCATAGTGTGTTTACTAGTGTGTGTGTGTATGTGGGTGCTTCACTGCCCCATAATGTGTGTTCATTAGTGTGTGTGTGTATGTGGGTCCTTCACTTCCCCATAGTGTGTTCACTAGTGTGTGTGTGTATGTGGGTGCGTCACAGCCCACTAATGTGTGTGTTCACTAGTGTGTGTGTGTGTGTGTGTGTGTGTATGTGGGTCCTTCACTGCCCCATAGTGTGTTTACTAGTGTGTGTGTGTATGTGGGTGCGTCACAGCCCCATAATGTGTGTTCATTAGTGTGTGTGTGTGTATGTGGGTCCTTCACTGCCCCATAGTGTGTTTACTAGTGTGTAAGTGTATGTGGGTCCTTCACTGCCCCATAATGTGTGTTCATTAGTGTGTGTGTGTATGTGGGTGCTTCACTGCCCCATAGTGTGTTTACTTGTGTGTTTGTGTATGTGGGTGCTTCACTGCCCCATAGTGTGTTTACTAGTGTGTGTGTGTGTATGTGGGTGCTTCACTGCCCCATAATGTGTGTTTATTAGTGTGTGTGTGTATGTGGGTCCTTCACTGCCCCATAGTGTGTTTACTAGTGTGTGTGTGTATGTGGGTGCGTCACAGCCCACTAATGTGTGTGTTCACTAGTGTGTGTGTGTGTGTGTGTGTATGTGGGTCCTTCACTGCCCCATAGTGTGTTTACTAGTGTGTGTGTGTATGTGGGTCCTTCACTGCCCCATAGTGTGTTTACTAGTGTGTTTGTGTGTATGTGGGTGCTTCACTGCCCCATAGTGTGTTTACTAGTGTGTGTGTGTATGTGGGTGCGTCACAGCCCCATAATGTGTGTTCATTAGTGTGTGTGTGTATGTGGGTGCTTCACTGCCCACTAATGTGTGTGTTCACTAGTGTGTGTGTGTGTGTGTGTGTGTGTATGTGGGTCCTTCACTGCCCCATAATGTGTTTACTAGAGTGTTTGTGTGTATGTGGGTGCTTCACTGCCCCATAGTGTGTTTACTAGTGTGTATGTGGGTCCTTCACTGCCCCATAGTGTGTTTTCTAGTGTGTATGTGTATGTGGGTCCTTCATTGCCCCATAGTGTGTTTACTAGTGTGTTTGTGTGTATGTGGGTCCTTCACTGCCCCATAGTGTGTTTACTAGTGTGTGTGTGTATGTGGATCCTTTACTCCTTCCTGGTGTGTGTGTTTACTAGTGTGTGTGTGTGTGTGTATGTGGGTGCTTCACTGCCACCTAGAGTGTGTGTTCACTAGTGTGTGTGTGTATGTGGGTCCTTCACTGCCCCATAGTGTGTTTACTAGTGTGTGTGTGTATGTGGGTCCTTTACTGCTTCCTGGTGTGTGTGTGTGTATGTGGGTGCTTCACTGCCACCTAGAGTGTGTGTTCTCTAGTGTGTGTGTGTGTATGTGGGTCCTTCACTGCCCCATAGTGTGTTTGCTAGTGTGTGTGTGTGTGTATGTGGGTGCGTCACTGCCCCATAGTGTGTGTGTGTGTATGTGGGTCCTTCACTGCCCCATAGTGTTTACTAGTGTGTGTGTGTGTGTGTGTATGTGGGTGCGTCACTGCCCCATAGTGTGTTTACTAGTGTGTTTGTGTATGTGGGTGCTTCACTGCCCACTAATGTGTGTGTTCACTAGTGTGTGTGTGTGTGTGTGTGTGTATGTGGGTCCTTCACTGCCCCATAATGTGTTTACTAGTGTGTTTGTGTGTATGTGGGTGCTTCACTGCCCCATAGTGTGTTTACTAGTGTGTGTGTGTATGTGGGTGCGTCACAGCCCCATAATGTGTGTTCATTAGTGTGTGTGTGTATGTGGGTGCTTCACTGCCCCATAGTGTGTTTACTTGTGTGTTTGTGTGTATGTGGGTGCTTCACTGCCCCATAGTGTGTTTACTAGTGTGTGTGTGTGTATGTGGGTGCTTCACTGCCCCATAATGTGTGTTCATTAGTGTGTGTGTGTATGTGGGTCCTTCACTGCCCCATAGTGTGTGTTCACTAGTGCGTGTGTGTGTGTATGTGGGTCCTTCACTGCCCCATAGTGTTTACTAGTGTGTGTGTGTGTGTATGTGGGTGCGTCACTGCCCCATAGTGTGTTTACTAGTGTGTGTGTGTGTGTGTGTATGTGGGTGCATCACTGCCCCATAGTGTGTGTTTACTAGTGTGTGTGTGTTGAGGTGCAACAGGGTATAATGTTTTTGTCATTCATTAAAGTTTGGCTTTGCCTCGTTTGGCCCTTGTTGCGTCTGGTCAACAGAATTGTCTCCAACCTCTTTTTTCTATTGGTCCTTTTATTATGAAACTCAGGATATAAAGAACAGCAGTGGTGTTTGAATGATGATGATGATGATGATGATGTTTGAACATGTTTTTTCTTTGAACAGCGACGATATTTAGCTACATTTTTTAAAACGACACAAATAATATACGATCAACGTCCACAGAAATAGAATATCTTCAACAGAAGCCAAAAACATTCTATACTTTTGATGTAAATCAATGTAAAGATGGTTTTATTCCATGTGCCTTTCTATTGGTCCAACCATCATGAAACCTTCAGAGGTTATCAAAAGCAGCTATCGTGTTCAAATGACATAGAAACTTGAAAATCAACAAAAATGGAGATTTTCATACTTTGCAAAAACATATTTGATCAATATATTTGGAAGATATATTATTTTACATATTCTGCCGCTGGCCATATTGTTTGCGGGGGCAACAATGAAGCCAGTTGTACGTACAGTGAGAACAGGGTCAGGTGATGTTGCAATCTAGGTAGTAACCAAGTAACGGTCCCCCAGTGAAGATACCAGATTGTACAGTACCACCAGAAACCACATGAAGCCAGTCTATCTGAGAATACTTAATGACTCGACGCTGCTGTTTGCAACATGCTAATTGCAAGTCATAAGCCTCCATTGCTTGTTAGCTACATTAGCCTTGTGGCTCCAGTGCAAGACTAAAGAAGCAAACTTCAGACTCGTCTTGGTTGATGAGCTACGTTTGAGCTACGGGCGTAAAAATTGCATAAATTTGATTTTCTTCGGGCCGAACTGATTCTTTCAGATGTGCAAGAGTTAATGGCAGCTGCGAAATTTTAACATTCAATTACCTCCGCTCAACACGTCTCCCCCTAAGCCTCGCACGAGGCCCGCAGCCAGCGTTGACAGAGCGTGCCGCGCATACCAAGGAGAAGCCGGCGTGCCGTTAAATGCGTGCTGCCGTGCCGGACTCGCGGAAAGTGGAGAGAGGTGGGAAATTACTGTACTGATGTGGAGAGCGCCGAGCCTTCTGTGCTCCACTTCTGGAGTTCATTTGCCTCCACATGCATATTCCATGAGGATGGCCAAGTTCACGGATAAGCCGATTGATTGAGGAGCTGCGTTCATTTATGAAAGCGCGAGGACATGCCAAGGAGAGGGAAGTTCGATCTGAGAGCAGGGCCCTTAATATGACTCAGGAATAATAAAGACGTGTGCATGTGTGTGCAGGAGAGAGAGAGAGAGAGACGTGACATTTACTTGACGAGCGAATGCTGGACCGGGCTTCAAGAATTTCAAGGCATCAGAAACACCTGATTTAACTTCAACATGCCCTGATTAACCGAAGCATAGAGGGAAGATGGTAAAAGACCAAATCAGCACTGAGTATAAAGAAGGAAAGAGAGTGAAGGAAACATGATTTGTAAGCCTGTAGCATTTAGCTCATCCATGTATGGAGCTGCTTTGGGCACTGGTGGGCAGTCATGTTGGAACAGGAAGGGGTCGTCCCCAAACTGTTTCCACAAAGTTGGAAGCATAAAGAGAATAATCCCCCCTCCACCAAATTTTACACCTGGCACAAGCAGTCAGACAAGTACTGTTCTCCCGGCAACCGCCACACCCTGACTTGTCCATTGGATTTCCAAGAGTGAAGCGTGATTGGTCACTCCAGAGAACACGTCTCCAATAGAGTCTCTAGAGTCCAGTGGCACCATGCTTTACACCCCTGCATCCAACGCTTGGATGCAGCTGCTCAGCCATGTATTTATGGAGCTGCTTTGGGCACTGGTGGGCAGTCATGTTGGAACAGGAAGGGGTCGTCCCCAAACTGTTTCCACAAAGTTGGGAGCATAAAGAGAATAATCCCCCCTCCACCAAACTTTACACCTGGCACAAGCAGTCAGACAAGTACCATTCTCCCGGCAACCGCCAAACCCACACTTGTCCATTGGATTTCCAAGAGTGAAGCGTGATTGGTCACTCCAGAGAACACATCTCCACTAGAGTCTCTAGAGTCCAGTGGCACCATGCTTTACACCACTGCATCCAACGCTTGGATGCAGCTGCTCAGCCATGTATTTATGGAGCTGCTTTGGGCACTGGTGGGCAGTCATGTTGGAACAGGAAGGGGCCATCCCCAAACTGCTCTCACAAAGTTGGAAGCATAAAGAGAATAATCCCCCCTCCACCAAACTTTACACCTGGCACAAGCAGTCAGACAAGTACCATTCTCCCGGCAACCGCCAAACCCTGACTTGTCCATTGGATTTCCAAGAGTGAAGCGTGATTGGTCACTCCAGAGAACACGTCTCCACTAGAGTCTCTAGAGTCCAGTGGCACCATGCTTTACACCCCTGCATCCAACGCTTGGATGCAGCTGCTCAGCCATGTATTTATGGAGCTGCTTTGGGCACTGGTGGGCAGTCATGTTGGAACAGGAAGGGGCCATCCCCAAACTGCTCTCACAAAGTTGGAAGCATAAAGAGAATAATCCCCCCTCCACCAAACTTTACACCTGGCACAAGCAGTCAGACAAGTACCATTCTCCCGGCAACCACCAAACCCTGACTTGTCCATTGGATTTCCAAGAGTGAAGCGTGATTGGTCACTCCAGAGAACACGTCTCCACTAGAGTCTCTAGAGTCCAGTGGCACCATGCTTTACACCCCTGCATCCAACGCTTGGATGCAGCTGCTCATCCATGGAAACCCAATCCATGAAGCTCTCTATGCTCTGTTCTTGAGCTGATCTGAAGGCCAAACATGAAGTTTGGAGGTCTGTAGTGATAACTCTGCAGAAAGTTGGTGACCTCTGTGCACTATGTTCCATGTCATTGTACGTGGCTACCACTTCATGGCCGAGTTGCTGTCGTTCCCAATCGCTTTCACTTTGTTATAACACCACTGACAGTCGACTGTGGAATATTTAGTAGTGAAAGTTCACGATTGAACTTGTTGCACAGGTGGCGTCCTATCAGAGTTCCTGAGAGCGACCCATTCTTTCACTAATGTGTGTAGAAGCAGTCTGCATGACTAGGTGCTGGCTTTATACACCTGTGGCCATGGAAGTGATTGGAACACCTGAATTCAATGAATTCAATATAGTGTATAACACATAAGAGATTTTACATATTCACATATTAAACTTGTGAACTGTAGGCAGCATACTGTCGCGGTCCGAAGAAAGACAAGTGGAAACATGGTTACTTGGCAGAAGAGGCCAAAAACTCTCAATCTTTACTCTCAATGTAAGTCAATGGAACCAGAACTTTTTCCAAGTTATGTAGAAAAATAAGAATAAATTAAAATGTTTTACATGTTTTTCTTTGGACAGCGGCGCTACTGGGGTACCTGTGCGCTAGCTAACTACTCTTGCAACCTGTTGACAAGCATGTGGTGGTTGATGGATTAAACTTGTAAACTGTAAGCAACATCTAGTGATTAATATTTGTTGTGATGCTGTTTGCTGGCTTGGTTAAATTTGTAAACTATAGGCGCTACATGGAGATGCCTGTTATGATGCCATGTACTAGCTATGTACTAGAACTGTAGCTTCTCAAACATGGTGTCTTTACAGAGGTGGACAAAAACTGTCTTTACTTTCAAAGTAAGTCAATGGAACCCAAACATTCTCCAAGTTCAAGTCTCCAATTTGGAGCATTTCCTTTGGTCCAATGCTGCTGGGTTAGAATAAAAAAAAAAAAAATCAACAAAAATGGGTACATGTTTTTATTTTGGACAGCAACGATATGGTGATGCTTGATACGTTACCAGGTGCTGTGTATCTTGCGTACCGTGTCCAACGTTAATGGGTGGCTTCTTGAACTTGCTGCTTGCTTTCAAGTGTAATTTGGGTGGTGGGTTTCTACAAAGAAGGACTTGGTTATCCAGTGTTCATGTTTATGTGGTATATGTTGGTGGTAGGCACATATAGAAGTTACTGGCCTTTACTTGCCAGCTTGCTTTCCTCTGATTGGCTGTTGGCCTCCAGTAGGGCCACGACTGACGTCACATATAGTCAACTAGTGCCACCAATTACAAAGGACCTGACGTAGCCATGCGACTCTGACACCGAGACCACCTGAAAGCAGCAGATTGTTATGCGTTTATGTGTGTCAGGTAAGTGAGCCCACTATCGTAGAGCCGACTGCAGCAGCGCTACAGGACGTGGGAGCTCTTCATAACGATTTCTGCATTACTCATCTTTAACCAATCCACACGCATCCACTTTCCTCATCACTGCATCAAGGTGAGAGCCGAGCGCAGACACAATATAACACGCGCCGCAAACGCCACCGCCGCCGTCACTGCGCCGCCCACGGGCCCCCGCTCTCCATGCCTTCCCCGTAATGGTGTACGTTTCTGGGGAGGCGAAACGTTGGCTGCGTGCGATTTAATGAAACCGGGGTTAAAAATACACACAGACGCATGGGATCCCGAGACGGAAAGAGAGGGGGGCTAAAAAGGCAACGTTTTCCTTCTGCCACCCCCCCACCCCCAAACACCCACCCAGCCCGCACCTTCCCCCGGCTTCCAGGTCCTCAGGGGCCTTGTGGATTAAACTCTTTTGTAAGTCAGGAAAGTTGTTGCCGCCAAGATTTCTAAATGAAGGGGGGTGGGAGTGGGGGTGGAGGGGTGGTCTTAATTGGAAAAGGCTTTAGATATTCCTGCTCCTGATTAAAGGGGCTCGGTGCCATAGAAAGAAGGAGGGATAGAGAGAGAGGGAGAGGTGGGGCGGGGGGTAAAGAAGAGAAGAAAGGAAGAGGGATAGAGAGAGATGGAGGGAAAGAGGTGAAGGAGAGTAGACAGAGACGTTGGAGGTGGAGAGCCGATAGAAAGAAGGGGAGTAAAGGAAAGAATGACAGGGAGACAGAGGGAAGGAAGGAAGGCGGGTAAGAAAGAGGTGGAGGAGAGAAAGACAGATAGGAAGAGGGGGAGGTGGGGGTAAAAAAGAGGAGAAGGGAAGAGGGATAAAGAGAGATGGAGGGATAGAGGTGAAGGAGGGTAGGCAGAGACGTTGGAGGTGGAGAGCCGATAGAAAGAAGGGGAGTAAAGGAAAGAATGACAGGGAGACAGAGGGAAGGAAGGAAGGCGGGTAAGAAAGAGGTGGAGGAGAGAAATACAGATGGGAAGAGGGGGAGGTGGGGGTAAAGAAGAGGAGAAAGGAAGAGGGATAGAGAGAGATGGAGGGAAAGAGGTGAAGGAGAGTAGACAGAGAAGTTGGAGGTGAAGAGCCGATAGAAAGAAAGGGAGTAATGGAAAGAATGACAGGGAGACAGAGGGAAGGTGAATAAGAAAGAAATGGAGGCGAGAAAGACAGAGATAGGAAGAGGGGGAGGAATATGAGAATTGGAGAGAGGGAGAGGTGGGGGGTAAAAAAGAAGAGAAAGAAAGAGGGAAAGAGAGAGATGGAGGGAAGGAGGTGAAAGAGTAGTAGAGAAGTTAGCGGTGGAGGAGAGAGAGCAGACAGAAAGTAAGAAGAAGAGTCTGTAAAGGAGAGAATGAGGGAAGGTGGGTAAGAAAGAGATAGAGGAGAGAAAGACAGAGATAGGAAGAAGGGGAGGAATGTGGGAATAGGAGAAAGAGAGAGAGAGAGAGAGAGAGAGAGAGGTGGAGGGAAGGCAGTAAAGGGGGGCAAAGATAAGGGAGGTGGAGAAGGTGAGCAAGGAGACTGGAGGATGATGGATGGATAGATGGCTGGATGAGGAGAGGGGAAAACAGGGACAGAGTGGTAGAAGGTGAGAAAGACAAAGATGGAGAGAAGGAGATTAAGGAGAGCAGACAGAGAGGAGAAAAGAGAGGGAGGACCAGAAAAGAAGGGAGATGGAGGGATGGAGTTAAAAGTAGGCAGAGAGAGATGTCACAGGTGGCCCAGATAGCACAGACAGGAGGACAGAGAGAGTGATAGTAAGAGAGAAGGAGGGAAAGAGTGAGGGAGAGATGAAAGAGTGCATGCTAAGTCCAGGTGGAGAGGCAGATAGTGGAGAGGTGGCTGATGGTCTGTCGTCTGGCCCTCGGGGGTCCGTGCTCAGCTTGTCAGAGCTCCGTGGGTATCTGAGGAGCCCAGGGGCTTCTGGGAAAATGAGTTCTACCTATCACAGCATCGAGCCCTACAGGCCCCACACGGCCCACCTTTCAGAGGTAGAGCACCAAGTGAGTCAGCACAGGGGGCATGTCTCTCTCCCTCCATCTCTCTCTTTCTCTATCTCTCTACCTTTCTCTCTTTTTCTATCTCTCTTTCTCTCTCTATCTCACTCCCTCCCTCTCTTTATCTTTCCCCCTACTGTCTCTCACATCCTATCTCAATCTCTCTCTCCCTCTTTCTCCATTTTCTCTTTTCTGTACCTCTCTGTCTCTCTCTTTGTCTCCTATCTCTCTCTTTCTCTCTCTATCTCCATCCCTCCCTCCCTCCCTCCCGTCTCTCACATCTATTCTCTCTCTCTCTCTCTGTGTATGTGTTCCGTCTCTCTCAATCTCTCTCTCTTCTTCTCTCCCTTTCTCTCGTTTATTGTTCTCTCCCCCCATTTCTTTCTCTATTTCTCTCTCATTCCTTTTTCTCTTCCTCGCTCACCGTTTCTCCCTTTCTCCCCATTTTCTCTCTCTCACTCACTCTTCCTCTCTCCCATTCTTTTTTGCTCCTTTTTCTGTCTCTCATTCCCTTTCTCTCTCTCCCCCTTTTCTCTCTCATGCTTCTTTCCTTTCTCCCTTTCTTGCTCTTCCCCTCTCTTCCTCTCTCTTTCTCTCTCCCTTCTCCACCTCTCTCTCTCTCTCTCTCTCTCTGTTTCTCTCTCACTGTCTCTCTCTCTCTGTCTCTGTCTATCTCTCTCTCTTTCTCTCTCCCGTTATTTTGCTATATCTCACTGTCTTTTCCTCTCTCTTTCTCCCTCCCCCCTCTGTCTCTGTCTTTCTCTCTTTCTCTCTCTCTGTCTCTCTTTTTCTCTCCCTCACTCTTTCTTTCTCTCTCTCATGCTTCTTTTCTCTCTCCCATTCTTGCTCTTTCTCTCTCTCTTTCTTTCTTCCTTCTTCATCTCTCTCTCTCTCTCTCTCTCTCTCTCTCTCTCTCTCGCGCTCTCTCGTTATTTCTCTATATCTCACTGTCTTTTCCTCTCTCTTTTTCTCTCCCTCCTCCACCCCTCTGTCTCTTTCTCTCTGTCTCTCTCTCTTTCTCTCTCTCTCTCTAACCCTCTCTTTCCCCCATCTCTTTTTCTCTAACTCTCTCTCTCCCTCTCTCTCTCTCTCTCACACTCTCTCTCCCCTCTCTGTCTCTTTCTCGCTCCCCCCTCTCTCCCCCATCTTTCTCTCTCTCTCTCTCTCTCTGTCTCTCTCTCTCTTTCTCTCTCCCTCTCTCTCTTTCTCTCTCCCTCTCTCTCTCTCACACTCTCTCTCCCCTCTCTGTCTCTTTCTCGCTCCCCCCTCTCTTCCCCCTCTTTCTCTCTCTCTCTCTGTCTCTCTCTCTCTCTCTTTCTCTTTCTCTCTCCCTCTCTCTCTTTCTCTCTCTAACCTTCTCTTTCCCCATCTCTCTCTCTCTCTCTCTCTCTCTGTCTCTCTCTCTCTCTCTCTCTCTGTCTCTCTCTCTCTCTCTCTCTCTCTCTCTCTCTGTCTCTCTCTCTGTCTCTCTCTCTCTCTCTCTCTGTCTCTCTCCCTCTCCCTCTCTCTCTCTCTCTCTCTCTCTCTCTCTGTCTCTCTCTCTCTCTCTCTCTCTGTCTCTCTCTCTCTCTCTCTCTCTCTCTCTGTCTCTCTCTCTCTCTCTCTCTCTCTGTCTCTCTCTCTCTCTCTCTCTCTCTCTCTCTGTCTCTCTCTCTCTCTCTCTCTCTCTCTCTCTCTCTCTGTCTCTCTCTCTGTCTCTCTCTCTCTCTCTCTCTGTCTCTCTCCCTCTCCCTCTCTCTCTCTCTGTCTCTCTCTCTCTCTGTCTCTCTCTCTCTCTCTCCCTCTCCCTCTCTCTCTCTCTGTCTCTCTCTCTCTCTCTCTCTCTCTCTCTCTCTCTCTCTCTCTCTCTCTCTCTCTCTCTGGTTGTGAACGTGCAGACAGCTTCATCATATTAAGCAGCTCTGTTTCTGTACACTTCAGAAATGTTGCGTTTGCTGCTCATGTGGCTGGAATATTCATGACTGGAGCAGAGACGTGATGAAATAACGACAGAACGCGTCTCTGTGTGTGTGTGTGTGTGTGTGTGTAAGTGTGCATGTGTGTGTGTGTGACGGTCTGTAAGGCGCATGCTTATTCATCACGCTAATCATATTCGCATGGGATCCTGCTTGAGTCATATGCACATGTCTTATTAACGAGCCCATAATTGAGTAAGTGTATGCGTAAACGGCACATGTGTGGCTGAACGGCAGAGGAGGTACCGGGGTTTGGCTCTTGACGCTGGCCGCACCGCTCACGGCCTCCAGGGGCGATTAGGCTGTCTCTCACTGCCGTCCAAAGCGCCCTCAGCCGGGCTTTAGTGTAGCAGATTATCCCCTTTCCCCTCCACAGCCTGGCTGGATGACTGACCGCGGTGTCTGCTGCAGGCTGGGGTGCTGCCGGTTCCCCCGAGCGACTCCGCAAGAGCAGCATCCAGCTGCTGTGGATAGATCAGTGATCACCGCGGGCGGCCGCTTAGCACACATGCCTGGCACAGCTCGGACGGGGACTGGACAGATGGAAGAGTGTACGGCTGCGCTCTTACTGCGAGCTTTTGTAGGAGCGCTGTGAGGTCTTAAACACGACTACTCAACCCTGAGGCCCACCGCAGTGCGGAACAGGCAGTCTGCTAGCACTTAGCTGATAAACAACAGTACGACTAGCCTCTATTTAGCTTGATGAATACATGTTTGACTAGTCTGCATTTAAATGGATAATCAATACGCTGACAGCAGCGCTTAGCTCAATAAACTAGGGCTGGTCTGGTGCTGGTTTAGCTGGGCGCCCAGTATGGTCATGCTTGATGACCAGCATACCAGCATGCAAAACTAATGTTGGTTTTACTGGTGTTAGCCTGTCTGGACAGCTTAGCTTGATAAACTAATTATTTACTAGCATTTATGACAAAGATTTAACTTTCATTTCAATGTTTACTTACATTTTTCTTTGTAAACTAAAGCTTGACTAGCCATTAGCTTGATGAACAATCATTCTACTACCTCGCATTTGCCATAAAACACTGGTTAGCAATTAGGTTGATACACAAAACTTAAACAGAGCATTCTGACAAACGTTTATATCTGCCATTTGTTTTCTGCTCCAAATCTTGAACTAACATTTGACTAGCTAACGTTTAGCTTGTTGCGCTAAACAGTGTCTGCTTAGCATTCTGACAAGCAAACGTTCCTGTCATTTTCTTTTCTAAACAAAAGTGTGACTAGCCACTAGCGTGATAAACAAACTTTTTACTAGCTAGCATTTGATAAAGCCTGAGACACAAAACTCTGACTAGAACTCTGTGGAAAGAAGACATTTGACTAGCTACCATTAAGATCTAGATTCTTGACTTGCCACTACCGAGCTTAATAAATAACTATAAATTGATACGCAAAACTTGAAAGGGCTCCTTATTAAAATCTGGCATTTTGGTTGCTAAACCAAATTTAAACCAAATGTAGCTTGTCTGGCTAGCATTTACTTTAATACACTATTAACATTTAGCTAGATAAACTAACATTAACTAGATAGCATTTAACATTTTTAAGAGGCATATTTTTCATTTTATATTATATTAATAATATAACAAACATTGTATTTGCTTTAATAAACACAACTTTGACTGCTTAACATTTAACCTGTGACACAAAACAAGCATTTGACTAGCGGCCATTTAGCTTTTTAAGCAACAGTTTAAGAAGCCACTTCTTAGCTTGATTAATAACTGTTTGACCAGCTAGCATTAGGCTTGATATACAAAACTTGGAACTGGCTGCCTTTCAAAATCTGGCATTTTGGTTTCTAAAATCAAGTCTGCCTAGCATTCCTTGACAAAGCTTTATAAACATTAGCCAGCTAGAAGTTAGCTTGATAAACAGAAGTCTGAGAAGCATTCCCTGCTAGATAAATCAACATATCGTCTCATATTGTCAATGTATCTCCATTTTTGGCTTTTTCCTCCTTAAATTGAACAGTCAAAGTTTACATTTTGTGGTATATTTTTATGGTTAATGAAAGAATAAAAATGTCCGATTCCATTGACCATTGATTCCATTCCAAATTTTCCACTGATCTGCATTAAAAGTAAGGAAGTTTTATCTTTGGACAGCGACGATATGAAATATGTTTTAGGTGTTGGTTTCATGTAGCAAATTCTGAATTCTGGTACGCTGGCCGAGCTAGAAAATTCAAGATCGTCATGGCTAATCTCCAGCAAAACCACAAAAGTGTTTTGGACGCTGGTCAGCACAATGGAAATCACCAAAACCAGCATATGTTGTGTTGTGGATGCCGGTGGCACCAAAACCTGAAGGGACTATTTGGCTTCAACACTAGCAAAACCGTTAAACTCATAAAACCTGCCAGGTGGTCTTCATTCTTCACGTCAAGGCTGAAATCTCGGACTATCATCACAGACTATGGGAGGTCCCGCCACTCAACACCGTCAAGAACAACAGTGTTAAACAGGGACAGACCACTTGATGCACATGGAAATGACCACCCAGGTGTTACAACAGGGAGCGGTAGAATGAGTTGAAAGTTATATACACCAGTCCATGAGTTTGTGATGTTGCACACCCTGAGATTGAAGCACTCGTCGGTTTTCCAAATAATCCCTCTTGCAAAATGAACCACAATAATAAAAAAAAGAGGCTTTCCTCTGCGACCCACCAGCTGGACCCACTTGGTCTAAAGGGTAAGCTGCTATTTAGAGGGGCAGGCGGAGGAGGCAGGCAGGTGAGAACGAAGCAGGGAGTGTTTGTACGTGCATGTGTGTTATGACTGAGCTATTGTTGATGGAGTTAATTAGTGGAGCAGCTCCCCTCCTTGCTGTATGCTGATATTGGCTTGAGAGCCTGAGCACACACTGAGATGGCAGGTGTCAGGCGTAGTGGCGCCTTTGACAGAAAGAAGAGGAAGAAAAAGAAAAAAAAAACACGGAGCGGGGGGATTCCTATGGTCTGTTGGTGCTTGCGCATTTGTGCTTTTGGTTTTGATGGCCTTTCCCTCCCAGTGGGACCGAGAAAAGGACAGCGCTGGCCAAGCACTAGCCGGCATCCGCCGACTATTAAAAGCACTGTCATGCCAAGGTCACGGCGCTCACAACTCTCCTTTGCGGAGCATTAATAGAAAGCCGTGCCATTATTCTCCAGTGAAAAGCCACAGGCCATCGAGGCAAGAGAAACCTGCCGGGCCTCGAGTCGTCCTCAAATGCACGCGTGCACCCACGGAGGAGGAGAGTGGAGAGAGAAAGACACAGAGGCAGGGAGAGAAAGAGAGAGAGTTAGAGAGAGAGAGAGCACATATAAAGGCTTAAGGGGAAAGTATAGGCCGAGAGGAGGAGAGGCGGAGGCGGCGGGAAGAAGGAAAGAAGCGAGAGCGCGAGCGAAAGAGGGAGCAAAAAAAGAAGAACAAACGGCATCCGAGAGAGTGGGAAGAAGAGAGGAAGCAGAACACTGACCAACAAATGGGAATATCACATGGGAGCGGAAAAAAAAAGAAGGCGTCAGAAACAGTGAGAGCTGAGGGATCAACAGAATTGGGAGGACTGAAGTGGGAAAATTGGAAGGAATGCTAAAAAAAGGATACCGGCTGCAGCTAGAAAAGACTCTAAAGAGTAAGAAAGACGAGTAGGACGAAGAAGGGCGTAGATTAAAGAAGAATCCCACTGATTTGTCTACATTTCTGCCTAACAGGACCCTTCAGAGCGGTTCATTATAAAGAAACATACCATTTCCTTTACAGTGGTGGTGATGGAAACCAGGGGTCTCCATGTCTACGACGCCAACATTTTATTTACTATCAAAACCACCAGTGAACCCACATGAATCTTCTGGGCTTTTATACGGAATGTCAATAAACTCATGCATTTTTGAATAGTGATGACCCCCCACCCCCACAAAAAATGTTTTAATAATTTAATGTGCTGTATTATTAATCTGTCAGATATTAACACATAAAAAAAAGTTATAGGTTAAATCGTGTCCTAAAACTAGCGCAACACAGCATCTCAGACATTAGGAAACGTATTCGGAAGCATTTCCTGTGATAACTTTTAGAGGTGGATGTCTGGTTCCATTCACCACCACTATAAACAGTTGGTTGAGTGTTTTACACCACACCATTTACATCACCACTAATTTAATTATGCAGAAAACTTTAAATGTAGGCATTTATTTACACTAAGCTTTTACAAGAGGTAAACATTTCATCTTTCTGAAGGAATGTAAATGTAAAAAAAAATATGATGTCCAGCCATCCAAGACCAGACTACCCAGCAAACACACCACCTTGTCACAACGTTGTCTACTTTCTTACAATGTTGTCAAAGTGTGGTTCACTGTCTGAACAAAGTTGTCACAACGTCACTATTATATAACGTCGTTTATGGTTTTATGAGGTATTTTGACTACTTATATATATACATACAGGGGTTGGACAATGAAACTGAAACACCTGTCATTTTAGTGTGGGAGGTTTCATGGCTAAATTGGACCAGTCTGGTGGCCAATCTTCATTAATTGCACATTGCACCAGTAAGAGCAGAGTGTAAAGTTCAGTTAGCAGGTAAGAGCACAGTTTAGCTCAAAATATTACAATAACACAACATTATGGGATATACCAGAGTTCAAAAGAGGACAAATTGTTGGTGCATGTCTTGCTGGAGCATCTTTGTGACCAAGACAGCAAGTCTTTGTGATGTATCAAGAGCCACGGTATCCAGGGTAATGTCAGCATACCACCAAGAAGAACCAACCACATCCAACAGGATTAACTGTGGACGCAAGAGGAAGCTGTCTGAAAGGGATGTTGGGTTCTAACCCGGATTGTATCCAAAAAAACATAAAACCACGGCTGCCCAAATAAGGCCAGAATTTAATGTGCACCTCAGCTTCTCCTGTTTCCACCAGAACTGTCCATCAGGAGCTCCACAGGGTCAATATACACGGCCGGGCTGCTATAGCCAAACCTTTGGTCACTCATGCTAATCCCAAACATCGGTTTTAATGGTGCAAGGAGCGCAAATCTTGGGCTGTGGACAATGTGAAACATGTATTATTCTCTGATGAGACCACCTTTACTGTTTTCCCCACATCCGGGAGAGTTCCGGTGTGGAGAAGCCCCAAAGAAGCGTACCACCCAGACTGTTGCAAGCCCAGAGTGAAGCGTGGGGGTGGATCAGTGAAGGTTTGGGCTGCCATATCATGGCATTCCCTTGGCCCAATACTTGTGCTAGATGGGCACATCACTGCCAAGGACTACCGAACCATTCTGGAGGACCATGTGCATCCAATGGTTCAAACATTGTATCCTGAAGGCGGTGCCATGTATCAGGATGACAATACACCAATACACACAGCAAGACTGGAGAAAGATTGGTTTGATGAACATGAAAGTGAAGTTGAACATCTCCCATGGCCTGCACAGTCACCAGATCGAAATATTATTGAGAAGAATGGCTTAAAACCCCTTTGACCACTGTGCAGGACTTGTATATGTCATTCCCAAGACCAATTGATGCTGTATTGGCCGCAAAAGGAGGTCCAACACCATACTAATAAATTATTGTGGTCTAAAACCAGGTGTTTCAGTTTCATTGTCCAACCCCTGTATATATATATATCTACTGCTATCAATGCAGGATGCTAACTCTCATGTGATGGTACCATTTTCTGGTTGGTTATCTAGCGTCTACCTACTTCCCAGCAAACATTTTATGTTATTCACATTCAGACGTTTTTCAAATGTATTAACTACCAATTATTTAGAAACTGATATAAAACTTACATGTTAATCCCATGGTTGTTGTTGAAATCCTAGCCCTCAGACTTTTGCCGTTAGCCCTGATTGCTAAATTAATGATTTTTGTTCTCATAGCTCAGCAGATGGATTCTGTTGGAAGTGCAGATCGTCAGCTCCCTACCGCATTTCTATTCAGAGTCGGAGCCGAAGAGGAGATATTTTATTACGGTTTGAGTTTGATGAAAAGTTAATGCTGTACGAAGAGTTGGGCGGAAATGGAAGCTCATGCTTTACATTTACATTACATGGAAACAAACAGAACAATGTCCCAAATGCCTCAAAGCTACGCGAATGTAATTTACTGGACAGCTCACTTTGTAATTGAATGCGTCCTTACATAATGGCATTTCCAACAGAGTTGCGAAGGCAAAGTAATAACTCTCCACTTCTCCGGGTTAAACAAAGGAAGAAAGCGCGACCGAAAAAAATAAAAGACCAAGAGGGAGGGAAGGAGGGAGGGAGAGATGATGGCGGCTGATTCGCCCGATGTTATCTCGGGACAGGGAGATGTGTGTGACACAATCTCAAATTGGAAATCGCTGTTTCAATCTCGCCTCACTCTGTGCTTGGCCGCTCCGCTGATAACGAGACGGGCTTAATTCTATTAAAAATAGCCCTGCGAGCATGGCAGCTGCTGCACGGCCCCGTCCGGCCCGCTGGAAGACACGCGCCGGCTCTCGCTTATCGCCGGTGCCGCGGCACACCGAAGCCCACCCGCCGGACTTACTTTCATCTCCATCTCAACATCACCATCTATCAGCATCCATCTATCTATCTAATTATCCATCTGTCTCTCTATCACTCAGCCCCATCTGCTCAGCTCAATCTCCCTCACCCAGCCACAGCTAACCGCAGCGCTAGCTTCAGGGATCCTCTCCTCCTCCAAGGCTCCCGCTTTAGCTTTTTAGAGCCTGTTTGTCTTCTTTCACCTCACGCTGTCTTTCTTCTTCTGCACCTCATCCTGTTAGAATAGTCTAATTTGTACAATTTTCCCTCTTTCGCCAACTGCGCTTGATTCGTCAAGACACGTTTCAGACTCATGAGCGGCGGAATAAAGGTGAAAAGGTTCGGAGACCAGTCCCCCTGTAGCAGAGTAAGAAATTGGTTGTGATTTTAACGTAAGAATTCTGGCGCAATCGGAGACTAAAAGACGGGGCTTGTTGCTGGGAATTGCATACTCGGTTCTATGAGTCCAACCGCTATGTAAGTATACATGTCATGTCCAAATGTTGACCTGGTTTTTAGGTTTTTTGATTTATTACCAAGGTCGAAAGGTCAGTGTGTATGGAATCTGCTATTGAGACACATATGTATTAAACAAACACTTTAAAAACCCATTATTTGGGTTCTACTGGCTTTAAAACCTGCAAAGTGCTTGGACCCTAGTGATTGACATTTGCCATACAGATGGTCTTTTAGCTCTTATATCCTTTGTAGCCCACAGGAATAAACATGTTCCACGTCAACCTTAGACGCCAACTAAATTAATGTTGATTGTATGCTTGCTAGCGATGATAATTACACATGTTAACTCTCCTAAAATGTAAAAACTTTTCAAATCTACAAGATTTTGTGGCATATTATGTATTCAAAGCAGCCAATTGGCTCAAAAGTAGTGAGTCCAACCACTAGGCAAAAATACATGTCATGCCCAAATGTCGTCCTGGTTTTTAGGTATTTGCTTATGTTACCAAGGTCAAAATGTCAATGTGTATGGAATCTGCTATTGAGACCCGTCTGTTTTAAACAAACAATCTAAAGTCCATTATTTGTGATCTACTGGCTTTAAAACATGCAAAGTGCTTGGACCCCAGTGATTGTCATTTGCCATACAGATGGTCTTTTAGCTCTTATATCCTTTGTAGCCCACAGGAATAAATATGTTCCACGTCAACCTTAGGCGCCAACTAAATAAATGTTGACTGTATTGGTTGCTAACGATAATAATTACACATGTTAACCCTCATAAAATGTAAAAACGTTTTAAATCTATAAGATTTGATGGCAAATTATGTATTCAAAGCAGCAAATTGACTCAAAGGTAGTAAGTCCAACCACTGAGTCCAACCACTAGGCAAAAATACATGTCATGGCCAAATGTTGACCTGGTTTTTAGGTATTTTGATTTATTACCAAGGTCAAAAAGTCAACGGGTATGGAATCTGCTATTGAGACCCATCTGTTTTAAACAAACACTTTAAAAAGCCATTATTTGTGTTCTACTGGCTTTAAAACTTCCAAAGTGCTTGGACCCCAGTGATTGCCATTTGCCATACAGATGGTCTTTTAGCTCTTATATCATTTGCAGCTCACAGGAATAAACATGTTCCAAATCAACCTCAGGCACCAACTAAATAAAAGTTGATTGTTTTGGTTACTAGCGATGATAATTACACATGTTAACCCTCATAAAATCTAAAAACGTTTTAAATCTATAAGATTTTGTGGCAAATTATGTATTCAAAGCAGCCAATTGGCTCAAAAGTAGTGAGTCCAACCACTAGGCAAAAATACATGTCATGCCCAAATGTCGTCCTGGTTTTTAGGTATTTTGATTTGTTACCAAGGTGAAAAGGTCAGTGTGTATGGAATCTGCTATTGAGACACATATGTTTTAAACAGACACTTTAAAAAGCCATTATTTTGTGTCATACTGGCTTTAAAACATTCAAAGTGCTTGGACCCCAGTGTTTACCATTTGCCATACAGATGGTCGTTTAGCTCTCATATCCTTTGCAGCCCACAGGAATAAACATGTTCCATGTCAACTTCAGGCGCCAACTAAATAAAATTTTGATTGATTGTTTTGGTTGCTAGTGATGATAATTACACGTTAACTCTCCTAAAATGAAAAGACTTTTCAAATCTACAAGATTTTGTGACAAATTATGTATTTAAAGCAGCAAATTGGCTCAAAGGTAGTAAGTCCAACCACTAGGCAAGAATACACGTCCAAATGTCGTCCTGGTTTTTAGGTATTTGCTTATGTTACCAAGGTCAAATTGTCAATGTGTATGGAATCTGCTACTGAGACCCATCTGTTTTAAACAAACACTCTAAAAAGCCTGTATTTGTGATCTACTGGCTTTAAAACCTGCAAGGTGCTTGGACCCCAGTGATTGCCATTTGCCATACAGATGGTCTTTTAGCTCTTATATCCTTTGTGGCCCACAGGAATAAATATGTTCCATGTCAACCTCAGATGCAAACTAAATAAATGTTGACTGTATTGGTTGCTAACGATAATAATTACACATGTCAACCATTCTAAAATTTAAAGATTTCTCAAATCTACAAGTTTTTTGTGGCACATTATCTATTCAAAGCAGCAAATTTGTCCAAAGGTAGTAAGCCCAACCACTAGGCAAGAATATATGTCATGCCCAAATGTTGACCTGGTTTTTAGGTATTTTGGTATATTTGTTACCAAGGTCAAAAGGTCAGTGTGTATGGAATCTCTTGATAATTACACAAGTTAACCCCCTAAAATGTAAAGACTTCTCAAATCTACAAGATTTTGCAGCATATTAAGTTTTCAAAACAGCAAATTTGGTGATTTTTGGTGTCTAAGATGATGATATTTGGTGTCTAACATGTTATTTAGTTTTCTACTGGAACTACAAAGCTAGTGTAGCTGGAACTCTAAGGCCACCATACAAACTGTCTATCTTAATCAACAAATACTTCTCTGGAATCGCATTGCTTTTAGAAGTAATCTGAAATAGACTGGCTGATGCATTTCCTGCCACCATATGACAATGTAGGAGAGCTGTGCACAACCTAGCCACTTTTTTCTATATAATTGAAAAATGGTTGGAAGAAAATGACGAAGCAACCTACACATTTCAGCTATAAATTATAACACAGACTTTGTTTCAAGTGCCTACTAATTATGAACTATTCAGGTAAAGGTGGACAGTGCACACTCAAGCACAGTATGGGTATCTGCAACAGAGGATGACGCGTGCATGTGAAATTACTGTATTTTGAGCTAAAAGAAAAAAAATGCTCATTGCAAAAGCTGTAATGCCAATAACAATTAAACCTTTAAACAAAAGAGTATCAAAAACAACCAAGGATGGCAGGGAGCATAACAATATTTCAAAGTTCTGAAACTTTGAAATATGAGTTTAAGATGATTTATCGGTGACACAGAACTCTGATTACCAAAATACAGTCATTTCATAGTAATACGGATACCAGCATTTATATAAAGGTATGGAGTAGTTAACTTAGAGTTGGCATTCAGTATTTGGTAAATACTTGAAGACGAGATATTGGAAGGTATCGTTGTCAGAAACTGACTAGTAAAAAAACTTGGGTTGTAAGAGAATATTGAAAATATTTATTATTGTGATATTATGTTTGATTATACTGTATCTCTTCTTACTGTCAAAGATTTGTGGTAGACCTTATTTTGTGTTGCAGTTAAACCTTTAACCACTAGACAGCAGTGTTCTTCACCATAAGACTCCTCCACTCCAATGAAAACAAGTAAGATAAGAATGCACTGCTATTGTTAGCATTAGCAAATCTATGCACATGGTGGTGTATTTTTTGTAGTGTGATATATTTCTTGGCTTACAATATCGCAATGTAATAATGTCACAGTTGCATAGAATCATAAACATATTTTTAGGTCCTTGCCAATACGCAGCCCTGGAAAAACTCTGTGACAAATGTGTTATTAACTATTAAACGAAAACAAATATTTACATGATGTCCATATGGTGTTTTTAGATTTAAATCTTTGAATAAAAAGAGAAAGAGAAAAATAAATAAACATTTTTTTGTTGGGAAAGCTAAAATACGGCTGGAGTACTTACTTTGTCATGATTCGTTGACTTTGTTCTCAACTCTAGGCAGCAATTATACTGAATCCAGCTTAACAGTCTTTGTTTTCTGTTTAGACAGCGTGTTAGCAACACACTAACATGGTGCCATCAGTACAATTTCACACTTGTGCACAATCCGCTTGTTAGGCCGTGACATATCAACCTTTGCTTCTGGGTCCTAACCTCTACTGCAGTGACTGAGACTCGTGTTAATTTAATAGATTTGAGTACAAATAAAAATCCCCTCAATTATCATTCTAGAGTTTTACTTTTGGTAAGAAAAAGAAGAGGAAACGACTGCAGTTGATAAGTTGTGCTGAAATTCCCCAAGAGGTCAGACGCCACTGGGTTCTAGTGTTAGCTGGTTGGCTAACGTTAGCACCCACTAGTAAAAGCCAAACTAGCTGTTTGTGGACACCCATGATATAGACTGTGGGTTTGATAGGGTGTTGCTTGCTTTGGAACCACATCTTTGTGTTTCGGTCATCGGGTTTGTAGGTCAAAAAAGGGCTGACAAAGATAGCTAGCTATCTAGCTAAGGCAAAGCTACTGCTAGCTAGCTAGCTAAGTGGGAGCTAGTTGGCTTAGGCTAGCTATTCATGCAAACCCAGTTAGGTTGTAACAACACAGTGGTGTCCGTACGTTGTCACAACCTCCTAGAATTTTTTATATGTTCATTATATCTGAATGGAACTTCATGGAGTTTTGCTAAGTTGCCAACAGGCTCCACCTTTTGACAATGTTGTAGCACCGGTATAAGAAAGTAGACAACATTGTGTGTTTGCTTGGTATCTTTACTGGGGCTGCATAGCACACAAAACAGCTGACCACCATAACATAAAGATGTGTGTTCAGAGTATAGAACACTGTGTACAACCTATCAAGGTACAGCTGAAATCAAGAAGATCCACTGGGGGCCAGTTTGGCTTTTTCCAGTGAGTACTAACTCTACCTAATCTAGTTAGTCACCCAGTCAAGTTAAAACAAACCAAACTTTGCTTTCCTTCATTCTTTTATGAACTGTTAGTTACGGCATCAACTCCAGCCACTTTTTCTTCTATTCCTCATCACAAGGAAAGTGCCAGAAGGACAACTGAGTAGTTTTTTGGACTATAAGCAACACAGAACCGCAGCATACTGAAAAGACAGAACCTCGGCAGCTCAGTAGAGACTCAGACCCAGACGTGTTAATAAGCGGATCGGGGCAAAAAGAATTCTCAACCCTTTTTTAACCCACACAGTGTGGCCTGAATAATTAAAGAGGTGATTTGAAAATGTTTACAGGTTCAATGACTGCCATTAGTTTTGGGGGTCTGTGGGCACATTTGGCCCCAAAAAAATTGTTATCAATTTTTTTTCATATCAGTCGATATCGATATATATCAGGATATAAATCAAATCACTATTGCCTTTTTACTTTAAGTGAGAAGTGAAGATATCAAAATATAAAAATTTTGTTAAATTGTTTTTTAGAGAACATGGCACAATTTATATATATATATGCCGCTACGCCTACACTCTGCGCTGTGTGCTCCAACCAAACATGAAATGGCTGGAACTCTAATTCAGCCACCTGATTGGTTTGGAGTAGCGCTACTCTCATTCTCATTGGCTGTTCATGTTGTCTCTCAAAACATGGACGGAACTTAATTCTATCGACTTTCTATTGACTACTTCTTATAGTTCTATCAAGTAAACGCTAGCCCTAGATACACGTAATGTTCTTCTCAGAGCACTTAGCATCACACTGGATGAGGTATTATCGCCTGGAAAGTCTTGAAGTCATGTTTGCATTCTTGTATGGACAGAGAGATTTTCAAAATCGCTGTTGGTGCGGACGAAGATTTCCACATACCTGGAGGGTAACAGATTGTAACTAACCCCACCGTGCGGAGGCTACACTGTAGCCTGGCTAGCGTTGACTGTGAGTTGCATACAGGCTTTCAAACCGTAGGTAACAGAGTATAAAACTAGGTTTTATGGTATGTAAACAGTTCTCAGGCTGAATCTGCAGATATGTCTGTACTGATTACTGGGAATGTTTACGAACGACGCCGCTGCGGGACTATAAGATCACCAAAGGCAAAAACGAGAGAAGTAAATATTGAACACCAGACACGTCCCAAATGATCACGTACACTTGGGTTTATAATACGGTTTTGGCAACATTCGACGCCTCATCTTCTGCTACTGCCTTCTTTCCTCTTGGTTCCGGCCTGCTCTCATTCGCTTACTTGAGCTGTCTTTCACCCTCTCATGTCTCATCATGTCATATTTGCAGCAGCACTGACAGCCCGCGCTCTCCCTTACCTCCAGACGGTTGACCCTGGCCGTGCACCTCCACCAACCACACACCAGCGGGCAGCCCAAGTGGCCAATCGGAGGGCTGCGGTGGCTCCCCGTAAAATGGCGGCTGGTGAGATTTCGTTTCTGAAAGCAGGAGCGGCTCTCCTCCTCCAACTCGCTCTCTCCCAGCAGGAAAATAAATAACACGCAAAATCCTAATGAGCCCAGATATTACATTCCTACTGAGACTCCCAACTTGGCAGAGTGGAGCAGAGCGAAGAAGAAGAAAAAGAAAAGAACTTTGTGCATATAAAGGGAAGATGGTGCGGAACACTTGTGTGATAATATACGTTGGTTGAAAAGTGCAGATTTAGCACTACTGCTGTTTCAGGGTTTGGTCTTTATGGATGAAGCCTGCTCCAACCGCCAAACCAACAGTTTCTTTCAGAGTGGGTTTGGCAGTGCCGCCATCGTTTCCAGCCAACAAAATGTTTAGAAGCTGCCAAAATGCCTGAAAAGCCACCCAAAAAAATATTGGAAAGGCTAAAGGTCAGCATTTTGACCATAATACTAAATAATACAGCACTAAAACCATCACGAGACGAAGAATACAAAACTGGGGGATGTTAAACACTGATATCTTTCACATTTGCAGATCAGAACTGGTCACTGGTCAACCAGAAGCGCTCTACGTCATATAAAATTGCAAGCGGTTGTGTTTAAAAGGTTACTCGGAACAGATCGCTGGCCATTCCAGTTTCTAATTCCAGTTATGTGCAGTCAGTAATGCCAATAAATAATCCACGCTGGTGAGATAGAGAATGATGCCGCTGGGCAGAGCAACAGCCGTTTCTTACTGGGCTGAATAAAAAATACATCTGTCAAATTTCTGATAAACTGAAAAAAGGCTTATTGCATGAATAAGCAATACAGCTTATTCACTGTAGATGCTTAAAAAAAACATAGCAAAATCATGACAAAGCAGCTCAAACTTTGTTCAGCTGCCTCATCATTTTCCCATCTTCCCCATACTAACTGTAAGTACCCAGCTTGGGTGGAATCTGCCCAACGCTGAAGATATGGTTGTTAGATGGGATGAGAAATTTGAATATATAAAATTTATATTATCTTGCATACACACTTATTATAATTTCAGCAAAGCAAACATTTAAACCTAAAATCAACAAAGTCAAGATATAAACATATAAACAGTCTGTCATGCCCGCTGTGGCAGTATGCTTTAGCCTGTTTGTGTTTTTTCTGAACTAAGCTGTCTGATTCGAACCTGGTTATGTTGTCTTCGGTGGGCACTATAAAGCACTGACTGGGTTCATGTAAATCTGGTGATCTTGTTGATGTGTATAGTCTATCTTGTTCTGTATCACTACAAGGCTGAAATAGGTATTATGATGGCAGCACTGCTGTCAGCAGTAGGTTGTAGTCTAAGGTTCTTGCAGTCGTTCTAAAACTACACTATTTTACTATTTCTAAATAAAATATAAAATTAAAAACATTCTCTGTTTCAGTATTTGATATGTTGTCTTTCGAATTCAATATCGGGCACATCATTGCGAGCTTTATTTATTTATATTTTGCACAGCATCTAAATCTTTTTGCAAACAGGGTTGTACCATCACCAGTTATATATAAAAAAAATTAATATTTATATAGTATTAATACTTATAGTATAGAATATATTTTTACCCATTCCAAGCTTCTTCTTGTGGAAACAACCCAGTATTATTTACAGTTCTCATCTAATACCTGCTTTGACCACTCAGTACTTCATTAAGCTAAATCAAGTTTGCTGCTGAAGGAACTGAATACATTCATACAATGTCTAGAGCGTCCAGGAGAAATCTGGAACTACACTTTGTTCTTTAATCTGGTAAACAAGATATGCATTTTATTGTGTATTCTTATTTACAACTGTTCTAATGATATATTATGTTCTGACTGGTGACAATACAGTTACGATAAAGGTTTTTAAACAATAAGCTTAGGTGTCTAAGACTTTTGCACAGTACTTATTCTTCAATAAACATGTTTTCATGCCTGCTGTGTCAGTATGCTTTAGCCTAGGATGCTTGGTGGTTAAGGTTTTAGCCTATGTTTCCATATCTCAGAGGTTATGCTATCTTCATTGAGCAAATGTTGTGCCTGTGGCGAGCGCACGCATGCTTTAAAGTGAAGGGTGGTCCAGACCTTCATTTAGTTTCCAGCGTGAGGCACTTAAGTCAGCAAAATTCAAGGCGGCCTGCCCGCGTCAGCTTGGAAGCAGGATAGCTAATCGGCCAGCCTGTCCACTTTAGCCTCGCTTAAATGTCAGTCGCGGTTACATATGTTGCCAGCTACGGTTTCATGACCGTGACGGGACTAACTGTGGATTCAGCACCGCCATAACACACTACAGCGTTTTCTCCCAGAATCCCCTGGTTAGAAGGAGGTAGCGATGGCCAAGCAGGTTTGCCTGCATAAAAAAGTAAACAGCGATGACTCCGGCAGGGAGGAGAGTGTCAGGCTAATGAATTAATCAGGCAGTCATTAGTTTCTATCTGCCGCAGCCGAGGCGAGAGTGCGTCTCCCCCCCCCCCCCCACCCCCCCACCCCCCCCCACCCCCTCCTCCCTCCTCCTCCTTCCTCCCTCCAAACACAGAGGGAATAGAGCGTGGAGAAACAGGAAGGGAGAGCGATGTTCAGTGAAGCGTGAGAGTGGGGCTGCACGTGTGTACGTGTGGGTGCGGGTGAGAGAGCAAGAGGGAGTATTAGAGAGAGAGAGAGAGAGAGAGAGAGAGAAAGAGAGAGAGAGACGAAGAAGAAGAAGGCAAAAGAGTTATGAGCGCAGATGTGTTTCCATCCCCTTCGCTGCCGTCCCGTCCCGTCATTGCCAATAAACACATCAGCGCTGATGTGAATTTACAGTGAGATTGTGGTGGTGGCGGCGGTGTTGAGGGGGGTGGAGGCCTTGCGCATGGGGTCGCCAAGGACGGACAGATAAAAAGAAAGGAGAAAGAGACGGAAGACTGAGCGGAGCATGGCGTACGGACGAAGAGGGGATGGAGGGACTTGATTACGCAACCGTGCATTACAGCCGACGCCGGGACCAGCATTACGGACGCTCGGCTGGGCGTGGAACGCTGATTGAGATAAAGATGACAGGAGCTCAGTTCCCGACGACTTTATGCATGTTTTGTTTTTTTTTGAAAGCTATAAACACAGAAATACGCCGCGACTCTCACAGCCTGATGGAGAAACTGATGGAAGCGTTTTACGTAATGACCTCATGTGCATCAAACATTGTAGGCATAGTTTCGTGTTGCTTGCCTTGCATGACTCGTCTACAGCCTAATATGGATAAACGACGGACAGTGTATTGATTGGCGTTGAGCAGCTTGAGCTAATTCAGTGCAACCAGTTCAATAGTTACAGTATTTAATAATAAAGTAAGATATAATTAGATCTTTGTAGAAACCCAGCAATTTTGGTGCCCACACAAAGCACCACAGACTCTTTACATTTGTTATTCTTGAGATTCAACAGGTTTACAGCTTTAACATAGCTGGAAATCAGACTTACCAATAACTGACGCTGCTAAATAACATTACAATGCACCAGCAATGAAGGACTTTGATTACCTCGTTATCAGAACTGTTATTAAAAATGGACTTTTGTCAAAAATTCATGGCAGAACACCACAGTTTAGGGCCCCCGGAACACAAAATTCATAATTCTGTCTATCACAATGAAGTGGGATCAATCAGATTTGACCCTGAAGAAAGACTCCTTGAATTATAAAGTAGTGCTATATGACTGAACATGATAAAAAAAAAATCAGAATATATATATATATATATATATATATATATATATATATATATATATATATATATATATATATATATATATATATATATATATATCACCCATGTATCTACACCATGTCATCAGCTCCACTGAGCATACAGTAGTACATTGTAGTTCTACACTTACAGACTGTTCTTTAATGGTCAAGACCTCCGCAGGACCACCACAGAGCAGATATTAGTTGGGTGCTGGATCTTTTCTTAGCTGTGCTACTGACGTGGTGATGGTTTGTTAGTGTGTGTTGTGCTGGTGTGAGTGGATCAGACACAGCAATGCTGCTGGAGTGTTACCAAACCCCAGTCTCACTGCTGGGTTGAGAATAGTCCATCAACCAGCAAGGTCCAGCCAATAGTGTCCTGTGGGCAGCGTCCTGTGACCATAGATGAAGGACTAGAAAACACAAACCGTCCAGCAACAGATGAGCTACTGTCTCTGACTTTGCATCTACAAGGTGGACCAGCAAGGTAGGGGTGTCTAATAGAGTGGACAGTGAGTGTTTGAAAAAAACCTTGCAGTGCTGAGAATGATCCACCATTCAAATTATGCCTGCTCTGTGGTGGTCCTGTGAGGGTCCTGACCATTGAAGAACAGTGTAAAAAATGGACTACAGTCTATTATTGTAGAACTACAAAGTGCTCCATATATGTCTGCGTATCTTGATGGAAAAGTCATTCCTAGCAGTTTGGTGGGAAACGCTGATATTTAAAGAGTCAGAATTGTTCACAGTGGTGTTGATGGGAACCAGACATCCACCTTCAACAGCTCCCTCATGGAAAATGACTGCATGTAATGGTAATGAATACACTGCCTGATGTCTGAGACACTGTTTTACAATAGCTTTGAGAGGACTTTAGCCTTAAAATCTATTCTATTCATGGTGGAGGGATACATGCAGGGCGGTGTGAGGCAAAATAGTCCCAAGAGAAAATGTATTACTTTTAAATGTATGACTTTTTTTACCCTCAGTTTTACTGGAGGTGGTTTCGACAGTAAATAAAAATGTCTATATTTGTGTTGTAGACATGGTGACGTCTGGTTACCATCACCACCACTATAAAGAAATCGGGTAGGTTTCTCTAGATCAGAGCTTTCCACATAAAGGATGACAGTAAACTATTCTATGCAGAGATCCTCAGACTTGACTCTTCAAAGCACTGTAGGTCACATAGGACGCCGCTGCACAAGAGGTGTGCATTGAGAATCTTGTCACATGACACTAATTTTATGGGCGAGTGTGAACAAAATTCCAAACGTTTCAAGCATCGACCAACAATTTCTCCTCCGAAGCCGAACAGTGGAAAACGTTCTATAGATTTTCTTACACCAATAACCACCTTAAGCTTCACCTACTTTAACGCGACAGCCCCTTATTCACTGCAAACCTCCCTCGATAGCAACCCGTCTGATGAGAAAAACGCAGGCGTCTCGAAGGATCGAGCTGGCCGGCAGCCCTCGTGTGAGAAATACAGCAGTTTCTGATTCCCAAGTATCCCTCTCTCTCTCTCTCTCCGGCTCTTGTCTGCGTGAGAAAAGTCCCCTGAGCAGACAGTTGAACCGTGAAGATCTGTCGCGACCTCTCCAGGTGCGCTCCCTCAAGTCACTCCAGAAACTTTCGTCTCCCGCTACTTTGGAGACTTTCCTCAAATGCGCATCGCCCTCAGAGAGAGAGAGAGAGAGAGAGAGAGAGAGAGAGAGAGAGATGATCTGGCTGGGAACGGAGCTCTGGTGCTGCCTCGGCTCAGGCCCGGCTGAATAAAAAAAAAAAAGAAATAATATAAAAAAAAAACAATAAAAAAAGACCTTCAAGGCCTCTTTGCTGACGGGGCCGTGCTCCGAATAGAAAGCGCTCTAAAGGCAGTGTTTTAAAGAAGCGCTTTGTGGAAACAGTCTGCTATTCTCTTTGTACGGGCCGCCGCCGGATCACGCGGCAATATATTGCGAGCAAGGAACTCCTGCTGTAGATATAGCAAGCCTCAATGCATTCTCCGAGATTAGATCTCAGTCCTCGCTGACTCCACATCTAACTACACAACAGTTCCAATCCTGCAGGTAATAACAGACTACACTGCCTTCAGCCGGATCTGGACAGTGAGTCTTATAGGAGAGACACTCCAAGGGTCATTTTCTAACCAATCAAATAAACCGAGTAGGACATTTTGAGCAAAATAGCTGGTCTGCCAGTGGACATTTTGGCATATATGCTTGACCTGGCTTTGGGATATACTCAGAAATGTTCGCTTTAGGGATTTGGAGCCCTCTGTGGTAGAAATGTGTAACTGCATGCAACCTGGCCCCCTTTCCCAGGGGGATGAATCTGACGGTTGGAAGAAAATTCAAAGAGAACTCAATCAAAACCTTGTGAAGGCCATGTCCTCTGAGCATGTGAGTGGATTCTCAGCACTACTGCTGTGACACTGATGTGATGGTGGTGGGTTAGTGTGTATTGAGCTCGTGTGAGTGGATCAGACACTGAATCTGACTTTACATCTACATGGTGGACCAGCAAGGTTGGAGTGTTTAATATAGTGGACAGTGACTAGACACAGTGTTTAGAAGCCTCCAGCAACACTGCTGTATGGTGAGTCGTTCACAGTGGAGGTGATAGATAGATAGATAGATAGATAGATAGATAGATAGATAGATAGATAGATAGATAGATAACCCAGGGGGATGAATCCGACGATTTGAAGAAAATTCAAAGAGAACTCAGTCAAAGCCTGGTGAAGGTCGTGGTAATGGTAATGAATACACTGCCTGATGTCTGAGACACTGTTTTACAATAGCTTTGAGAGGACTTTAGCCTTAAAATCTATTCTATTCATGGTGAAGGGATACATGCAGGGTGGTGTGAGGCAAAATAATCCCCAGAGTAAACATACTACTTTTAAATGTATCACTTTTTTTACCCTCAGTATTACTGGAGGTGGTTTTGATAGTAAATAAAAATGTCTATATTTGTGTTGTAGACATGGTGACGTCTGGTTACCATCACCACCACTATAAAGAAATCAGGTAGATTAAATTAGATAACCCAGGGGGATGAATCTGACGATTTGAAGAAAATTCAAAGAGAACTCAGTCAAAGCCTGGTGAAGGTCGTGTCCTCTAAGCATGTGAGTGGATTTTCTACTGGTGTCATCACCTCTTTATCAGTGCAATGCTGATTCGAGAGCCGGAACCTCTTTTTGCGCCTGTGTATGTGACGTTAATATGTAAAGATCTATGAGGTGGCATGAAAAACTTCATGCCTCTGACACTGACATAATTATTTTGGGCTTTACAGGACGAAACCCTATTTTTATATCTAAAAAAAATGAAGAAATATTCCGATATTGCTCCTCATGTGTCTCCAAAATGCTGACTACGCAGAAGAGACTTTTTTATTTTGAAGCAAGTAAACACAAACAGATTTCAATCCAAGCCATTTTAAAGCACCTCTGCTTGTCCATTGAAGATCAGGGTAACAAAGTATACAGAGAAACCAATGAACTGCAGTCTGTAAATGCTCCTATATGGTAAATGGAGCTGATGAAATGATGTAGATACAAAGAGGTGCTGTTAGTATTATGGCTGATCAGTATATACAGCATACATTCACAATAGCACATTGGGTTGTATCATAATATTCCTAATATTATGTTGTCATGATGTCCAGCCCTACTTTAATATTTTGTTTAAGGCTGTGATTTTCTGTTGTTTAATTGACTTTAAGATATGCCATAATTGCAATGTTAAGTACTTAATTGGTCTTACAAGGGAAATTTATAATTTTGCCACCTAATTATGCCAAGCACAGCATCAGCAGTAGAGCAGTGCAACCAGGTATACCTGGCCAGTACTGTTGTACTGTTGTTTGAACCCACAACCTTTTGGTATCTAGGTTGACCTCTTCTCCAACCAGGCTACTGGTTACCCCATCTGAGAATGTGGTGCAGGTAGGTTGAGTGCCCTGTCCAAGGGCACAACCAGGTATACCTGGCCAGTACTGTTATTCGAACCCACAACTATTTGGTATCTAGGTTGACCTCTTCTCCAACCAGGCTACCGGTTACCCCATCTGAGAATGTGGTGCAGGTAGGTTGAGTGCCCTGTCCAAGGGCACAACCAGGTATACCTCACCAGTACTGTTATTCGAACCCACAACCTTTTGGTATCTGGGTTGACCTCTTCTTCCACCAAGCTACTGGTCACCCCATCTAAGTAACTGGGGCAGGTAGGTTAAGTGCCCTGTCCAAGGGCACAACTAGGTATACCTCACCAGTACTGTTATTTGAATCCACAACCTTTTGGTTCCGGGCTGACCTCCAGGCTAACGGTCACCCCATTGGAGAAACTGGGGCAGGTAGGTTAAGTGCCCTGTCCAAGGGCACAACTAGGTATACCTGGCCAGCACTGTTATTTGAACCCACAACCTTTTGGTTCCAGGCTGACCTCCAAGCTAACGGTCACCCCATTGAAGAAACTGGGGCAGGTAGGTTAAGTGCCCTGTCCAAGGGCACAACTAGTTATACCTGGCCAGTACTGTTATTTGAACTCACAACCTTTTGGTTCCGGGCTGACCGTCAGGCTAACGGTCACCCCATTGGAGAAAGTGGAGCAGGCAGGTTAAGTGCCCTGTACAAAGGCACAACTAGGTATACACGATCAATACTTTTATTTGAACCCACAACCTTTTGGTATCCTGGTTGACCTCTTCTTCCACCAAGCTACCAGTCACCTATCTAAGTAACTGGGGCAGGTAGGTTAAGTGCCTTGTCCAAGGGCACAACTAGGTGTACCTGGGCTACCGGTCACCCCATCTGAGTAAAGGATCATTGTCACTGTTAGTAAAGCCCTGTTTAACAAGAGTATCAGATAAAAAGACATATAAAAATATATCAGCTGGTATTTGGAGTCATCATAACCTTTGGCTGCGTATAATCAATACAGGCCACAAGGTTTATGTTCACCCGCCCCTAGTTGGATCAGTCCACTGTTGAGAGACCAGTAGACATACTCATAAACATATCGATCAACAGGATTATACTGAACTAAAACAATCGAAGGACATGGAGCTCATTACTAACACAAATACTCCTAGCCCTATAGAACATAGGCCATCAGAGACGATAGTACTGACTGACAGGAAGCCCTTTACCCCCCAGAAGAGGACAAGGCAGACATAAATAGTATCATCATGGCGAACGCAATGCAAAACAACCCCACGTCCCGTCGATAGATGTGAGCTCATTGATAAACACTGTGTTCAGCCGGGGCTTGATCTGCCAGCTCGACCCCCAGGCCTGCCAAGGTCATCATGGGCTAACATCACAAATTTAGACTTGGAATGCAGCCAGTTCTGCTGCAGTGAACGTAAACAGACTTTTTCCAGTGAAAGCCAAAAAGCCTGATGAAAGTGCAGACGGCATGGCGTCAAACAACTCATGAAATTAAGGCTTTAAGCTTAGTCCTGGTCCTGGAGTAGCACAGCGTGCACACCTACAAATGCCTTTTCATTTTTCCTTTGGATTACCAACTTTCTGGACTGTCAGTCAGAACCACGTTTATTATTTCAGGCTGTCTGAACGGAATGCAAATCCCAGGTAACTACTGCTGTATATATATATATATATATATATATATATATATATATATATATATATATATCACAGTGGGATCACAGTGAAATGTTCTTGTTTTCAATGGAGTATCTTCTTCCTTAACACAACAATGGACTGACGGGTCTCTAAAGAAAGTTGTTTCTTTCTGGTCATTTTGAGCCGGTCAGCAAGTCATCAACTGCTGATCTTCAGATACTAAACTAACCTAGAATGTTGTTCCCTTTTATACTCACTTATTAGTGGAATGTTTTTCAGCTGTGCATCACAATTGAGCAAGAGTGTCCTAACAACCAATTAGCCCAATAACATCCTTAACTTGGATTGGTGGTCGTACCAGGAGATTTAGACAGTGGACTGAGAATTACTAATAATAGAACTATATGCAAAATGAGCCTCTATACAAAAATAGATTTTAATACAAACATTTTTATTCTTTAAAAATCATCTGATACTCTTACATTAATTGTGAAATTGACAATATTGTTTGTGAACTGCATGAAAATTGTATGAACTGAAATTCTAAAGTGATCCTAAACTTTTGAGCGGTAGTGTATATATATATGAATACATTTATACAATGTCTGGGGCGTCCAGGAGAAATCTGGAACTACACTTTGTTCTTCAAACTGGAGCTCAAGATATGATCTACTTCTTTCACAATAAGATATTCATGTTACTTTGTATTGTATGTATGTTTATTTACATCTGTTTTAATGATATCCGGTGTTCTTACTGGTGAACATATAGTTACTGCTCAGATAAAGGCTATTAACAATCCACTTAGGTGCCTCCAAATTTTGCACCGTAGGGTATGTCTGACCTCCCCTGAATTATCTCCTGTCAAATGAATAACTCATAGTTATTGGCACTTCACTGACTGTGGAGCACTGTACTGTAGAGTGAAATGACAATAACAGCTGTAGCCTGAAAGATTAATTAGCTGATCAGGTACATTGGAACCTGATTAATATTAAACCGTGCGGGGAATCCGGGACCAGGATGGAGGAAGCACTGCCTTAGGCGGCTTCCCTGGTGTGGAGCGTTCTGAACAGGCTTCGAGGCAAAGCCTTCATTTAGATGAAGCCCTGAAAGCCTCGAGCTTTGATCCACGGGTTAACTAAAAAACTATGACTGATCGACATTTGCCGAGCGTCTGATTTATCGGGCTAACCCGCTTGCGTGCGTGGCGGGATGAAAAGAGCACAGGATCAATGGGGTGATTGATCGCACTGGCCATTCAGAGCACACTTTCCTTCCCTCGCCACGGAGTGACATTCACAATTGATCAAGTGCGAACAAGTCGTGCAAACGGACACGGGCTCCAGAGGGCGCCACCAAGGGCCGCTGTCCGTGGTGCTGAAAGAGAGAGTTTGTGTACACCGACCAGCTATAACGTTCAAAGCACCTTCCTTATTTACATTCACTGTCCAGTTTATCAGCTCCCCTGACCACATAGGGGCACTCTATACTTCTACACTTACAGGCTGTAGTCCATCTGTTTCTCTGTGTGCTTTGTTAGCCTGTTGTTCAGTAGTCAGGACCCCCACAGGACCACCACAGAGCAGGTATTATGTGGGTGGTGGATCATTCTCAGCAATGCTGCAGGGACACTGATGGTGATGGTGATGTATTAGTGTGTATTGTGCTGGTGTGAGTGGATCAGACACTGACTACAAGGTGGACCAGCAAGGTAGGAGTTTAGGTATTCAGAAGCCTCCAGCAGCACTGCAGCACCTTACAGTGGAGGTGATAGATAGATAGATAAATAGATAGATGCTGAATGCCTGAAATATTGATTAATTGACTGACTGATTGACTGACTGGTTAATTGATTGACTGACTGGCTGATTGACTGAATGACTGGCTTACTTATTGATTGATTGACTGACTGACTGACTGACTGGATGACTGACTGATTAATTGATTGACTGACTGATTGAATAACTGGCTTACCGACTGACTGATTGATTGGTTTATTGACTGACTGTTTGATTAGATGATTGATTGAATAACTGACTTACTGACTGATTGATTGATTGATGGATTGATTGACTGACTGATTAATTGATTGATTGACTGACCAAATAACTGACATTTAGTCTGACTGATTGGCTTATTGACTGATTGAATAACTGACTTACTGACTGACTGATTGATTGATTGATGGATTGATTGACTGACTGATTAATTGATTGATTGACTGACCAAATAACTGACATACAGCCTGACTGATTGGCTTATTGACTGATTGAATAACTGACTTACTGACTGACTGATTGATTGATTGATGGATTGATTGACTGACTGATTAATTGATTGATTGACTGACCAAATAACTGACATACAGTCTGACTGATTGCTTATTGACTGATTGAATAACTTACTGACTGACTGACTGACTGACTGACTGACTGATTGATTGATTGACTGGCTGACTGAATAACTGACTGATTGACACACAGATTGACTGAATGTGACTGACTGCCTTACTGGTTGACTGATTGATTGATTGACTAACTGACTTACTGACTAACTTATTGATTCAGTGACTGACTGACTGACTGATTGACTGACCAACTGATTGATCGGTTGACTGATTAAACAACTGATTTACTGACTGAATGGTTTACTGACTGATTTATTGACTGATTAAATAACTGACTGACTGACTGAATAAATAAATAACTGGCTGACTGAATAACTGACTGATTGACACACAGATTGACTGAATGTGACTGCCTTACTGATTGCCTGATTAATTGACTGACTAACTGATTGATTGATTTATTGACTGATTAAATAACTGACATACTAACTAACTGATTGGTTGGTTGACTGACTGACTGAATGAATAACTGACTTAATAATTGGTTGATTGACTGACTGATTTATTGACTGATGGAATAATTGGCTTTTTGATTGGTTAATTGACTGACTAACTGACTGACTGATTGAATAACTGACTTACTAACTAACTGATTGGCTGGTTGACTGACTGACTGATTGAATAACTGACTTATTGATTGGTTGATTGACTGACTGATTTATTGACTGATTGAATAACTGACTTACTAACTAACTGATTGTCTGGTTGACTGACTGACTGATTGAATAACTGACTTATTGATTGGTTAATTGACTGACCAACTGACTGACTGATTGAATAACTGACTTATTGATTGGTTAATTGACTGACCAACTGACTGACTGATTGAATAACTGACTTATTGATTGGTTAATTGACTGACTAACTGACTGACTGATTGAATAACTGACTTACTAACTGATTCTCTGGTTGACTGACTGACTGATTGAAGAACTGACTTATTGATTGGTTAATTGACTGACCAACTGACTGACTGATTGAATAACTGACTTACTAACTAACTGATTGGCTGGTTGACTGACTGACTGATTGAATAACTGACTTATTGATTGGTTGATTGACTGACTGATTTATTGACTGATTGAATAACTAACTTACTAACTAACTGATTGTCTGGTTGACTGACTGACTGATTGAATAACTGACTTATTGATTGGTTAATTGACTGACCAACTGACTGACTGATTGAATAACTGACTTATTGATTGGTTAATTGACTGACCAACTCACTGACTGATTGAATAACTGACTTATTGATTGGTTAATTGACTGACTAACTGACTGACTGATTGAATAAATGACTTACTAACTAACTGATTGTCTGGTTGACTGACTGACTGATTGAATAACTGACTTATTGATTGATTAATTGACTGACCAACTGATTGACTGATTGAATAACTGACTTACTGACTAACTAACTGATTGGCTGGTTGACTGACTGATTGACATACAGCAGGTATAACGCGTTCAGAGCTACAGAGTGACACGTACTCTGAGACGCGTGCTGTATTATGATGTTCTCTAGTCATGCAGGCTTCTGTGTTTGTTGAAGGTAAGACAGGAGGACAGGAAGACGCCCCTGCGCGAGAAAGAAAGGAGCTCTGGCGCGTGGAAGCAGCAGCGTGTCGAGGAGGCAGCCGTTTCTTTGCAGGAAGCGGGGAGCGAGAGCGAGCGCCGGTGGTTAAAAGTCAATAGGCGCGATGCTGGAGAGGCCAGAGTTGAAGCGACATCAAACCGCGCGGCTGAATGGCGCTTTTTGGCGCGGGTTACAGATAGTCCTATTTTGCGCCGCGCGGGTTGCCTTTATTCCTCTGACAGCGAAATGAATGGATGCGCGTAAAAGAGCCGAGAGAGATTTGCCAGTGGATTAATCCTTTCATTAAGTCGAGCAAGAAGTTAATTGCAGCGACAGCTGCGTTTCTCGGAGTTTACGCGATTGACGCCTCGCGCGGGCGTCCCTTTTAAAACGGAAAAAAGCAATTATCAATAAATGCGGGGCAATCTTCTCGCGATGAATCGGGCCGAAATGAGCTTTTATTCCCCCTTTTCTGCGCGCCTGGCGCGTGTTGGCAGCACACGGCCCGGAGTAGAGGAGGAGAGGAGTAGAGGAGTCGCGCAACTAAAATAAACCACTCGACAGGCGCGCGATCAAACGAGCAGCTCTGAGTGAGCAACAGATCAGAGGTGAGATAGAGCGCTGCTGGAGCATGATGAGGAGAGAGAGGTGGGGGGGAGTGTGGGGGTGGGTTTGGGGGGGGGTTGGGGTGCTGGTAGAGGGTAATTACTGTGAAAAAGAGAGAGAGACACTGTGGAGACGTGTGTTAAACAGGAAGAGAGAAAGGTGAGCTATTCAAACACCACAGGAACTGCATCTGAGTCTGAGTTCCAGAGAGTAGCTATGAAAAGAGAGAGAGAGAGAGAGAAAGTAGTGATATACAGAGAGAGTGAGAGACAGAGAGAGGAAGAAGTGATACAGAGAGAGAGAGGGAGAGAGAGAAGTGATACAGAGTGAGAGTAAAAGGCAGAGAGAGAGAGAGAGAATAGTGATATATAGAGTGAGAGACAGAGAGGAAAAAGTGATATATAGAGTGAGCGACAGAGAAGGGAAGAAGTGATACAGAGAGAGAGAGAGAGAAAGTAGTGATATATAGAGAGTGTGAAAGAGAGTGATACAAAAGTGATACAGAGAGAAAGTGATACAGAGTGAGAGGCAGAGAGAGAGGGAGAAAGAAGTGATACAGAGGGAGAAAGAAGGGGAAGACATGATACAGAGAGAGAGAGAAAGAGAGAGAGAGAGAGAGAGAGAGAGAGAGAGAGAGAAGTGATACAAAGTGAGAGGCAGAGAGAGAGAGAGAGGAAGTGATACAGAGAGAGGATAAAGTGATACAGTGTGAGAAAGAGGGGGAAGACATGATACAAAGTGAGGGAGAGAGGAAATGTGATACAGTGTGTGTATGTGAGTGTGTGTAAGAGAGAAAGGGAGAGGAAGAAGTGATACAGGGAGAGAGAGATAATAAAGGGATACAGAGTGAAAAAGAAAGGGTAAGGGGTGATACAGCGAGAGATAAAGAATAAAGTGATACAGAATGAAAAAGTGAGGGGAAGGAGTGATACAACGGGAGAGATAGAGAGAGAGAAAAGCGATACCGAGAGACAGTGAGAGAAAGAGAGAGAGAAACTGAGAGACAGAAAGAAGTGAGAGAAGTGATACAGAGAAAAAACAGAAAGAGAGAAGGAACTGACACACAGAAAGGGAGAGAGAGAAGTGATACAGAGGGAGAGAGAGAGAATGAGGGCCTGCAGAGGGAGAGAGACAGGAAAAGAAGAATAGGGTAACAGTGACAAAGGAGGATAGAAAGAGAAAAAAAGGAAATCAAAAACAGGCAGAGAGGAGTGAAAGGAGAAAGTGGTAAAGTAGCAGAAGAGAAAGAGAGAATAAGAATTGGGAGAAGAGAGAGAGAGAGAGACTGAGAGAGAGTGAAAGGTAATGAGGGGGAAAGAGACACAGGGGAGAGAGAGATAGAAAAAAACTGAAAAAGCTATGTTGGAGGAGTGAAAGTGAAAGAGAGCATTATGGGTAAGAGGCACAGCAGAGGAGAGAGAGAGAGAGAGAGAGAGAGAGAGAGAGAGAGGAAGAGAGCGAGAGAGGTATATTTTATGTTGCTTTGATAATTAACATCCAAAGTGTCATTTCAATGAAGCAGATGTAAAACTGAGTTTGATGAATTGAGAAAGAGAGAAAGAGTGAGAAAGAGAGAAAGAGTGAGAGAGAGATTAGAGTAAGAGCTGAAGGCAAAGAAATAGAGGAAAAGAGGGGCCCATGTAGTCACCGAGGCCACAGGCACTTTAAGTGAGAGAGAAAAGGGAGACACTGAGAGGGAGAAAGAGAGAGAGGTACTGAAAGAGATTGAGAGAACGAGAGAAAGAGAAAGACAGAGAGAGGAGGAGAGAAAGCCTACAGATGAAAGAAAGGAAAGAGCGGAATGGAGAGAAACAGAGAATGAGATGGGCCCTGTGGTGGCTCAGAGACAAAGTAGGAGGCGTAAGAGAGAGCCTGGGAGAGAGACACAGTGAAGGACAGAGAGAGAGAGAGAGAGAAAGATAGAGAGACACAGAGAGAAGCCTGTATAAAAATGTGAGCCCAGTGGTGGCTGAGAGACGAGGTAGAAGGAGTAAGAGAGTAAGGGACAGCCTAGGAGAGAGACACGGTGATCGAGAGAAAGAGAGAGACAGAGAGGAGAGAGAGAGAGAGCCAGAGAGGAAAGAGAGAGAGAAAGAGAGAGACAGAAAAAGAGAGAGAAAGAGAGAGAGAGTGAAGAGATGCCTGTATAAAAATGTGAGCCCAGTGGTAGATGAGAGACGAAGTGGCGTAAGGGAGTTAAAGAGAGCCTGGAAGAGAGACACAGAGAGACAGTGAAAGAGAGAAAGAGAGAGACGGCTGTATATAAACGAAAGAGTGAGAGTGAAATGGGGAGAAAAGGTGAGCCCAGTGGTGGATGAGAGACGAGGTAAGAGGAGTAGGGGAGTAAGAGAGATCCTGTGAGAGAGAGAGAGAGAGAGAGAGAGAGAGAGACAGTGAAAGAGAGAAAGAGAGAGAGAGAGAGAGAGAGAGAGAGACAGAGACGGCTGTATATAAACCAAAGCGTGAGAGTGAAATGGGGAGAAAAGGTGAGCCCAGCGGTGGCTGAGAGACGAGGTAAGAGGAGTAGGGGAGTAAGAGAGATCCTGGGAGAGAGAGAGACACGGTGAAAGAGAGAGAGAGAGAGAGAGAGAGAGACAGAGAGAGAGAGACGGCTGTATATAAACCAAAGCGTGAGAGTGAAATGGGGAGAAAAGGTGAGCCCAGCGGTGGATGAGAGACGAGGTAAGAGGAGTAGGGGAGTAAGAGAGATCCTGGGAGAGAGAGAGACACGGTGAAAGAGAGAGAGAGAGAGAGAGAGAGAGAGAGAGAGAGAGAGAGACGGCTGTATATAAACCAAAGCGTGAGAGTGAAATGGGGAGAAAAGGTGAGCCCAGCGGTGGCTGAGAGACGAGGTAAGAGGAGTAGGGGAGTAAGAGAGATCCTGGGAGAGAGAGAGACAGTGAAAGAGAGAAAGAGACAGAGAGAGAGAGAGAGAGAGAGAGAGAGACGGCTGTATATAAACCAAAGCGTGAGAGTGAAATGGGGAGAAAAGGTGAGCCCAGCGGTGGCTGAGAGACGAGGTAAGAGGAGTAGGGGAGTAAGAGAGATCCTGGGAGAGAGAGAGACAGTGAAAGAGAGAAAGAGAGAGAGAGAGAGAGAGAGAGAGAGAGAGAGACGGCTGTATATAAACCAAAGCGTGAGAGTGAAATGGGGAGAAAAGGTGAGCCCAGTGGTGGCTGAGAGATGAGGTAAGAGGAGTAGGGTAGTAGGAGAGATCCTGGGAGAGAGAGAGACAGTGAAAGAGAGAAAGAGAGACACAGAGAGACAGTGAAAGAGAGAAAGAGAGAGAGAGAGAGAGAGAGAGAGAGAGAGAGACAGTGAAAGAGAGAGAGAGAGAGAGAGAGAGAGAGAGAGAGAGAGAGAGAGAGACGGCTGTATATAAACCAAAGCGTGAGAGTGAAATGGGGAGAAAAGGTGAGCCCAGCGGTGGCTGAGAGACGAGGTAAGAGGAGTAGGGGAGTAAGAGAGATCCTGGGAGAGAGAGAGACACGGTGAAAGAGAGAGAGAGAGAGAGAGAGAGAGAGAGACAGAGAGAGAGAGACGGCTGTATATAAACCAAAGCGTGAGAGTGAAATGGGGAGAAAAGGTGAGCCCAGCGGTGGCTGAGAGACGAGGTAAGAGGAGTAGGGGAGTAAGAGAGATCCTGGGAGAGAGAGAGACACGGTGAAAGAGAGAGAGAGAGAGAGAGAGAGAGAGACAGAGAGAGAGAGACGGCTGTATATAAACCAAAGCGTGAGAGTGAAATGGGGAGAAAAGGTGAGCCCAGCGGTGGCTGAGAGACGAGGTAAGAGGCGTAGGGGAGTAAGAGAGATCCTGGGAGAGAGAGACACAGTGAAAGAGAGAGACACAGTGAAAGAGAGAGAGAGAGAGAGAGAGAGAGAGAGAGAGAGAGAGAGAGAGAGACGGCTGTATATAAACCAAAGCGTGAGAGTGAAATGGGGAGAAAAGGTGAGCCCAGCGGTGGCTGAGAGACGAGGTAAGAGGCGCTGTTAGTGCCGATCAATTTCCCCTCCCTCAATAATAGATGTGACGAGGCTGGTGGGCGGATATCAGACGTGCCTGACCGACTGCAATACAATCCCCACCGGGATCGCACACACACACACACACACACACACACTCGCACACTCTGTCTGCAAAAATCAAACATACACACACAAAACCACATACTTCCACACACTCGCCCAGGCTGATCACTCACATCACACTCGAAATGACCGGCGTCCAGTCATCACCACGCACATCCACAGCACATCACCGAGAAATAAACACCCTCATAACCGCCCGCGTCTCGCCGTCCTCTCGCTGCCGAGACCGCCTCTCTCCTTTAACAGCCCACCCTCTACATTTCTCTTCATTTCTTTCCCCACTAAACGGGTTCGGGAGCTTTTTCGTACCAGAACATTCAAAAACGTCATCCGTAAAAAGGAACCTAGTCAGTAATGCTGGCTTCTGCTGGCACCTCGGCGGGACTCCAGTAGTAATTCAGTCCAGATGATAACGAACGTGAACGTTGTTTAGATGCTGTAGAGCAGGGGTATTCAATTAGAACTCCATTAGAGGTCCAGTTTCCTTAGGCCCGGGTCCGGACCCTCAAAATTTCTAACTTGTGTTATGATTCAATACCAGATTCTACATAGTGGAGTAGCCTAATATCAGCATTTTGTCATCAGCACCTGAAAGACCAACACATTACAAATACCGTTCAGTATATTTAAATAATATTTACTGTTTTAAATGCTGAACTCAATGAATAATTTATAAAACTTCAAATAAATGTTTTTTTTCTCATTTCAGTTTTACACATATGAGATATCCGGGTTGTTCTGCGTGGAGTGTGTATGTTCTCCCCGTGCTTGAGTGGGTTTCCTCCGGGTACTCCGGTTTCTGTCCACATTCCAAACACATGCATGTTAGGTTGATGGACTGGCGACCTGTCCATGGTGGCGCCTTTGCCCGATGACACTGGGATTGGCTCCTCAGCCCCCCGTGAGATATACGTGGCTGCTTTCAGACTTTTCAGAGCACTCCCGTATCTGCACAGATCTGATTGGATGAGGAGCGTGTTTGGTTATTTAACTACACACGCGATTGGTCTCTGAGTTTACTGCGCCCCAAAGCCCGTATACCATAAAGACAAGAAAAGTTCCGCTGCTTATAATAAACACTGTCTCAATGGTTTATCAGTTTCGGGCCCGCATTGGACAACGTCTGGGTCTGGACCCGGACTGCGGTCTGCCTATTAGTGACCTCTGCTGTAGACTAAACCTGGACGTCTAAGACTCGTAAAATTATTATTGTATCTAAAGCTTGTGACAGACATATTTTCAGAATTCTTCCATGTTTAAGTGGTTCAGAGTGGTTTGGTGTGAACTGCTCCATCAAAATTGCTCACAGTGGTAGTGATAGGAACCAGACGTCCAGCTCCCTCGCAGACGGTTAGGACATTAAATGCTTATGAATATGCTGCATGATAGACGTTATTTCAGGGTGGGTTTAAGAAGATTTTGGTCATAATATTTTTTCAGTGTAGAGAGGTGGTCCTGTGGGCGTCCTGACCGCTGAAGAACAGGGTAACAAAGGGTACAGAGAAACAGATGGACTACAGTCTGTAACTGTAGGACTAGAAAGCGCTCTTATATGTCTGCATATTTTGATGGTTGAGATGTAAGAGTAATTTAGAGTGTGAAACTCTCCCTTCCACAGAGACAGAATTCTTTTTAGTGGTGGTGAATGGAACCAGACGTCCATCTCTAAAAGCTCCCTCACAGAAAGTTATTACATGAAACGTAATGTCTGAGACACTGTTTTATGAAAGTTCTGAAAAGATTTTGGTCTCAAAATCTATTTATGGTGGAGGGATATAGACATTGTGAGGCAAAATAGTCCCCAAAGAAAACCTATTCTTTTCAGAGTTATTAGTGTTTTACCATCAGTATTACTTATAAACATACAGAAGACGTATGTAGGTTCTCTGCTGGTTTTGATAATAATTAAGACTCCTGGTTCCCATCACCACCACTGTAAAGAACATCTGAACCATTTCTCCCCAAACCACTCTGAATCACTCAATTACACATAAATTTTGAAAGATTGGTGGAATTCCCCTTCAAAATACAGTTTATGTTTGTAGTAGTTTCACAGCGACTCAGTAAAGAGCTCTCATCTGGAGCTGCCCCTGTTCCCTATTTCTAACATCTGACCTACAAACGTAGGATACGGGTGCTTTAATATGTAAATCAGCTCCGTTCTAATTGGCTGCCACGTGTACCCCATTCAAAAAGGTGAAGCCATAGCAGCCCTAATCACTTCAGCACGACCGGGTGGCATCAACTGCCATAGGCGGACTAGGCGGCCGTATGTGAATGTGTTCATGCTTGTGACATCACAAATCAAATCGGGTTGTTCTTGGGTTCGTTTTCTATGTTTAATTACATACTATATTAAACTCCTCCATTACAAAATAGCAAGCAGTGCTCCGTTTTTCACTGTAATGAAAACCACCACTCCTTCCTTCCCCTCTCAATCTCTGCCTTCCCCTTTCTCGCTCTATCGCCCTCTGTGTATCTCCCTCCATCCTCATGCAGGGATTCACGCTCAGCTCAGAGGTGGTCCGCTGTCACTGGGGCTTTTAACGGAGCTGCTGTAAATGCGAGCACGGGGGAAGGCATCGCGCGGTGACAGAACCACGCTCCTCTCTTTACCCCATCTCTGTCACCATCGCCTGCTTAATTCACACAGACCTCCTCATGCATATGCGCACCCCTGTGTGCCTGCATGCGTGCAGGGTGGGGATGAGGGGGGGGTGCGGACGCACACGCGGACCGGAGGCTGTCCGATATGACATCCTCACCAAAAGAAACCAGTTTTTGCTTTCAGCCTTGAGCGAGACCTGGCTGACAGAGAGGGAGAGAAAGAAGAGACTGGTGATTTCACGTTTGACTGGGCCAGTGGAGAACTCTATTTCTCTGTTTCTGGAAAGTGCACAGCGAGGGGACGAGGCAGGGCACACACATTCCAGCATTTCAAGGGGAAAATGAATGGGAACTGGATTTAGACATATACAGGCAAGCTCACACTTACTGTACCTTTCATTGCAGTTGCAAAATCAGTGCTTTACATTAGATTGTAAGTGAAATACTTGAAAGATAAAGCATTACTAACATCACCTAATAATAAAATATGGACAAAATTTAGCTACAACGCTTCTACACACAACCCACCCTTAACAAGTATGCTGTGATCTTCTATATCTTCCTATTATCCTATTATTCTGATTTTAGTGTTAATAATTGTATTTTTAGGGTCGACAAGAATACATTTACATCCTCAGATATTCCCAAAACACAATATTTTAATCATACTGTCCACCTACATTCACTATCTCTTTAAAAAGCTCTGTTAGAGCTCCTGTGTCTTTAAGCCCCGCCTCCAGATGAACCCCTATTGTTCTGATTGGTCAGCTCACCCACTGTGTTCTGATTAGTCAATGGTCAGAGAGGTTAAAACCCATAGAGGCATCCTGATACAAGTGCCATTCTTATAGGCAGCCAATACGGCTTGTGTTACAAGATGACATCACCTTGCAAGAGAAAAAAGGGCTCAGTTGAACTAATCCAGTAAAACAATTCATATAATCTTCCACCAAATGAGCTGTAGGTATTAATAGGAAATAAAAAGGGCTTTTTTATGGCCTGTATACACTCATCACCATGTTTTCACATATTCAGTTTATTCATAGTAGAAAAGATATATAAGTATCTTATATATTTATAATTTTGGTGTCATTTATTCCTATCACAATTGGTGTGTTACTGCTAAGGTTAATCTGCTAAAAGCATGTTATAGCATACCACAAGTCGTAAATAATCCTGTAGTGAAAAGGTTCAGGTTCAACACACAATAAGACATCCTCGCAGTTGTGCTGCTTTGACACTGAAGGTGACCTCAGCAGTGCTTTTCTTACCGGGCCCTGATCTAGTCTCAATATAGGTCCACTATGTAGGTATACAATTACATACTGTTGTGTATCTGTTAGTCAACCCACATCCCTCCTACCCCCAGCCTCATTCATCATTGGTCAGTTTCTAATCTCGACTGCTGTTGAGTAGCTATTATTTGGGTGGTGGATCATTTCTAAAACAGCAGTAACGTTGATGTGCTAGAGTGTGTTGTGGATTGTGGATAGTAGTGTATTGGTGTATTCGAGAGTGGTCTGTCAAAGATCTCCAGCCAGCGCTGTGATCAAAGACAGAACTAGAGAATACAGTAATAGTTAGCCGTTTCTAACTGTTATAAAGTACACCAGCATATTTAGAAATAATGGACTATTTGAAAATTATGAACAGCATGATTAAGTATGTGAGTTCACTGCCATCCTGCAAACACAGTTACATTGTCAAATCGTTGTGACAACTTTGTGAAAGCATTGTTCAGACAACCTAAAAGACACCATCCTTTGACACCATTGTAGCAACGTTGTAGGAAAGTCGCTGATACTGATAAAAAGAGTGGAAAAATTCAGAAATGCTCAGAAAATAAAGCATGTTAGCAACTCAGCAGCGGCTAACAGCTACACACACCACAGAACATGGGTTCACAATTTTGGCTTTCATTCTAATACCAGTCACCAGCTCTCAGACTTTCTCTAAATGGGTGTCATTTTAGCATCTGTTAGCTAGAACCAGCCTGTGTTGTGAAGTTCGCCTGCTTACTAAGCTATAGTTATCTTAGCCTAAGCATGACAGTCCCCAACACCACAAAACAGATTTAATTTTCTAATCTCTGTCTCTCCAACATGAGTCACCCGACATTGTGCTCTCAGATATCCTATACATGGGATTCATTTTAGCGTCTCTCCTGTGCTGAGATGTTAGCCTGCTAACTAAGCTACTGTTAGCATAGCCAAAGCCATTTCTGAAACTCCAACTCCAGTTCTTTTCTCTCAGATTGTTTGCAGTTTTTTTGTGTCGTCAGGAAAGCAGTTAGTCTCTGTGGTGTGTGGCACTGGTTGTGTCATTAGCCTGCTTGCTAAGTCAAGTTAAGTAAGTTAACTGATCATGCTACAGATCTAAACACCACAGAGCATTGATTCCTCCTTTCTGCCCATTCAGCAGCAGTTGCTGGACTTTGATTCCTAAATTTTTAAATATTTAACTAAAATTGTGTTGTGCTATCCAGAACAAAACATGTTCTGCGCTGAGTAAAACTGTTATCATTCTAGCTAAGCTAATACTAACCAGCTCCTCTCTCCTAGGCTTGACTCTACTCACTACCTTGTTTTCTACTGATACCCCCAACCCTGTAAACACAGTTACAGTGTGACAGACGATTTTTTAGCGCCCACAATGTTATTACAGTGTTAAGATGTCACTTCTCAGAAGGTTGTGACGATGTAATTTGACAACGTAGGTGCAGCGATGTCAGCATGTTGTCACTGCCTCCTAGAATCCTTCATACGTTCCTTTATATCTGTATGGAACTCCATGGAATTTTGCTAAATTGCCAGGAAGTAGTTATAATACTTCATAATACCATAAACAATGTTATTTAATAGTGATGCTGCGACAACCTTGTTCAGACAACGTAAAAAGCACAACCTTTGACAACGTTTTAGCAACTCTGTAAGAAAGTAACAACAACTACATTGCAACAACGTTGTGGGCTTGCTGGGTACTATTCCCCTTAATATAGCTAGTCATCATAGCAACACCACTTAATACTGCTGAGATGTGAAGGACTACAGACAAAGGACTACTGAAATAAAACAGGACAGTTTAGCAAATATTACATCAAAGTTCGGACCACGAGACGATTCTAGTACCTCAAAGGCGACGCTAGCATTAGCATATGTGTTTGGGGTTATAGAAATGCAGTGTCTGTAGTGGTTTATCATCCACTTTTGGCTTCGACTTAGTTCGCATGGAATCTCAATGGAGGTGATACCAAAAATAGTACTAGGTTTGTCTGGAGGCAAGTCGAGTCAAGGCAGTAACTTGATCTAGTTAGCACTGTTTTAACTTGTAGCAACCGACAGATTGATAGCCGGGTTGATACTGATAGAATGACAGCTTGGAATTGTACACTGAGTTCACTAGTTTGGTAAGGGAACAAGAAGGAACAAAAGTTTTAGGATTTCGGAATAACGCAGGACGAGGCGGCCCAGAGGTGGCGTAAATGTCAGTTGCTGCGCTTGTATGCCCAAGTGGTATACCCTGGTACCACTTCAAGATGATTTGAAGGTATGAAACTTGTGGATACCTCCCAGTTCTAATAAAGTAGAGAAGTGGGCCCTGTCCGAATTTATACCCAGTATATTTCTGGGGGATTTAATTTTAATATCCAAACAAATATTATAGCTAGTGTTCATATGCTAGTTGACAGCACTATTAAACATTACTGGATGTGATTCAATAAGACAACACTCCGAGACTCCCTTAAAAAAAATAAAACTAAAAATAAATATGGAATTTATTCCGGCTTGTAATGAGAAGGAGCTGAGCCAGCGTGAGCACCTGAAATATAGTCAGCCCGTGAGAAGGGTTGACACTTTCTTTCCTTATGAGACATGAATCAAGGCAGAGGTTTGACAGCCTAAACAATGCAGTACGATCCGCGACGTGAAGGTTAAACAATGACAAACGCAGCTCAGCTCTCGTCTCTCTCTCTGCTTCTCTCCACGTGTATCTCTCGTCACATCAGAGACGCCTGCTCGTGGAATCGCTGCCGCGCTATAACGTTACATGATGTTTGCGTGCATCTCTTTCGGTAAACTTCTCCACAGCGAAACCTCTCTTGGCAAACGAGGGGCAGGATATTTCATATCGCGTGGCGTAAATGATTGATGAGATCAATAGGAGTTGGCAGGTGGGAATGAGAATAGGATTCTAATCAGTGTAGCTATGATGTGGAGCACCACGGTGGATACAGGAGTCATCTAGCGCTCGAGACGCTCTCGGAGGATTTATGTCTGAGGAAATTTCACCTGAGGGAGACTGGGATGGAGGCTTACGTACATAAATGCCGGCGTTTCTTACAGCCGGGTTGTGTTCACACTGCATATAGATAGCGCGCATTAACTAAGCCGTATTCCGAGGAGAGCTGTAGCTCCTGCTTATTAGATCACTGAGTCAGCAGCCTCGCGCAGAAGCAGGCAGGCATGCACGCCAGCGGGAACATAAACCAACACTCATCTTCAAGGAGATTGACCACAGATTACTTCTGTACCGAAAGACAATGAAGCACTCAAAATACGGGACCTTCTCCTGATTAAGGTCGCCACACAGCTCCGAGCATCTGATCAATCAGGCGAATGAGATCCTTTGGAGAAACGAGGCAGGCTGAGCAGGCCCACCAACACCCACCCCCTTCCCCCTACCGTAATGAACTGTGGAGGTGGGTCTATCAGTACCTGGAACTCCTGACAGGAGTTTGAAGTACGCATGGGGAACAATGCGCTTGTGATTGCGGAGCTGATGCCAGGGCACCTAATAACAAACTTAAAACATAATAGCAGCACTGCTCCCCCTCCCCCATAAATCATCGACTGGAAGAAGGCCAGCACCGCTAGGGCTTGTTAACTGCGCCCTTCCGTGTGACGGCACTTTGGCCGATGCCCTGGTGGGACCACTGCCAGACTCTGAGCTCCCAAGTTCCAAGCTGCCTGTATGTAATAGCTTGAAATAAGTGTCCAAACACGCCGGGATTCACATTCAGTTCAAGACATCGTTTCTCAAATATATGCCAGGCTCAAGTCAGGTCAACCTTTAGGCCTCCGATTACCCTCGCTTTCATTTGTTCTCCCGACTTTATTTTTCCTCCCTACTTTGTTACATATAAAGAAACAAACTTGGTAGGGCTAAACCGGCGAGGGCTAATTAGACCTCTAAATCTAGCCTGCTGTTTGACTGTCAGCAGCACACAGCGTGACATAAACCTTTCTGTTTTTGATGCACTGATTGATGGAATATTCATTTACAATTTGTTTTTGATTATTAGACAGCAGCTACCAAAGTCGCTACAGGCTAACTTAACAGGTGCTATAAAAACAATGTAGAGATTTATTCACTCTCTATTTACACTCCAGAGTTTTGTTGGTCTCTAGTCAGGTTCGAAACATTGCGGTTTGGACGGAATATTAAGCCTACAGTTGGGATAAAGATTTGGACAGATGTTTGTCAGTCTACAATTGGGTTCAGACAGAACTTTGTTAGGCCACAATCAGGTTTGGACCAGATTCTGTTGGGCTAGAGCCAGGTTTTGTCTACATTGTATTAATCTACAGTTTCATATGGCCAGAATTTTGTTGGGCTTCTTGTTTGGACCAACCTGTTTTGCTATGATTAGATTTGCATGTTGTTTTCAGACAGATTTCTTCAAAGACCATGTTCAGGTTCCTTCTGTTGGACTACATTACTGTTTGGATAGAATTTTGTCTAGCAACATTTGGGCTTGGACAGAACTTTGGCCAGAATTTTGGCCAGAACTCTGTCAGACTACATTTGGGTTTAGAAATAATTTTGTGAGGGTACAATCAGGTTGGGACAAAAGATTGTCTGCTGTATTTTCTTAGCTACAGTCAGGTTTGGACAATCAGGTCTTCAATCGGGTTTGGATCAAATCATGTTTTTGACTCAGAATTTTGTTGGCCACATTTGTACAGGCTACAGCCACCTTTGGCGCAAACTGAGTTGGGCTACTTTCAGGTAAGGATGTTTTTGGGGGGCTGCCATCTGGTTTGGCCAGAACTTTGTCAGGCTACAATCATGTGCACCAAATTCTGTTGAGCTACATTCAGGTTGGGTCTGATTAGTGTCAGCCTACAGACTGGGCAGCAGGTGGATTTGGACCGACTTCTCTTGAGCTAAGATCAAGTTCATTCAGGTGTGGACAGCAATCAGATCTGGACCAGATTTCTTGGGGCTACAGTCATATTTGGAGTAAATTCTATTGGGCTACAGTCGAGTCTGGACAGAATTTGTCAGGCTACAGCTGAATTTAGTCTAGCTATCGTCTGGATCGGACAGAATTCTGTCAGGCTAAAGATAGGCTTAGATTAGAAACTTTCTGCTGTGTCTCAGGCAAAGAATACAGGTCTATGATCAGTTTTTCTGCATTTCCACGTAAAGCTCTGCTACACATCTTTTTCATCATTCGTTTTTCTGGCCGCTGGGAGTGAAGCGAGACGTGCGGCCGGAGTGACGGGGGGGCTGCTGTTCATAAACGGACCAGCTGGCTCCAACGTTCGGTTGTGTTTGTTCCACCGTCACAGTTCAAACAGGCCGCTGTCATTTTATCCCTGCCTCAGAGTCAGCACAGCCGCCTCCCATGAAACAGGCAGAGAGAAAGAACGTGAACAGCTCTCGCCTTCTTTGAACATTTCAGGGTTTTTTTAATATCCCCCCTACTTCAGCGCAAGTATCATTAATTATGCATAAAATAAGACTTTCTGCGATTAAAGCTCCAAAACAGCACGAAACGAGATTTAAGTCAGCCATTTTGAGGGGAGAGAGAAAAAAACGCCTCCTTCTCTAATTGAAGTGTGTGACAAGGCTCTTTATAAATATCAAACGGAGGGAAACAGCAGGAAAGAGGGAGATTGCGAAACAGAATTCGAGCAAAGGGGGGAGCACAAGAGAAACCAGACAAAATATAAACAGACTTTCAGCGATTGTTTTGACTGCAACTTCGACGGCTTCTTGCGTCCCAGCGTTAACAACACAATCACACTGGCTCTGAGAGAATATCTGATGGTGGAATAAGGACCCTTCAGAGCGAAATGTGCAGCTATTGATCGCTTTGTAAGGCCCGGTTCAAACGCAGTCATGCGCGCCGGCTGGCCGCACATGCTCGCGCACCGCTTGCAACACCCTCTTACAATTAAAACCACAAGCTCAGCGCTCCTCGGACTGAAGTATCGATGATTCATTCCGCACGTTATCAAGAAACAGGGCCGCTATTAAAAAGAGATCACTCAGGCACCAGGCATAAGGAGCCTCTTCCTAATTGGCCATTCATCAAAAGGGATCCTCAAGTCGATCCAGCGCCAAAATATCACTCACGACAACTGAACCACACTCTATTAATTAAGCTCATGATGAACCTGGCCCGCACGCACTGCCCCTTCTCTACAGTACGATCACACACACAGCCACGTTCTAGTTATTAGCTTTAGACCTACATCGATAAACATGAGGACCCAAAAGCTTAGATCTTCTAATCATCATCCAGCAGGCAATGAACCTGGCTTATGGTTTAAGGTAGCATTGTGTTCACTTCGGCTTTGATGTGAGGCTTCCCTCAATTTAAAGGCAAGGCCGGGTGAAAAATCGACAATGAGAGTTTTCTACTCTTGGTCAGATGCAGTCCTTCAGCCAAGACACGTCAGGGGCCCAACGTTTGCTTCTAGAGTTTAGTACTGGAGCTGCAAGGCTAATGTTGCTAACCAACACTGGAATTCTATAGTCACCCAAATCGGTTCTGTAAATATGTCCCCCGAAGCCATAGCCAGGTCTTGGCTAAGGTCACACACAATTGGTTAAGGAACTTGTATGAGCTGTGAAAAGTGATGTCTGAAGACAGTTCCTTTAGTTTAATAGTTTAAATAAAAAAACAACTATATTTATAAAGAGAACAATGTGGCGTTCATAGGCCTGCATGGCTTGGAGCTGGATTCTGAAGGGGAGTCAGACACATAACACCTGTTATCTACAGCATAAAAATAATTTTAATACATTTTATTTGTATGGCGCTTTTAACGCACCTCAAAGTGCTTTAGAATTGAAGAGTAAACTGAAGCAATAAAAGCAAAAACACAACAAAAGCAGAAAGAGGAACAAACAGAATAAAACTAAAATAATGAAAAAATGAAATGAGGTAAAATGATGGGTAAATAAAATAAATGACAACAGTATTTTATTTAATAACTAGGCTGAAAGGATAATAATAACAGTGCTAACTAATAACATACTGATGGAAAGCAGTAGTGCTGCAATCACTAATGATATTAGCTGCTTTTGGACTATTTATTAAGCCCCTTATAACAGTTCCACATCTACCAACTCCACATACCATATAGGAGCACTTGGTAGTTCTACCATTACAGACTGTGGTCTATCTGTTTCTCTGTATACTTTGTTGCCCTGTTGTTCCAAGGCCAGGTCCCCCATAGGACCACCTTAGAGCAGATCATTCTCTGCACTGGTGGTGTGTTAGCGTGTGTTGTGCTGGTGTAAGTGGATCAGACACAGCAGTGCTGCTGGAGTGTTTAAACACTGTGTCCACTCACTGTCCACTCTATTAGACACTCATACTACTTGCTGGTCTATCGTATAGATGTAAAATCAGAGACAGTAGCTCATCTACCTTCATCAGTGGTCACAGGCTGGATGTTGCTGGTTGGTGGACTATTCTCAGTCCAGCGTTGACACAGAGGTGTTTAAACCTGCAGCTGCACTGCTGTGTTTGATCCACTCACACAAGCACAACACACACTAACAACTGCAGTGCTGAGAATGATCCACCTCCCAAATAATACCTGTTTTGTGGTGGCTGCAAAACTATAAAGTGCTCCTATATAATAAGAGGAGCTGATAAAATGGGCAGTGTGTGCAGATATAAGGAGGTGGTTTGAATGTTTCGGCTGATCAGTGTATACAGAACCACCAGCGCCTTTTACTGCTTACTGTTTACGCCCCGTTCCAGTTTCTATCTCGCTCTCGCAGAGGGCTGACGACTCCTCGGCCAGACAGGAACCGATTTCTTCCAGTCAGGAGTGTGTTTTGTTTATGAGCTAATTCATTTTAGGCAGCATGGAATCCGCTTTGCTCTGTTACGCGAGTTACAGAGTCCTCGCCTGCGTACAGTTTCGAGGCACCCTAACAAGACAGTTTTCGGTCACTTCCCGCAATTATGCTCGCTGCGGTCTAATTTCCACCCCCCCTGCAAGCAGCTGCATCCGCTGACAACTCATCCATCTTCACAGCGCTCGCTTCCCAACTTTGAGCATTTTCATGGCGCACCGTGTCTTGTGAGGTGAAGGAATAAATGCCACCCAAAAATGCTAATGTCGCTAATAACCAACGGGCTACTTGGCGTTAATCGAATTGGACGTTACAGGGTAAAGTCTGATGATGTTTGAAAGTGACTGCATAATAAAAAATACTTAAGCTGTGAAGTCATTCAGAGCAATCTGAAGCAGAGGCGTTCTGTTCTGGAGAAACTCTTCACAGGGTTTACAGTGGTGGCGATGGGAACCAGACGTCTTAAACATTTAGCTGCGTCACCGAACGTGAGCACGTGGAATGGCTGAACTGTTTTACATGGTTCTGCAACATGATACAGTTCATCTCTACTGCAATGCAGCATGATTGGACACAATTTGATTGAATATGTTGATATAAATATGTAACTGCCAGCCCAAGTCTGATTACTGCCAGGTCGTGCTAGATTGGCTTTTGATAGTCAGGACAGGTAAAACATTTCTGCAAATCAGGTCCAAACTGGATGTGAAGGTGGTTTAAAATTGGGATTTGATTTTATAGATGCTTCAGTTGGGTCGTTCAGATCGGATTTTAGAGTGTCTTTTGCATCACTCACCTGGAGACAAACAGCAATGATGAAGTTCTACGATTTGTGCGGTTACTGATGCTCAAGTAAGTTCCACAGCAATCCATAGAGATGGTGACCAATCTGATCTGATCAATGGGGGTCCTGACCACTGAAGAACAGAACTATAGTCTGTAGTTTCTGAACTACAAAGTGCTCCAATATGGCAAGTGAAGCTGATAAAATAACAATGAGTATATATACAAGCAGGCGGTTTGAGTTACGGGTGATATCTACATCAGCTCTACAGCAGTCCATTCAGATGGTGATGTCTGAACACACAAATCCGATCTGATCAGTGGTGGTCCTCCAGGGATCTAGACTGCTGAAGAACAGAACTGTAGTCTATAGTTTCTGAACTACAAAGTGCTCCACTATGGTAAGTGGATCTGATAAAACGAACAATGAGTGTAGATACAAGGGGATGGTTTGAGTGTTGTGACTGATGCCTACATCAGTTCCAAAGAAATCCATTCAAATGGTGATGTCTGAACACACAAATCCGATCTGATCAGTGGTGATCCTCCAGGGATCAAGACCGCTGAAGAACAGAACTGTAGTCTATAGTTTCTGAACTACAAAGTGCTCCAATATGGTAAGTGGATCTGATAAAACGAACAATGAGTGTAGATACAAGGGGATGGTTTGAGTGTTATGACTGATGCCTACATCAGTTCCACAGAAATCCATTCAGTTGGATCATCAGTTTGCGAAGTGCGGACTACTAAGGCAGGGCAAGGAAGGGGAACTCTGAGAAACTTGAGGCTGGAGTTCTGGGTGGCTTCGGCTGCTGGGATTTGAAGCCAGGACTCCCCTTGCCAAGAGAAGAGTGGGTAAGATTTTGGAAGAGAGGGAGGAGCTGGGGAGGTGGTGGGCAGAGGAGTGGTTTATACAGAACGTTTAATGATGGAGAGGAGGAGTTTGGGCGTGGTCCTTCTCCCAAAGTTACATAGGTTTACTTATTTCATAACTTCATTGAGAATCAAATCTGCATGCAGATCATCTTGAGAATCCAGTAAAATCTGATTCAAGTGTTGTTGAAACTAGGCATCTCGAGCTCATCCTAAAACTGGTGCCCACTTTCCTGATCGGGGCGATCGCATCATGAACGTTTACGCCTTTGCGCTGACGTGAACTGGTGCATGTTACTCTACAATGAACGCTTTCACTTTAAACCCCTCTAAACGACTTACATCTCAACCACTAAATCTTGCATAATTGGTGAAATTCCACCAATATTTGCCCTCCAGTCACTGTAAGGCACCCTAGCATTGCTGTGTGGGTTTTCCTCTTGGCTGCAAAGAGGCTGCTAGGAGCATCTCAGGCTCATTTGTGTAATCACATTCATTAGCACGAAAAGCTTGATGCTGGATGATCAAGCTGGAATGCCTGATAAATCCAGCCTTGGAAATTCCAGCAGGGCTTACTCTGCTTCTTTTTGGGCTCGAAAGGGTTAACATGTACACATACTTATCAAGCGTCTCCTTCAGGCCTGAATCTGCTGCGGGAGAAAAAAAAAAACCCCAAAAAAAACAAGAAATGTTCAAAGCCTTAAACTGAAGCCTGCTCGCTGCGTCTGATGTGGGTATAATGATTTAGGTATGCCGAGAGACAGCATTCCCCCATTCTGCCGCAAATTGGAATGAGCGAGCAATCGCAGCTCGCCGGCACGGCAAAGCGAGCGCGGGATCAACATTCAGGTGGGAGTTTTCAAATGAGAGTCCGGACTCCAGAATCCCATCGTAATTGGGACCCCAGGCGTCGTGAGGTGTTGCGAGGTTATCGTGGGGGTTTTATTTGGGGGTGAGGGGTGAAGAGTCGCATCTTTTCCGAACATGGGAAACAAGAGTAGGCAGCCACTAGCTGTGTGCCTTGAGAAGGCAAACAAGAGGCATCGTTTTCTTTCCTCCTGTCCAATCTTTAGCGACTCTGGGCATGTTTACACGTACCCAACCCTGGAAGGGAAGGTGTCTCCGGACTCTGGGAGCAAGTTGACAGCACGTAAACAGGATGTGGCGCCAACGTGGCAGCCGTAAATGGCATTTTCCCCACTGAAACCGAGTTGTATGTCAATCGAGTCGAGCGCATCCAGAAGCGCCGTTCCGGGCCACTTCGGCTGTCCGTCTGTCAGCGGAACCCTGTCTGTCTGCCGGTCCCCTTCGCCGCTGCGAGCTGCCACTCTTTCCCAGAACCCTTCCACAGCTATCACTCCATCATTGTCATACAGTAATTCAGTGTGTAATACCCGCCTAAATCCCCCAGCAAGCACGGGAAGCAGCGTGGCACAGATTCGGTCTAAAATCCACCCGGCGTCCTGGAGGACAGGCCAATTTGACACAGGAATAAGCCAATTATCTTGCGCGGAAGTAGGCCGTACAATGGGATTCCCAGTTTTCCTTTCCGGCACCCCTGAGTTTCGGGTTCGAAGGAGTCATGAAGTCATGAATCGTGACCAGCGTGCTCGTGCTGGTCTAGGAAAGGCTCCCTGCAACACCCACACGCAGATTCATTACACAAGATTCTTCGTCTAGGCAAGGCCTCGCCCACATACACCAACTGTGCAGGGTGGATTATGCTGTCATCGCAGAAGCCGAGTAGATGCGTATGACGGAAGGAGGCAGTGGACACCTTTCCCTTCCATGTTGGTCTGAGACTACTTCGATGCTCTGTCTCACAGCTTAGAGTGTACTCACACTAGGCCCGGTTTGCTTGTTCCGTGCTGCGGCCCGGTTATCGCCCGGACTCGGGCACGGTTAGCGCTCACACTAGAAGCGAACTGAGCCCAAGTCCAAGCGAATCGTGCCATGGCCCACCTCTTCAAGTGGGCCTGGGCACGGTTAACTGGACCAGGCCCGGTCACGGTTCGGAGCGATTACACTAGTCAATCAGTAGGATCACAGAGCCTAGTGTGAGTACACCCTTAAAGACGCCTCTTCACAAATGTAAATCATTTCAAGCTGCTTTTGTGTGAAATTCTCACTGAGAACCCTTTACAGTGGTGGTTATGGAAACCGGACGTCTGAGAAAGTCTGTTCAGGCTACTGCACTGCATCTTAGGAGTGAAGACGCTCTGACGGCACCCAAACTCAACTTTCTTTGCTTATTTACAAGTTCCAACTAACAGTTTGTGGTGCTGCATCTCAGCCCCATCATGAGGTGCCACTAGACATTTTTTGGGCTCCTAGTTTAAGGACAGACGTAGATCTAGCACATGGTCTTAACTTCACTGAAGTCACTTTAATGCCTTGGTCTAAAAATGTACTTTAAAAGATTTATGGTTTTAACTTTGCAAAGTCAGCTGACGTAAAATTCTGAGTACACACAAAAAAAAGGGGTAATACGTTTACGTAACAGAATATAAAGCCATACTGGGGCTGGATTAGTTTTACCAGAGGACGTCCAGTAATGTAATTTGCGTGTGATTTGATTGGCCGATTCGTACAAGATAAAGGATCTATGTAATTTCCCCAAATAGCCTGGATCCAAGCACTGTCGTGTGGATTTTTACATCAGCATTATGCACTGTCAGAGGAAAAGCTACTGCACATTTTTCATGCACTAAAGCACAAACAGTGTAAATCTATGGTATCAAGACTCAACGGTGCACCAGTGAAAGAGTAGGGGTGTAAAAAAAATATTTAAAAAATATCAAATATCACAATATTATTATTATGGTTGGTGAGATGGTATCAATGTTTTTTTTTATTATTAATAGTTCACAATTAAAGATTTATGACAGACAGTGGTTCATTTTGAGTAGCATTTAGACCTCCGACCACTAGGCAGCAGTGTTCTTTACAGTTATTCCCACCATATTCAATATAAATAAGTAGGATAAGGACACAAACCTATGTTATATGGTGTTTTTTTATGGTTTTTTTTTGTTTTTTTACTATATATATATATATATATATATATATATTTACAAGTCATAACACTAAAACTCTATATACGTTGTTACCCTGTTCTTTAATGATCAGGACCCCCACAGGACCACCACAGAGCAGGATCATTCTCATTCAGTGACACTGACTTGGTGCTGGTGTGTTAGTGTGTGTTGTGCTGGTATGAGAGGATCAGACACAGCAGTGCTGCTAGAGTTTTTAAACACTGTGTCCACTCATTGTCCACTCTATAAGACACGCCTATTTTGTTAGTCCAGCTTGTAGAGGCAAAGTCGCAGACGACAGCTGCTGCTGCACAGTTTATGTTGGTAGTCCTGCGGTCCTTCATTAGTGGTCACAGGAGGCTGTTCTCAGTCCAGCAGTGATATTGAGGTGTTTAAACACTCTAGCGGCACTGCTGTGTCTGATCCACTCACACCAGCACAACACACACTAACACACCACCAGCTAGTCAGTGTCACTACAGTGCTGAGAATGATCCACCAACCAAATAGGACCTGCTCTGTGGTGGTCCTGTGGGGGCCCGGACACTGAAGGTTAAGCAGGTTAATGGGATCTAATAAAGTATGCAGAGAATAGCTGAACTACAGTCTGCACCTGTATGGTAAGTGGAGCTGATACAATAGACAGTGAGTGTAGATATAAGGAGATGGTTGTAATGTGTGTATATTAAATATGATTTGTTGAATGTTAACCTCTGTATCATGATACATATCATATGACCAGGGTCCTACCAATACACAGCCCGGCCTATTTGTGTTATAAACCGTTTTAACTGTTTTAAAATGGTTTATAACACAAATACAATTTTAAAATATAGACGTAATAAAATAACAATGTTCTCTGAGTAAAGGTACTGAAGAAATACTCTAGAGGGAACCATGCCAGAGACTGTTTGCTACCTTTTTGTTCTGGGAGTGTAGCACACATCTAGCATTAGGCTAATAAACTGGGTTCATTCAGCTCAGCGAAAGCCAGCCAAATAAACAGAAAGTGCACTCTCCTGTAAGAGCTACCTTCGAGATATCCCCATTTCTTTTTGTTATTCAGCCATCGGCAAAAACGAACATGAATTTCAGTGGTCATGAATTTAGGGATTAAGGAATTGAGTCAAATCATGCTCCACTTTAGCTGTTAGCCTCGTCTTCAGGTTGTGAAAGAAGAATAAAACAGAGGTAACCAGGTTTGGTTAGGACGTCACAGTGATGTCTATGGTATTACTGAGCGAGCTCCAAAATCAGCTCCAGAACTATTACTATTACTTAGCAGTCTTGTCAAAACTACAGACCCTGCAGATTCATACTGGATTAAAGTCACTGAAATCACAGCTCCTCCGCAGATAAAGCTAATCCAGTAAGGCTTAAGACACAGACTGTTGTTTTGTTAACTTAAGCTCTGTTCGAACTAGATCAATTTCAGGATTTGCTTTAAAATGTGATGTCTAGTCCAAGTGCAACTGTATTAAGTAACTTCTAAGATAATTGATTGAGTAGTATGTCCTTCACAAATGTCAGTTAACTGTATGTACTGAGTATTTTCATGTGTTACTTCATTTGTTATAATATGGCTATACTCTACTAAGTAGAGATGAACTGCATACCCAACAAAAATTAATAGGTTTATATTAGAACCACATAATTATGTTCAATAATTTCTAAATTACTGCACACCAATTGGATTATATGGCCACACTATGTGGCCAAAAGTATGCAGACACCCCACCTAACAGGTTTAACTGGGTGTTTACAGGTGTGTAGAATCAAGCACATAGCCATGCAATATCCACAGTTCATGCTGTGTTAAATTGTAAATGCTATTATTGTGAAATGGAAGTGTCTAAAAGCAAGACATAGCTCCAAATCACCTAACTGAGCCCCAATCTGGGTCTGGAAGCTACTTTAGCCCAAGAACTTTGAATCAGAAGCTTCCAAACCCAACAAAATTAGAAAGGTTTACATGAGAACCACATAATCAATTATTTCTAATTTACTGCACTCTGGTGGAATTATATGGCCACGCTATTTGGCCAAAAATATGCAGACACCCCGCCTAGCAGGTTCAATTGGGTGTGTATAGGTGTGTAGAATCAATCGCATAGCCATGCAATATCCACAGTTCATGCTGTGTTCAGTTGTAAGTGCTATTTTTGTAAAAATGGAAATGTCTAAAAGCAAGGCATAGCTCCAAATCACCTAACTGAGCTCCAATCTGGGTCTGGAAGCAACTTTAGCCCAAGAACTTTGAATCAGAAGCTTCTAAACCCAACAAAGTTGGAGAAGTTTACATTAGAACCACATAATCAATTATTTCTAAATTCCTGCACTCCGGTTGGATTACCCAAAGCCAATGGGAAAAACATTGAGCTTACTCAACAAGATTACATCAAGCAAGCAAACACTTATCAAGCTGACAATTCACTTTATTTTTATTGAAACACATCAAACTCAGTTTGACTAAATTTTGTAACATCAAAACCAACAACAGAGCATTTTCACTTTGTTCAGTGTTCTCCACATTGCTTTGCTTTCGTCTTGGCCTGAAGTTCGAAGTATTTAAAAAGTATTTAATTAGCATGTACCTGCTTATTTACCGTTTGTTTAGTTGGCTGTTCAGCAGAAAGGTCATTGTAAGCAAAATAGAGTCAAAGAAAACATATTTTTACATGCAAAGCATCTCATGCACTCAGCTTATAACTAACTCACTCACTCACGTTTAGCAGGCTGAGGATTCTCTCGATTACAGTAAATGTCTTTGTATACGTTTTAATAGTTACATAATGCCGAAATTGGAAATAGGTGCCAGAGCTCCCTTTAACTTTTGACTTGTAAAAGAATCCATACCACCTGAGCCGCATACCTTCCCCCAATCCCACCGCAGCAAGCTACTTCCCTTATGGATCCCATCCATAAGTTCAAAACAGAGGTAAAAACACTTCTCCAGCAGTGCATGCTACAGCCTTACTGACAACTGCAGAAGGTAATGTTCTTGTGGTGGCTTTCGGGTTGGTGTAGAGGTGCTTCCCAGAGGTTTTTCCTCCCTGGAAGAAGCTTTTTTCCCAACCGCCGCCTTGGAGCAAGTTTGCAATAACACACGTATATGATTTAGTGAAGCGACTGCTGTTTAACTAAGGCCTCATGCTGTCGGTGTAACTCTCATATTAGGCTTTGCTTGTAGCAAATGAACAAAACATGAAACTGTAGAAGATGATTTAAGTGCATAAAAATTTTGGCCCTAGAAAACTGCACATTTTATTTATGGAACCAAGCGACATGCCAGCAATCCATTTGGAAATTTTGCCAGTGGTGCCATTGACATCTGCTGTCAGAGGAGTTACAGCAGAAAACCAACCAACTGCTTTATGTCAGCTGCCTTGAAAACAAAGTGGACTACTTCAAATGCAATGGACGGAACAGCTGGATGGCATCAAGGGTTTGCTGCAATTTTCATTTTCCATTTCAAGCGTGACTGAAGAATCCCACCTGGTTAGGTGAACCTGTATACTTCCCACTACTCAATCACCTACACTACATGGCCAAAAGTATGCGATCACCCCTTCTAACAGCTTCATTTGGGTCTGTTGGCCACACCAATTGCTAATAGGTGTATAGACTCTGACACTTAACCATGCTGAGCTCCAAACTGGGTCTGGAAGCCACATCAGTCCAAGAACTTTGCATGTAAAGCTTCAGGAAACAGGTTTCCATGGCCGAGTAGCTGCACACAAGCCTAAGGTCAGTATGCGCAATGCCAAGCGTCGGCTGGAGTGGTGTAAAGCATACTGCCACTGGACTCTGGAGCAGTGGAAACCTGTTCTCTGGAGTTTAATAGATGAACCTCTGTGTTTGGTGGATGCCGGAAGAACACTACCTAGTGTCAACAGTAAAGTATGATGGGGGAGAGACAACGGTCTGGGGCAGGTGTTGAGAGTCTGGGCTCGGACCCTCGGATCAATGATATGTTTCCAGCAGTAGTTTGGGAAAAGAGCCTTTCCTGTTCCAGTACGACATGTGCCAGGGGGGTGCATGGTTTTGGAATGGGATGCCCAACGAGTTAAAATAGCTGTGATGGTCAGATGTCCTCATACTTTTGGCCACATAGTACACGTTCTGCTTCAAGAACTATGGATGCACGTGTATCCTCCATCCTCTCAAACTTTACCGACAGCCTCCAAAGTTCTGCCCCTCCACATTGCTGCTATAATGGGACTGAATAGTGTCCAAGGCTGGCACACTCCAGACTCCCGATGTAGTATGGCAGCTGGGTACTTTTAGTCTACTATGTGACGAACGCTTTCACACTAATCTTTCTGGAGTACTGTTGTGAAGCACTAATTAGAGCAGAAGTAAGCGATTTCAGACAGCCTCGCCACAATTACGCAAGGACACGGGTCTCGTTTTTTTCCACAGGGCGCCGTGCTTCTCAGGCGGCCCGGGCTCCAGTGGCAGGCCGCCAGCCCGGAGGTAAGCATGCACATGATTTCACACCTAATTCTCTCACACATAACACCACAACCACCATTTCTCAGCTTTCAGAAGTCCGACTGCAGGAACGTGGCTGGGACGATTCCAAAAAACTGTCCTGACAAACGTTGCCTGACGTAGAGAGGGCTAGATTAGAAGGAAGCCCCCTACTGCTGAACTTTTATAACTTTGACTTGATAGTCTAGGTGATTTGATAGGGCCTGTAAATGTACAGTAAGTGGAACACAGTCAGAATTTATTGGATATTTGCTATAAATATCTAGCCTGGATATCTAGCTATCACGTCCTACCTCGCTGACCGGTTTCAGTCTCTAAAAATAAAAAGCTCTATTTATTGGATATCGTCGCTGTCCAATGAAAAACATATATCTCCATTTTTGTCAATTTTGAGTTTGCACCATTTAAACATGCCTATGGTCGTTTACATTGTTTGAAAATTTCATGTTTTCATATGTTTTTGGCCTCTCCTGTAAAGTTGCAATTTTGGAGATTTTCATTGGATGGCAACGATATTTGCTATAAATATCTAGCTTGGATATCTAGCTATCCCATCCTCACTCACTCACCAGTTTCAGTTTGTAAAGACAAATAGTGTATCATCTAATTCTACAAAAGTGAAATATGGAGTCCCACAAGGTTCTGTTTTAGGTCCTCTGCTATTCACTTTATACATGTTACCATTAGTTATAAGTAGACACGGAATTAGTTTTCTTTGCTATGTTGATAATACACAGCTGTACATACCAGTCAAACTAGATAATCCAGATTGAATAAAATAGAAGACTGAGTAAAAGATGTAAGATGCTGGATGCTCCAACTGCAGGACATTGCTTTGTTGCGAGTGCAATACGTCCCCACAATGCGCATGAAATTCGCATTGGCTTTAACTTGAAAAGCAGCCCCGCCCACTTCCTGCTCACTTGTGAGATGCAGGGTGCTTAAACAATGACACTGCCAACGAGCTCCAAAGACAAAAGAAGGAGTGGTGTTCTAAAAAGTTTGAGAAATGATAATATGGATTTTTCACATCCTGAGGGTTTGAGCGCTTTCTCCCGTTCAAGGCTTCTGCCGCCGTCTAACAAATGCGCCCATTGAAGGAGGAATTATCTCAGTAGCAGGTCTTTTGAGACCCCGACGCATACTTACACCTGGCTTTAAAAGACAGAGTGGAATCAATGCAAACCCAGCCACTGCAAGCGAGAGACTGTAATCAGCTGCATGTGTAATATCTCCACCCACTCCTCCCTTAAGTGCCCGGGTCTGAGGAAGATTAGTGCATTTTGCGTTCTTTCATGCTCACGGCACATAAACGCTGCGTTCAGGCATGTGTGCCAGTTTTATACATACAGTCTGGTGTAAAAGTTTAAATACCCTCAGCCTAATTTTCTTCATCCTCTAGCAGGGCTGTGTACTGGCAGGAACCTGACGATACGATATGTATCATGATACAGGAGTTACGATTCGATGTATTGCGATATATTGTGATACATCATAATTATGAGAATTTAGTTTCAGGAAAATTGACATTGTATAAAAAAAAAACACCACAATATGCAACGTCGCTGTCCAATGAAAAACAAGTGTCTCCAAAATGGCAACTTTAAATGTAAGACAATGGAACCCAATTTTTCCAAGCTACTAGTTTACACTGGAATGAAAGAGGGAGAGCATTGCCTCATAAAAAATTCAAATTCTTTAAAAACAGTGTTTATTAGACCTTCAATAAATATGAATAATAATAACAACCAATAATAGTATATTAACAATCATTATGTAAATAATAAATTTGTAAAGTTGTGTATATAAGTTTTGTATTGTATCATGTTTAAAACATCTGGAATTTTTTGCTAAAACACATTCCGAACACAGAGTATTGTACAGAGTATTTGGAAATGTTTAATCATTTCTAACTTAGAAAAGAACAGCGTTCCATATTGGACATTCTGTATCTACTACAGCCTTTGGTTTTCCACTAGAACTGTTAGAACTGTTAGAAATAATAACAGTGATCATCTCAAAAACTTAGGAATCAAATATAATTCACTTGGCGTTAAAAGGGTTAAAGGCAATCCAAAATAAAACACAGTCAGCCACAAATATCTTAGGTTGGAATCTATTCATTAGAAATCTATACTTTTTTTGAAAATATTGCGATATTTACAATATTTTCTAACAAATCTGAATAAATTGTGTCACAACTCTTGTGAAGGCCATATTTTCTTAATCTTTTTGTTTTCCAGTGTGTTAAATTCAGCAAATAACCAGTAATTGTATATTAATACATGGGAATTTGGGCCATGCCTTCAACATGGGTTGGTAGTATGAGGAAAAAAAGATTGAGGGTAACTTGGGCCAAAGTTCTAGGCAGCCTTGGAACTTTAGTAGGACTGTCACAGGGTCGAGGAACAGGGATTTGTTGGAGGTGGGAACTGTGAAAACTGGAGGCAAGGCTGTAAATGTATAGATGGCTACTTTGGAAGGAGGTGGGGTTTCAAGCAAATAGTAACTTTCATAACTCCACTTCAATGTGATTGGACTGGGCCTGCAAACATAACTGTTACTCAATCAGAATTTGTCCAATGTGTCCAAAAGCTCAATTTATATAATATTGTAACAAAATACAGGTGGACTACAATATGACTATTATTATTGGCATAAATGAGGCCAAATATGCTTTTCTGAGCATTTTGTGATTGTTGTTATGCTACCACAACAAAGTGAGAGTGATTTTTCATGTTTGAGTGGCTTTAGATCACCACTGTACTCAACGCTGAGTAAAAGTCACTGCATTCATAGTTTTTAACTGGGTCTTTGTTTGTCTTTCCAATCCCACATGCTTCATTGATCCAGCAAGGTAAGTATTTCATTTTGCTGCCTACTTCATCCAGTCAAGGTCAGTCCCTGGACTTTCTGAAAAGCTACAATACTTGTTTCCCACAGTATCACCACCATTCATATCATATACACTATTGGGATTGTGCTTTCTTTTGACCCACATAGGCTTTTGTAAAGCCTGGCTAGGCAAGGGGGTCTCGCTACCGGTGTGATTTGTTATGCTACAATGGCGGCTGCAGCGAGTTCACAGCCTTTTGTTAGCAGTTCTAAGACCGGAAAAACATTAAAAACCACTGTTTTTAATGGAAATATGCATGTCAGCACTCCATTCAGCACTTTACTAATAAGACATTCAATTCAAGACATACTGAGACACAGCTGCACACAGTAGATTACAAGTATTATAGAGTTTTTGCTGAGAAAGAACAGACAAATGTTTATGTTTGTTGAGATTTCACCCCATCGTCCCAGCGTCATTGGGAAAAGGTGGGGTTACACCATGGACAGTTCACCAGTCTATCGCATGGACAACATTCACTCACACCTACAGGCAATTCAGAGTGACCGATCAACCTGACTGCATGTGTTTGGATTGTGGGAGGAAACCGGAGTAAACCCACTCCCGCACAGGGAGAACATGCACACTCTACACAGAACGGCCCAGACCGGGGATCGAACCCGAATCGTCTTACTGTGAGGCGACAGTGCTGACCACTACACTACCGTGCTGACCGGCAGGCAACCTAGTATCTCCAATTCACTTAACTGCAACCCTAACCCTAACCCTACACCAATAAACCTGCACGGACACAGGAAGGACTTGGTCGCCCTGCTGGGGAATCAAACCCAGTGCCTTCTTGCTTAATCCCCCACCTCCACCCCCCAACCCCGTGCTGCCCTTTGTTTTAAGATTTTAAAAATATTTTACCTAAAAAAATATATATACTCCTCAAATTGATCTGAATTTGGTATCAAATTTATTTCAAGTATCGTATCAAGGTGGGGCGGCACAGTGACGTAGTGGTTAGAACTGTCGCCTCACAGCAAGATGATCCAGGTTTGCATGTTCTCTCCACGCTTGAGTGGGTTTCCTTTGGGTGCAGTTTCCTCCCACAGTCCAAAGACAAGCATGTTAGGTTGATCGGTCACTCTAAATTGCCCATAGGTGCGAGTGTGTCTTGGCCATGCGATTTCCTGGTTACCCGATGACACTGGGATTGGCTCCAGCCCCACAGTGACCCCGACCAGCCGCATAAGGTGGAAGATAATGGATTATGGATGGGTACCAATGTGGTAACTAGGGCAATAGATATCATGATACAGCGGTCACGATTCAATATAACGCGATATATCATAATACTGCAAGTAAAGTGATGTATTGTGATTTTTCAAGCCCTACTATTAAAACACACCACTTTATGAACAGGTTTGCCAATGCTTACAATAGCATTGCGCCCTTGTGCTGCTTGTTAATGTTGGAGTGGAGCTGAAAATGGATTAAACACTGCCATCTAGTGGACAGAGGTTTAAACACAACACACACTGATTCACTGTCTGCCAGGAATCTGTGTATCGATACAGTGTTTTTGAGAACCGATATTCGATATTTTCGATATTTTCTTACACCTCTAGTGATAACACTGTCCATATGATGCCACTAGAACCCACAACCTTCCGGTTGATACATTTTTGCGGTCAACATTTACCACCCCGCGTCTGGAAAACGCAACACTGCGCTGCATATCATGCATCATGAAGATGCCCTGAAGCATCGTGATGTTCTCATTTTTGCTATATCGCCCACCTCTGCTGCTAGACCGCTGATACGAAATAGTTGGAGGACCTATAATCACCTCTTCAGAACTTCTATCCATCTGATTCACTTAATCCATGCTGGGCCCAAAGGGTGTTGAGCATCATTATGATTTGCTGTTCTTAAGCGAGCCCCCCCGTTGGGAATTCTCCCCCTATAAAGCCTGTCGGATCTAGTTTACTTCACAGTCTAGACGCCGGCGCTTTAAAGAGCCACCTCCTTATTTATGTGGACCCGGACGCACTTAAACCTCTCTCCACAATCACAAGGTCGTAATGCCATTGTGGAAGGGCACTTGTATTAAATGAGTGTCTGGAAGCTACCGCACGTGCTCCTCCTTCCTTTCCGTCCCGCCTCGGTACGGCGCCCTTATCGTCCCCACCCCCTCTCAATTCTACGTCCGTCCACGTCTCTCCACGGCCTCCCTGTCCGTTGCAATTTGCAGTAATGTCCAACGAGCCTAGAGAGTCCTCCCGTCAGGGGGCTCTCGCTGTTCTGTTGCCGCTCTACCGCCCCGCAGAACGGCTTTATCGCCTGCATAAGTCACTGAGTCAATACGTCGTATCTGTTTCAACATGCCTCCACCGACCCCCCCCCACCCCCCCCCCTTCCATTTCTCTCCGGGTAAATACAAGTCCTCCTTTGGTGTACACAATTATAAGCTCATTGCGAGCGCTGATTGCGTTCCGTGTTAAATAAAAAGAGAGGAATCTGATCCGCGCTGCCGTCCCTGCCTGCCTTGGCCCATTTTACAAAAGCAGCCGACGTCCTCTCGCTGAGCCTCAGCCAAAGCTGAGCTCATACAAACAGATTCCGTCGGTGAAAAAATAAAAAAACAACAACAGCCACATGCTCGAGAAAAACACAGAATAAAAAAGCACCAAATGAGCTCTCCTTGAATCCGAGCCTCCGTGATGGGCTACATTTGCAGTTTGCGGTGCATGTAATTTTGCGAGGCTGAAGTGGCCTGCGCAGAAGCACGCGCACACATTTTCTCTCTTTATCACACTTCAATAAATAAAGCCCGGAAAAATATGGAGATTGCTGGGCGGACGGACTTCTCGGGCCCTTGGAAATATGAGGGAACCATCCAACCACGGTGCTCGGTGCTCCGGCAGCATATACACCCTAACATGTAGGTAGGCAGGGACATTTCTGGCTATTAGCAACCGTGCATTAGGGCCGTGTATTGGCAAGAACCTGGCGATGCAATACGTATCGTGATATATTGCGATACTGCAAGTAAAGATATATATTGCAATTTCTATAAATTGCAAAGTCCTACTATTAAAACACACCACTGTATGAACAGGTTTGCCAATACTTACAATAGAATTGCGCCCTTGTGCTACTTGTTAATGTTGGAGTGGAGCTGAAAATGAATTACAACACTGCCATCTAGTGGTCAGAGGTTTATAAACACAACACACACTGATTTAGTGTCTGCCAGAAATCTGTGTATGGATACTGTGTTTTTGAGAATTGATACAGTATCACCAAACATAATATCCCAATATTCGATATTTTCGATATTTTCTTTCACCCCTGCCGTGCATAGCCCCTTAAAGCCACCAGCAAGCCTCAAAGGACGTGTACAGAAGTCGGAGACCAAGTTTTCCAGTCAAAACTACCACTAAAGTTCACGTGAAGCTGTAACTTGTGTGTTCACAGTTGGGTTGGTACACCACAGACGTGGAGGTAACCACCCAGCCAAATTGTTTTTGCCCACTTAAGCATAAAGCGGGGAGGTTGGACAGGAGTTGGGCAGGCTGGCTAGCATAGCTGATACGACCTTAGCTTAGCGCTGTCAAAGAAGGCCAATGTAGCCATGACCTGGTTTGCGGTGTAACTCATCTGGATGCCAGAATTTGCTGGATATCTCGATAGTCCTCAGTTGCAGTGCACACTTCACTAACTTCAGAGAAACTTCAGATGGTGCTGCCTGCTAAGTCGACCAGTCTGCCCTGTTTAAGCCCCCTTGTGCCCACAAGCTACATTTCAAGTAAATTCCAGGTAAGATCCATTTGCGACCACACTTTCTAAGTCCAGTCTAAGAAAGTCAATGGCTTCCAACCACAAAAGTTCAATCCTAGAAGCTGGTTTAACGTTTTCTGTTTCTCACCATCCTGATAATCCCAAACACATTCAATGACATTGAGGGTCTGAACTCTGGGGTGGTCAGTCCATCATTGTGTTCAGCTTCTTTGTTCGATAAATGTCCTGATCCTCTCGTGCATATAGAATTCATCTCTTCCCAATTAAGTGTTCTCTGAAGAGACAGCGGCTCCAGATCTCACTCTACAAATCCCAAACGTGCTTGAATCCTCCACCAGTTCTAGACTACAGGTGGCCTGAAGAGTTGTACACTGCTTCGGCAGCTTCTATTGCTCCTCAAGTTCTCAAATTTAGGCTCATCTACTCTACTAAGTTTTACTCCATGCCCCAGATATCCTGTTTGATTGCAGATGTTTATCTTTTTTTAGGTCTCCATTGAGCAGCTTCTTGAACAGCTACACATACTGTTAGACCCATAGCGCTGAGGTATCTTCTCACAGTGGAAGAATGGACTATACATTACAGTGGATGTGAAATATACTGCCTCCAAAGTTCAGTCTTAGAAGCTGGTTTAGCATTCCTCTTCGCACAAGCCAAATACTCCCAAACACGTTCAGTGATGTTGAGGTTCTGGAGTTGTCAGTCCATTGTTCTAAGAGCATCAGCAGCTTCTTAGTTAAATGTGTCCAGACCTCCTTTTCTTGGTGAGGAGCTTCTTGAACAGCTCCACATCCTTTCAGACCCCATAGTGTTGATAGTGTTCTCACAGTGGAAGGATGGACAGAAGCACCTGTGGATGTTTTTTAGATCTCAAGCAAGAGTGCAGCTTGATGTTCTCCTCTACCTCTCAAAGATGAAAGTGCTGTTTATCTGACGGAGACAGTTTTGGTGGCAACCAGGTCTTCCAGGTGGTTGTTAGGAGTCCAATTTGGGAAACGTTCCCTTATTTGCGTTCGCTTGCTTCTTCCATCTAATCTCCTTGGACTTTACTTTTACTTTAGCACCTCACTGTCGTATGAAATGTTTAATGTAAATTTTATTTGTTTTGTTAATTTTTTTGTATACAATTTAATACACAGCAATTCTCCTGTATATCATTCACTCTTTACCCATTTACTTTTTCCCAGATCAAATGGGATGCACCCTAAGTTTCCAGAGCCAGCCAGCATGTTCAGTCCCATGTAGAGACTATAAGGCACTAGAATGATATAAACGATGGTTGAGTAAACAATGGCTTCCAAAAAACCCTCATTTTTCTATTATTCCCAAAAAAGTCTACAGCTTTTATTACCATCATGTCAGTCCTTGGTATCATTGAGTATTGCAATCTAGTCCCAGTCTTCTACACATTGTTGCTCTCTCGTTCTCCACGCGCCATATGACTGTCGTTTTAATTGCTTCTCCTTGTTTAAGCCACTTCCTTCATACAGTGGCTCTAATCTATGGTTAGTTCAGAAATGCATACAATAGAAAACGATGCACTGACAAGCAGAACATCAACCAATTAACCACACATACACATTTTGAGCAAAGATAATAACATAGATTTACAGTCTGGCAGGGAACACTGGGGAATATGCAAATGAGAGGAAGAAGCTCCAGTACAAGAGATTTGCTGTCAGGTGGGAAGTAAGATGGACAAGCTTGTCCACAAGAAAGGTGCCAGCGTGCAGTATGTTGCTGTCCAACTAAACCACTGGACAATAACAGTCATCTGGTATATAGACATATCTATCTGTCTACACACACACACACACATATATATATATTGTCGCTGTCCAATGAAAAACAAGTATTGCCATAATTGCAACTATACAGGGGCAACTATACATTGGACTTACTTTCAATGTAAGTCAATGGAACCAGAATTTTTCATGAAATTTGCTAACAATGTAAATATATATATTGTCGCTGTCCATTCGAAAAACATGCCTCTCGATTTTGAGTTTGAACACACCAATGGTCGTTTACATTGTATGCAAATTTCATGATGAATGGACCAATACAAGTGCTCGAAAACAGCTTGGAAAAATTCTGGTTCCATTGACTTACATTGAAAGTAGAGTAAGTTTTGGACTCTCCCAGTTGCAATTTTGAAAATACTTGTTTTTCATTGGACAGCGACAATATACAAGATGACTGTCAACCTCCACTGGTTTATATATACACAGCATTTTGGAGCATTTCTATTGGTTCATACTTTTACAGGATATAAAGAACAGCAGCCGTGTTCAAATAACATAGAAGAATAAAAATTAAATAAAAACTGAGATACATGTGTTTCATTGGACAGCAACATTATACATATTAAAGGAGTCATTTCTCAAAAACTCTGATTCACATAGTTGCCAACTAAGTTGGTTCTATAGTTAGCAGGCCAATGTTGCTAACAAACAATGGAAGTCAATAGTCACCCAAATGTTTTCATAAATACACCCCCAAACCCTTATCTAAACCACATCTAGGTCTTCAGTAAGGTTACAATGACTTGTCAATGATGAAGATTTGGGTGACTACTGACTTTTAATGTTTGGAAGCATCAACTACATGAGGGGAACATACATTATGTATGATTATTATGATTATAACATTAGATAAATACGCACTTCATGTAACACTGTGTGTTTTGGCTGGACTGTTGAGGAATGTGAGAATCTGGTCCAGTTGGTAATTATATTAGTGTCAAATGTTAAGATAAGCCTCCGTAACACTCACATGCGATACAGCATCACTGAGTCAGTGGATACGGGTTCTGACGATGGCGCAGACAGTAATGCGCTATCGTTCTAGACTCCAGTCGAACCAGTGAAAGAGGCTAAATCAGCTCCGCAGCGTTCAGGTACAGTACTGGAGAAGACCACTGGGAATATCCCACAAAGACGGAAATACAAACATCTGTGTGTAGACATCAGCTCAAGTAACAACAAATTCAGTTCAGCAGCACATCTCAAAAACAAGGTTCTTTAAGGGTTCTGTAGTAAAGGCCACGGTTCTGTGCCATGAGCTCTATATCGAACCATTTGCCTGCTTAAATGGTTCTTTGCATGGTAAAATGGTTCTTCAGTTTGATGGAGCCTGAGTTATATATGGTTCTATAAAGAACCCATTTAAAGATGGGTCTTACAATTTCAGGCCTGAAACAAGAGAAGAACCTATTTGGTGCTATAAAGAACACATTCGGCATGAAGAACCCTTTCCCCTATGCAATGAACCATGTAAGCATGCAATCGATCCCAAAACAGAACATCTACCACCTCTAATAAGGAACCATAACCTGCCCATCTACCTGAAGAACCATTTCACCCTGCTAAGAACCATGCAAAGCATGTGAGCAGTTCTTGAAATGTTCATGGTTCTATATAAAACAATGACCTTTGCTTAATAACCTTTTATTTAAAAGTGTATGTAGAACCATCTTCAAAACAGTGGTTCTGTATAGCAGCAACAAAGTTTCTGTTACTGTTACAATACCAGGCTTGAAGCAGTAGAAGAACCCTTCCGGTGCTGTATAGAACATATTCTTCACTAGGAGCACAGTCACCAAGTCAACATGCAAAGAACCACTGAAGAACCAGCCTTTGTGTAGAATTATATTACCCATTTACCTCAAGAACCAACTCATCATGCACCATGTAGGCAAAAAGACATTTGAATGTTAATGTTTGTACACAGAACCAGTCACTTTGCTAAAGAACCTTTTACTCAAAATGGCATATATAGATCTATCTGCATGCTTTCAAGGTTCTTTGCATGATGAAATGATTGCTATCGCTTTGTGGAGAATGTGCTGTAGTTGGTTCTATGTAGCACCAAAAAAGGGGGTTTCCATTGTTGTAGGCTTGACATTGTAGCAAAACCTGGTTTGGTGCTATCCAGAGCCATATAGAACCATATACAACACATTCCCCATCAAAAGTGTATATAGAACCATCTGCATCTATTCATGGTACCTCTTTCAGGGTAAAGGGGTGTTTAGTAAAGTTAATGGTTCTGTATACAAATATGAACTTTCAAGGAACTGCCTGCATGATCAAATGGTTCTTTGCATGGTGATATGGGTTTATAGATTGATGGAGAACGTGCTGTGTGTCGCTCTTTGTAGCAACAAAAAAGCGGTGTTTCAGTTCTTATAAGCTTGACATTGTAGCAGAATCTGTTTGGGTGCTATCCAGAGCCATACAGAACCGTATACGGCACATTCTCCAACAACCTAAAGAACGATGTCACCATGCAAAGAACCCTTTACCCTAATGTGTATATAGAACCATCTGCATCCAACTGCTTGCATGCTTGAATGTTCTTTGAATGATGAAGAATGTGCTGTCCATTTCACCATGCAAAGAACCATGAATGTTCATGTCTGTATACAGAACCATTCCCTTTACTAAAGAACCCTTTACCCTAACTGTATATAGAACCATCTCTTACATGGTTCTTTGCACTGTTGCATGGTTCTGTAGACTGATGGAGAACATGCCATGTGTCGCTCTCTGTAGCATCAAAAAGGGTTTTCTGTTATTATAAGCTTGACATTGTAGCAGAATCTGTTTGGGTGCTATCCAGAGCCTTACAGAACTATATATGGTAGAGTCTCCAACAACCTGAAGAATGATGTCACCATGCAAAGAACCCTTTACCCAATGGTGCATATAGAACCACCTGCATCCAACTGCTTGCATGTTTGAATGGTACTTTGCATGGTGACATGGTTCCATTGATGGAGAATGTGTTGACCATTTCTCCATACAAAGAACCATGAATGTCCATGTCTGTATACAGAACCATTCACTTTCCTCAAGAACCCTTTACCTAAACTCTATATAGAACCATCTCGTACATGGTACTTACCATGGTGACATGGTTCCATTGATGGAGAATGTGTTGACCATTTCTCCATACAAAGAACCATGAATGTCCATGTCTGTATACAGAACCATTCACTTTCCTCAAGAACCCTTTACCTAAACTCTATATAGAACCATCTCGTACATGGTACTTACCATGGTGACATGGTTCCATTGATGGAGAATGTGTTGACCATTTCTCCATACAAAGAACCATGAATGTCCATGTCTGTATACAGAACCATTCACTTTTCTCAAGAACCCTCTTACCTAAACTCTATATAGAACCATCTCTTACATGGTTCTTTGCATGGTGACATGGTTCCATTGATGGAGAATGTGTTGATCATTTCTCCATACAAAGAACCATGAATGTCCATGTATGTATACAGAACCATTCACTTTCCTTAAGAACCTGTTACCTAAACTGTATATAGAACCATGTCGTACATGGTACTTTGCATGGTGACATGGTTCCATTGATGGAGAATGTGTTGACCATTTCTCCATACAAAGAACCATGAATGTCCATGTCTGTATACAGAACCATTCACTTTCCTCAAGAACCCGTTACCTAAACTGTATATAGAACCATCTCTTAGATGGTCGTTCGCACTGTGACATGGTTCTGTAGCCTGATGGACAATGTGCTGTCCATTTCCCCACGCAAAGAACCATGCAAACTGCTCTAGAACTTATGGCTCCTGGAGAAACCTTGAAGAACCATCGTCTTCTAGGCGTGTGGCTGGTTTCAGAGCCCTGCAGCAGCTCAGCGCATCCCAAACCGCGTCAGCTCACAGATGGTCCTTCGCATTAAAACCCAGACTCTGAACTCGGACTGCTCACCAGCAGCGTCCTCAGCTGGAGTGACCGCATCGTGATCGGAATGGAATTCACTTTCC